>CM047807.1:16386988-16986988 GCA_026214975.1 Gentiana macrophylla
GCGTCCGGTGCCGACTTAAACCCCAGCCGACTTATCCATCTATAAATACAGCAGCAGCCCCAACCCTAATGATATACTTTTCCATAGCCGCAATTTTCACAAAAGAACTGCGCCTCAAAACCACTTTTACACAGAGATGCAAATCTCCAATCCAACAATCTTGTCCAACATGATTGTTGGCTAAAAGCCTTGCAGTGAGTCGACGGAGGAAGCCCATCATCAACACAACCAACTAGAGAGTTCGATGCTTTATGTTAGTGAGTTTAATTTATAGTTTTACATCACTTTGGATGCTGTTTTGTATTATTTAAGTTTTGTTGAATTAAGATTTGATGAAACGATTTATCTATATCTATATGCTTGGATCTATGTATGAAAATATATCGGTTTAAGTTTTATTTCGTTCAAGTGATGCGATTAATTGTGTTATAAGAGATTATGCATAGTTGATTGAGTAAGAGTATTAGAGATAATCTCGTGATCATGTTTGGTATCTTTGTTTAGTTTACTTGGAAAGATAAAGCGAAACCCTAGAATTTAGTTGAAGAAATTTAATCGAATTCGTGAATGGATCACTACTAAAAACTACATCTTTGGATCACCATCTAGTTGGGGTTGTTTGTTGATGGGTGGATTCGTTGCCTCATTGTGTTTTCCTTTAACCTATTTAAATCGAATCGTTTAGATTAAGTTTAGTTTAAGCTCTAGTTTTATAAACCTAATTTCTGCAAGTTTTACGCACTTTTTGCTTCAATTCAGTATTGGACGCTCGTCCATAATAGCAGGCGCCCGTCCATTAGATTTAGTTTTAGGCACGCTCGTTCACTTTAGTGAGCGCCATCCCATCTTTTGTTTCCTTATTTTCTGCTTGTTTTTATTCTTGTTTTAGTTTTAATTCTTAGGTTTAGGTTTTAGTTAGTTTCAATCTAGTTTAGATAGATAATTGTGACATAATCGATATAGATTTATACTTGAATTCGATAAACATTCCATTCCCTTAGGACGACCCGATAACATCCTTTACTACAGATCCTTATACTTGGGGTGTTTCGGTATTATAAATATTAAAACGTGTTTTTACCGAACATATGTCTGAGCTGATTCCAGCGGCTACTCTCCTCGTCAGGTCGGCTCAAGCACAGAAGGTTTCAACCAGTCTAGCCCTGGTCGTCTAAGTCGGCCAGAGTCAATCCTTAATCATATTTCCCGCGTGTACAACACACGGGTAACTATGGAAAGAATCTTTGAGTCGTAAAGGCTCCAATCTTCATCACTTAATACAAATATTTGAATACCATAATTATCTCCTAAAATCAAGGAGATTAACTAATCATAATCCATTTCCTTAGGGAACACGCCAATCAGTGTCCATCATAGACACGCCCTTACGATAACCCTAGGGCACAAACCCTCTATATAAGCGATCCTGAGGAACTACAGAGACTTGATTCCAATCCCAGTATTGGATACGTAGGCAGCTTTATCACTATCAAGTGCAGTCTAAAACACCTAAAACGCCCCATCTTCTTTCATAATTTTATATACTCAAAGAGCACCCTTAGGTTATCATCAAAAGAAAGAACCCTAAAGCTTACCTTGACGATTTTTTTGGACCGTCAATTGCCGCTAGAAGGAGGGCCTCTGGTTTGATAATCTCAGGAAAATCTCTAGGATCAACAATGGTGACCACACGACAACAAGCCGCTAACGTCGGTGGTGCCAACAACGCGAATCGAATCGGATGCCAACAACGGAACCATCGGCATGAACCGCTTCTCTCGACACAACCCAGCAGGAGTTGGTGGATCAACTCATGGCTCTGGATGATACCACAAAAGAAGATGTTCTCAATGCCGTCTTGGCAGAAGAGGACGAAGATGACGAAGACTGGGAGAGTTTAGAAGAAGAAGACTCCATTAACGAAAACTCGCAAGATCAAAGTCCGCCGAATGGAGGTTCATCTGGGGAAAATTCCCAGGATCAGGAGCCGGAGGAGGAAGAAGACCCTAATGATGGGTCGTGGAAGCAAACGCCCTCGCCACCAAGACATCGAGGAAACATGAAAGATTATCGGTCCTCCTCATCAGATCTGAGAAAGCAGCTGGTTGTACCCTAAGGAATGGAGGCAGCTCGCACCGATCTAGACGCTATAGTTGGAAGAAGATCTGTGCTCCTGGCTCTCGAATTCCTTTTTTCTGATCAGATTGACAACTACCCCCGACCGACAAGGTTCAAGATCCTGAAGTTAGAGCCCTACGACGGAACCAAGGACCCTCAGGACCATTTATTCCAGTACCTTACGCACATAAACCTCGACTGTGCTCCCGAGGAGATGAAGTGCAAGGCGTTTCCGGTGTTGCTCATGGGCCGAGCCCATGAATGGTTTAAAAAGATACCGCCCAGAACTATTTACAACTTTGACACTTTAGGGAAAATGTTCCCCAACGCTTTCATCGCAGCAAAAAATTTTCAGAAGAATGCTACCCATTTGTTCTCTCTCAAAAAAAAGAAAGACGAAACCGCGCTATAGTATCTTAAGCGGTTTAGCGAGGAGTCGCTTCAAGTACGAGACGCCGACAACCACGTTCGGATCGCATCCTTTGTGGCAGGACTACATGAAGGCAGACTGTACGCTAAGTTGAGCAGCAAGCTCCCTGCATCCATGGAAGAATGCATGGAGATGGCTTTTAAAGATTGTCAAGGTGAAAAGGCTAACAGGCTGAAGCGAGAAATGGAAAAGTCAGAGTCCAGGAAAGATAAGGTCGATGATACTTCCGACAAGAGAAAGAGGTTTTCTGGAGTTCGAGCAATCGGATCTTCGGAGGGACGACCCGAGAGGAAAAGCACCCTGAAGCCGTGAGACTTCACAGCGTTAAATAGGCCTCATGATCAAGTGCTCGCCATTATGGAGCGAAAGGGCTAGCAAAACCCCTACACACCTCTACTAATCCCCAGGAAAGAAGGGATCGAGTAAGTTACGCACATATCATCAAGACACTTTGGGCATGATCCGGATAAGCGTAGGGACTTTCAAAGAGACATGGATGCGGCGATTGTAGAAGGAAAGTTAGGCGAAGTCGTAGAAGCGACCCGATATGGCGAGCGTCGAGGGTTCTGAGATTACCCTCAGAGGAACTACAATCAGGATCATAGTCGGCATGGAGAGCCTCAGGGAAGAAGAGATCGGTCTTCAGATAAAGAGCAGCGGGTGGAAAATCGGCCGGTCAACACCATCAACACTATTGTGGGAGGACCTGGTAGTGCTTTCGAGGTCAGCAGCCTAAACGCCCGATCAGGAGGCGTCCAGCCAAGCAGAGGAACTCAGATTCCTTTTCAGGAAGTAAGCTATGGACCTAGGGACCCACTGCCCTTGGTCCCAAACAATGAAGGACCGGTTATCAAAGTTGTGGTTAACAAGAATTTGGTAAATAAGGTTTGCATCATCACTGGTAGCGCCGTCAACGTCCTGTACTTTGTAGCCTTTCAGGCCATGGGCCTTAAGGAGTCTGAGCTGACTCCTGTTTCTGCACCTTTGTTCGGATTCGCTGGTTCACCTGTTCATCCCCTGGGAATGGTTCGGCTCGCAACAACGTTCGGAAAGGAATCAGCGGGAAGGACTCTCATGGTCAACTATGTTGTTGTCAAGTCATCGTCGACGATACAACATCATCCAGGAAGGCTGCTCACGGTTGATCTACGGGCCGTGTGTTGGATATACAAAAAACCGAATCGGATCCGATCCACAATTGGATCGTCGGATCTCGATTATGAGCACCGATCGAGACACTCGATCTTGCACAACGAAGCTACGAATAATTCACATGCGATTTTACCACGATTTGATTCGTATAAATAATTAATACAACTATAAGAAGGTTAAATATTTACCTCAATGGAGAGGAAGAAATAGTCGACCAAAGGGCGAAGTTGCAGCCTTCCGGATTGTATCTCCTAGCGACGACTGGTGGACGTTGATGCTCACCGCAGAACCTCCTCGAATATGCACAAGAAAAACCCTAGGTTTTTCTTCTCTTAATGACTAAATCAAGAAACAATTTTTTCTCTTCTTTTTAATTGATAAGTGGCGAAATTTGTGATGATTTATTGTGTTTGGAGAACTCTCTTTATATAGGAAAATAACTAGTCAAGAGAGAGTTATCATTTTCACACCACAATTACCTATTCCCACAAAGAAAAGATATTTGCCAAAATATAAGAGATAATTCCCAAAAATTCAATCTGTTTATCTTTTTTCCATTAATTATCCAACAAATAGATAATTAATTAATTACACATGTGACATAATCTATGAAAATTTCTTTTCCTAATTTTATCACATGGGGCGCCACTTTCAACATTATTTTAATAGAAAATGTCTTTTCTATTTTAAATATTATTTACCAAAGTAAATAATATTGCATATTCATTAAATAGACCAACTATTTAATTTATTCTCGAGTTCGACAAAGCGAGAAAACACTCTCGTGTTAGAGCCAACCCGGGACCATGGACCTATAACGGTAGCTACAATAAATTGAATAAAATATTCATCGTACAAAATATTTCTACTCAACTTATTAATTCCGGGATTACGCCACCATAAACCCGAAAATGAACTCTATCGATTATAGATATAACTTATTCTCAAAACGTCAAGTCGAGTCAATAAGTGTCCATTGATATAATCATTACACATGAACTAACCCTCCACATACAGACTAACCCTCCATAGATCTGTAATGAAGCGGGATTATTTTCGTAAACTTTCTTTAATACATCTTATCCTTATTTACTATTAACCCACTAGTGATCAATTAGTTCATAACCAATACGAGCTCCGCGGATCGATCAGTTTCTAGGATTAACAAATAAGGATTGTCTTTCTACTTCCCTTGAGGAAGGAATGGATTCCTTATCTCATGAGACACACACTTCTCACTCATTCCGAATAGTGCCAACATGAAAGTGATTCGGATCGCGCCTCTTGCGATCCCTAACGAACACATCAAACCCTATCACGAAACAAGTAGGAGTTTGTAATCACTTGAGATTAAGGTTAATCCATATATGATCATCTTGTGATTTAATAAGATTTCTCAATCACGGAATTATATGAGAAACGCAGATTAAATCGGTTCAGTCCTATATGACTCTCATCATATATAATTGCCCTACTTAGACAATCAATGTCGATGGTCCGGATAAGACGGTCACACCATAAAGTGTTCTGGGCGCATTAATGGTGATTTAATCAATAGACCCCATACTTTGATTAAATTCACCACGGACTAATAGTTCAAGTGTATCACCATAAACTTAATCCTCATGTGTGTCACACACTAAGTTATATGGATACATAAGATACGACTTAGGGTTTTCAGCAGTGTATTAAATATAAGCCCAAAGCAAATAATAAGATGAAATAAAATCTGTCATTTATTAAATAAAAACAATCATATAAATTGCCTTTCAGGCATTACACCTAACAATCTCTCACTTGCCCATAATGACAAGCAACAATTGTTTTTAGAGCACACCCTAATACATTTATCTATCTACTACACATTTTCTCCCACTTGCTAGAAAGCAGATGAGAAATGTCTCTCACTCCCATACCCTCCAAGTGCTTGTCAAAGACATTAGATGCCAGCGTCTTGGTAAGCGGATCAGCTAGGTTGTCAGCCGAGGCGATCTTTAGGACCGAAATGTCGCCTATGTGCACGATCTCTCTGATCAGATAGTACTTTATCTCTATATGCTTTGGCCTATTATGACTTCATGGTTTCTTGGAATTCGACACCGCTCCATTGTTGTCACAATAAAGTGGTATTGGATCATTTATATTTGGAACTACTTCCAAATCACCAAGAAACTTCTTGTGCCATACCGCTTCTTTTAATCGCCCGGAGGGTGCTATGTACTCAGCTTCCATAGTTGAATCGGCAATGTTGGGTTGCTTTAAGCTTCTTCAAACAACGGCTTCACCTCCAAAAGTAAACATTGAGCCTGAGATCGACTTAGGATCATCCTTATCTGACTGAAAGTCAGAATCAGAGTAGCCTACGATATTCAGGTCTGCACCTGAATACACAAGCATATAAGTCCTCGTTCTCTTTAGATACTTGAGAGATTCTTTCTCTTGCATCGATGCTCCATGCATGGATTTGGTAAAACGATCGACCAATCTACGCCGAAAGAGATATCCGGTCTTGTACACAACATTGCCTGCATTAGACTTCCAAATGCAAATGCATAAGGAATACGTCCCTGCTCTCTAGTTCCTCAGGGGTTTGAGGACACTATTTCTTAGAGAGAGCTATGCCATGTCGGGTTGGTTTGCATTCTGCATACTATAACGCAACATCATCTTATCAATGTAAGATGCCTGGGACAAAGCCAACATCTTGTTCTTTCGATCCCGAATGAGCTGGATCCCTAGAACATAGCTTGCATCTCCCAAATCTTTCATTTGGAAATGTATGGCTAACCAACTTTTAACATCAGACAACATCCCCTTATTGTTTCCAATTAGCAGGATGTCATCCACATACAATACCAAGAATGCCACATTTTCCTTAACGATGCGCTTGTATACGCAAGGCTCATCAGGATTTTGTTCGAAACCGTAAGACTTGATGGTCTCATCGAATCTGTGGTTCCAAAACCGAGAAGCTTGCTTTAACCCATAAATGGATTTGAGCAACTTGCACACTTTGTGCTCTTGGCCTTTCTCAATGAAACCTTCTGGTTGCTACATATATATTTCCTCGTCAAGATAGCCATTTAGAAAAGCCATCTTAACATCCATCTGCCAAATTTCATAATCTAAGCTTGCAACAATCGAAATAAGAATACGAATGGACTTTAGCATGGCCACGGGCAAAGAAAGTCTCCTCATAGTCGACTCCATCTCTCTGGGTGTAACCCCTTGCCACTAGCTTAGCTTTGAAGGTTTCAACCTTCCCATACACGCCCTTATTTCTCGTGTAGATCCATTTATCGCCTATGGGCCGTACACCTCGAGGGCAATCCACAAGTTTCGGTGTGTTGTGAGAGTACATGGACTCCATTTCTTGGTTCATTGTGTCAATCCATTTATCCTTGTCAAAATCATCCATAGCCCTCCGAAAGGACAACGGATCATCCTCCGCTCCATCAGAGACGGCAATATTTGCCTCCTCTTGCATGCCATACCGAGTGGGTGGCCTAACCACCCTTTCGGTACGTCTGAGCGGTCTAGGATTCTCTGGATCAACTGTGGCATTATCAGTGTTATTTGTGACAGGTGGTGTCACTAGTGGTCTGACGTGTTAGAAAGTAACTCCTTGAGTACTACTTTACTTCAAGGTTTGAAGTCTGTCATATACTGGTCCTTGAGAAACATGGAATTAGTTGAAACTATCACCTTGTTATCTTCTGAATCATAAAACAAACCTCCTCTCATTCTTTTAGGATAGCCCACAAACAGACATACTTTCGTATGTGCTTGCAATTTGCTAGTCTTGTCTTCCAGCACATGTGCAGGACATCCTCATATGCGAAAGTGACGTAAACTAGGTTTACTCCATTTCCATAGTTCTTTGGGTGTCTTTTCGATAGACTTTGACGGAAAAACATTCAATATGTCGACCGCTGTTTGTAAAGCATATCCCCAAAAGGAAATCGGCAGTTATGCGTAGCTCATCATTGACCTGACCATGTCAATTAATGTTCTGTTTCTCCTCTCAGCAACACCATTTTGCTGAGGTGTCCTGGGTGCGGAACACTGGGAACATATCCCATGTTCCAAGAGGTAATTAGTGAAGTCAGTATCCAAGTACTCGCCTCCTCGATCAGAATGAAGGCACTTTAATGATTTTCCCAGTTGCCTTTCGGCCTCTGCCTGGAATTCCTTAAACTTGCTAAAAGCTTCGGACTTCCTGTGCAAAAGATAAACATATCCATATCTCGAGTAGTCATCGATGAAAGTCACAAAATACTCGAAACCACCTCTAGCCTGTACATTCATCGGACCACACAAGTCTGAATGCACTAATTCCAAAGGTTCTTTGGCTCTATTTCCCTTTGATGAGAAGGGTCTTTTAGTCATTTTTCCCTCCAGGCAAGATTCACGGTTGGAGTGTGTCAACAGATAACTCACTCAAAGGATCACCCTAGGCCAGTCGTTTGATTCTTTCCAAGGAAATATGACCAAGTTTTAGACGCCAAAGGTATGTTTATCTTCGTGAGAAACTTTCTGTCTTTTAACAGATTTTTGATGTTCTTCTTTAATCATTTCAGTGTTAAGTAGTGGAGTTTCTATTGGTTTAATAAAATACAATCCATTTTCCAAATTCGCAAAACAAACATCACGTCCATTTCTGGAAATGACGATTTTATTACTATTAAAAGAAAGAGAATAATCTTGTTCTTGCAACATTGAAACTGAAATTAAATTTCTACGAAAATGCGGAATATAAAAAACTTTGTCTAAAACTAGAACTTTATTTACAAACTTTAATTTATCTACTCCCACTGCTTTAGCTAAAACCACTGCACCGTTGCCTACTCTCATCGACTGTGTTCCGTCCTCCAGCTCCATGTATGAACTAAGGATCTGTAAACAAGAACAAACATGGTTAGTAGCTCCAGAATCTAGTATCCAAGTCGATACATCTTTAGCCACTGTATAGGATTCCAAGACTAGTAATTCAGAATTACCTGTTTTATCCTTGCCCTTGTTCTCAAGGCCTTTCCCTTCATTAGCCTCGTTGAGGTATGTTGGACAATGGCGCCTCCAATGTCCTACCTCATGGCAGTGGAAACATTTCCCCTTGGGCTTGGAAGTAGCCTTTTTAACCTTCTTCTTCATTGGCTTTGCACGTTTCTCTTCATGTTTTGTCTGCTTTGCCTGTTTTACATGCTTTGCCTTAGGCTTATTCTTGACTTCAGAGCTCGATGCCTCAGCTTCAGCCACGTGGGCCTCGGCTTTTACTTCCCCTTCTCGGCTTCTCACAGAGGAGATAGCTTCGAACACTTGCAGTTCATTATCATCTGAGTCAGATCAAATTTGAGTTTGTTCATGACATAGTTACTCTTGAACTAAAGGAACTCAGGTGTAAGTGATTCTAAGATCATACTCACTTGAGTTGCATCGTCAAATCTAGAGCCATGTGTCTCAGCATCAGCAAAGTAGTTAATCATGTTCATCACATGACCAGTTACCGACTGACCTTTCCTCATTTTGGCATTTATGGCCAACTTGACGGCCTCATGTTTTACTTGATCATATAGGGCACCAAACATGGAAATAAGAGAGTCCATGATTTCTCGCTCACTCTCTATGTTCTCATGCTTGGTCTTTATGATCTCCGACATGGAGGCCAGCATGATGCCACGAGCCTTATTGTCCGCCTCTACCCATCGCTTATGGTCATCGCGTATAGCTCGCGAGGCGTTCATGGGAGGAATCGGCGGACAAGCCTCAGACATGACAAACTTGACGTTTTCGAAGATGAGCACAACGTTCATGTTACTTTTCCACTTGTTAAAGTTGTTACCGGTCAATTTTTCATTCAGCAGAATTTTTACTTGAGAAGACATTATGCTGTAGAATAATATGATGAGAAAGAAATCAAATCATACAACACAACTAGTAATATTTTAGGAATAATAAAGCGTGATGTTATGCATGCAGTTTATCCTACCATTCCAAGGATTTAATCTCACACCTCAGTGCCGCCGACGGGTAGGTCAAAGAGGTAACGATTAAATTGAGACAATCTCTCACAACAATTAATTGAGAATCAGACATCCCGTTTTTAATTGTTGATTACCTTCCTTTTTCAGCCAAGATATAAATACTCTTTTTAGAGTGTGACCTCATCATTTTGATTTTTAAGTAGACTTTAGTATGCCGCATGAAGGTAGGTCGGTGACCCGACAAGTACTCAAAATCCTATCCTTCGGAAACCAAGCCTTGAATTTTGATAGTGGTGAAGGACATCCGAAAGTGGGTCGAAAATCAAAGCGCACGAGGCGTCACCATTCTCTCACGGTGCTTGTGTCAACAATAGAGGCGTGGGGTCGGTTATCACCTTCCCCGCTCCCACTCGTTATTTTGAAATTAGGTAATCTCATTAGGATTTTAGAATTTTTTATTTTTTTAATAATCCAAAAACAATAGATCGTGAATTTTTAATATAATCCTCCCACTAGTTCATTGGTTCCAAATACCGTCTAACTAGTGTCACTATATCCATGATCCTCCAATTTTTTTTTCTATGGATTAAAATTCTTTTGTGCAGGCACTACACAAATAAAATTCACAAAAAATTTTATTATCCTAATATGTCACGATAAAAGTTTTTGTAACATCCCGATTTTTCGTAAAAGGGTAAAATAGTCATTGGGTGTATTTACTACGACCTAATTATTATTTGTCCCATTTATTTAAATAAAAAGGAATTAATTAAAGGATTTAGCTATTAATTATAAAGGATTTAATTATTGGCTATAAAAAGGAAATAATCCCCAAATCACTGCTTTTTATTTCATACGCAACTTCTGAAGAAAAAAGAAAAGGAACGGCGGCAACATAGCAACAGACGCAGAGAAGAAAGCGAAATAAAAGGGAGAACCGTGTGATCAATCCGTTCATCTGTTCAAGATGCGCGAGAGAAAAGTGATGATCAGCGAGGAGCGCAACTTTGGAAAATAACATCTCTCAATTTCGTAAGTTTTCGGTTTAGCCCTAGTTTTCGGTATTCGTAGAGTTCGATTTTTGAAAAATTCGTATCTTTCAATCCGTAACTCGTTTTTCAGCCATGAGTAGTCGAAACGATCGTCTTGAAGCGTAGATCATTATGAAAATAGTTATGCAGCAGTTAATCCAGGTAATCTGTAGTTTTATGGACTTTTTTAGTTTCGGTTTTCTGAAAAGAAATAGGATCTTAGGGTTTCTCATTGATCAAATAGGTTTTGGGGTTGAGGATCAGCGATTGTTTGCAGATTGCTTGACGTTTTGCTTTCGGTTTTGCTGGAAATTAAGGTAAGAGGATCTTCCTAATGAGTAATTATAGTTTTGTAATGATAGGTTGAGTTTCGTGAGTTTTGGTGTTGTTTGGTGATAGAATTCATGATAAATTGTAATTAATAAGATGTGATATGTTTTGGTATATTTGTGTTGAGTTTTAAATTTCTATTTTTTGATCTAATAACATTAAATGAAAATGAACAAGCCCCGATTGAGTTTCTGATCCGTTCAATTAATACATCGAAAGTACTCTTAAAGGGAGTTGAAGTTCGGATCCGTCGGAAAAGCATGAAAGGTCTTGTGCTTTGATGGATTAGTATTCATCAATGTCTGTGTAATTTCTAGGCCTTGTCCGTGTCTAATGGTCTAGGAAAGAGAGTAGTATGTGTGAGGGAGATTACTTGAAAACACATAGGTGGCTAGTTAACAACAAATAATAATTACATATGTGTAGTAAAAGATAAAACGTCACTTATTCTCGGTTAGGCACTCTTTCATATCGGCGATGTGATACGTTCATAAAAGGTGAACAATGCTGTTGGCCTATAAACGGTTGAATGGCAGTGAAGGAAATTCATCGGACGTATACGCATACCGAGGAGACCCCGGAGCTAATCGGTGCTAATCACCGTTAGTTAGCAAGTATATCTTCAGGCTGATGAACGCCAAGCGCAGTGTCTTTGAGTAATGATGTAACAAAGATAAGCTAAGCTAGAAACGTTTAGTCATGACATGTCGATGGGCATGGATTGAACCCTAGATTGAGTCGGTCACATAAAGATAATTTAATAATCATAATAATAACCCCTCGTTGTATAACTTAGTTATTCATTAGTTTCTCACTTTTAGTAAGTACTTTGTACTTACCTCCTTTGCATTTTTTTGTATGCATTGTGGGGTGAGAAGACGAACAGGTTGATCAGGTAGATGATGACTTTTGAAGGCTTTGAAGTCTTGATGAAGTTTCTAGTTCCTTTTCTTTGTAAAGGTTGTACCAGACTAGTTGTATTTATTTTCTTAGACTTATTGTATTTCTACTTTTAAGACCTCGTATGGTATAAGTCTTTGGGTTTTTCGTCGTTGTAATTTAACTATCCATCTTTAGAATGGTTATTTTCTATTCATAGTAGCATTTATGATTTTACCCGAGTCTTTTGGGCTTCCGTTTCCTTTTATTTGATACTGACGACGTAGAGACTTGCGTATAATATTAAATTTATTTAATGTTGTGCGCCCGATGTTCTCTTCCGGATAAGGGCTCGGTATCCGGAGCGGGCGTTCTGATTGGTATCGAGAGAGAAGCGTCCTTCTTTCCTAGGCTTCTCCCCTCTATGATAAGACTTCTTTAGACCTTTTTGAACCCTTCTGATCTCTTTTGATCTTGGTGGTAAATTCTCGTAGGATTAGGAATCCTTAGAACGTGGTTAAGTTGCACTAGGACCAAGTGAAAAGTCTCCTTAGGCGTAGGTTGAGTTTTAAGCTCACGTCTCTTATATGATCCTCTCAAGTTTTTTTTTCTTTCTTTTTGAGGTTTTAATTGCTTCCGTAATGCTAAATTTGGTTCAAATCACTTCCTTGTAACTTGGTGTTATGCAAAACGAGTAAACGATTTTGTTCACGTTTCTACATGTCATGTTATATCATTTTTTTTTTGTTCCAAGAATTCTGTAAATTTTCAGCCACTTAGAATGTTGTCTTATCCACAATTTCTCTCTTTACATCAATTTAGTTTTCAATATGGATTGTTCACAAATTGTTTAACAAGGAGGGGTACTCTGTTCAGAAAATTCTGCAGCGGTACTCTTACTTATCATTCTGTTTTGAATAAGCTAAACACCTCCAAATGACTTGGATTTTTGGTATGTTGTAGAAACCATCCTGAACTATAATTTTTGTTTTGGAACCAAGTGCAAATTCGTTTTGGTTTGAGCACAATCTGCAACAAATGACAGTTGATGAAGTCCTGAAAATTTTTGACAGCTTATAGCAGTAGATGAAAAGAATTATTTTGACTGACCTCTGGCTTTCCAAATTTTTTTATTTTTGAGCATCATATGTAAAACTTATATACTCACAGATTTCTCTTTGCCTCATGTTCAAAATCAGCTCTGTTTGTTTTGTGCAAATCAATTATTTCATGGCTTATGTATGCACCCGGATTTCTCAAAACCATTTAAGTCCTCTGGCCAAGAAAGGGTAGATGTCTCTCTTTCACCCTGTAAATTATAGTGTAGTAGGTTATAGGAGATGAGAATACTTTGATTTATCTGATTCTTAAGCTAGTTGTTACCCAGGATAAGAAGTTTGGTAGGTAGAGACTAGGTGTTGTCGTTATAGTGCTCCTTGATGGCAAGAAACGATTGTGTGGTGATTTTCCAATCTTATGTCTTCATTAATAAGATTCTCTTTTATAATCATCTAGTTTCCTACTTGGTTATCCTGATTTCAATGTTTCTCCATCCATACTAATGGTAACCCATGCTCTGGTTAAATCCTCCATTTGAAACTTCTGAAACTCGGTAAAAGTCCCTTATTACAAAGTTTTGTTTTTCAAGTGTGTACATTTTTTGATGTGCCTTATTTTTTTTAAAGATGTTTTCATCGTGTCAAATGCTTGATTTAACAAAAAAAAAGTTTATGTTTACCAAAAATCCTTCGTTTTCTCTTTTCGCTATCGCTTGGTTTATGTTTACCAAAATTCTTTGGCCTTGCTTTGCTCGAGATGGGTTCCACACGAACTCCATATGCAAATTTTATCTTTTCCAAGTACTTCTTACTCGTTTCAATTATTAGTGTTAAAGGTCTCATACTTTCGCACATAGTTTTCAACATCCTCGTGTTTGGCTTTATCCAACATGAGTGAATGCTTTTGTTTCCGTGTTTTCCTTTCAGGTTAAACCACTTACCATGCTCTAAAAATTCTGAAAATTTTCCACAATATAGACCGAAGTATTTTCTACAATTTATCTTTTTACACCAACTCGATAATTGTTATGGATTGTTCAGAAAATTAATGTTTATGCCAGACACTCTGTCCAGAAAATCTGCAGCAGCACCTTCAATTTTTCTTCTGTTTTGAACATGTTAAACACCCTCAAATGACCTGAATTTTTGATATGTTTCAGACAAAACTTTTATCTACAATTTTCATTTTGGAATTAAGTTCAAATTCTTTTTCGGGATCTCGATTTGCAATTCAACTCAGTGTTTATTAATCTAAAAATTATGACAGCTTGTACAATCGTCAGAAATAACTTTTTTTGACCGACCTTATCTCATTCAAAAATTCCAATATTTTTATATCACTTGGGAAACTCCGGTATCTAAATCTTTTCTCTTTGGATCGTGCTCAAATTCCTCTTCATTTGTTCTGTACAAATTGATAATGTCAGATCCGGAGTAAATATCTTACACATCAACCAAAAAGGAATCCTCACCTCTTTGATTTAGGGTTTGGGCTAAGAGGGTAGCAAGTTACGATTGTTTTGTTTAGGAATTCTCCGAAGTTTGATCTCCTTCTGAGTTAAACCTTTTAGTAGGAGTTTGTAAAACTAACGTTATAATTTCTTTTGCAGTTTTAAACAATAACCAATATGCTATCCTCAAACATGCCATGTTTGATGTTCAGACCCTTTTCGTGCCATTTTATAATTATACCTTTTCTGGTGATGTATTTCTCATGTAATCCCTTATTTGAGATCTTTAAACTCAACAAATCATTTTCACATGTTGTCATGAATTACCTCAGAAATATGTCTTTATAAGCCTTTCTTTTGAACAAGTTCTTACCTTCTTACTTTTCAAATCAAGAAACAAGTTCTCTTCAAAATTCTACATTGTTGCACTTCCATCTTTCTTTTCAAATTCAAATTTGACCAAGCCTTCTGATGTCAGAACTTTTTTTTTTTACTTGTGTTCATTCTCAGCTTCCCTCCTAAGGGTAGTGTCGATGTTGTAACTATTTCACCTAATCTCGCTGTTCTTTTAAGGTATGCATATCTCCTTTGCCCGGTCGAATTTTTAAGCCTACCATGACCTTCCTTTTGAGTTACTTATCTTTAACCTTCTAGCAATTTATGCTAAACTAGTTCAAGCAGAAGGTAGACATTTTCAAGATGCCTTCTGAACCTATCTAGCCAACCAACATTTGAACTCCAAAACTTCTATTGAATTTCAATCCAGATTAATGTACCTCGTACCATTCAGTTTTAACTCTCTTTCAGGCCATTTAGAGCCATGAACCGCCAGATATGCCTTTTGATTTTTCCATCCTCTGTTTGGCGTTTCTATTCCAATTTTGTTACACGGTTGAAAGTCTATTTTATTTTAACCTTGAGCATTTATTCCTTGGCATTGTACTATTCCTCTCGAGTAGTGCAACCTTGAATCTTTGATTTGAATCGTCAATAATCTTTTAAACTTCCTTTGAGACTTCGAATTAATTCTTGGAAACAAACCTTATCCAGCAATTCTTAAGTGTCGTTTCCTCTTCACTTAAAAATCTTGCTTACCGCTTACTTATTCAAACTTTTGATATTCCCTTACAATTCCTTGAGGGAATTTCTATTTCTATTAAATCCTAAAATAACCTCTCTTTGGCTTCTGCAAACTTGGACACTTCTTGACAAGTGTTTATTTTATTCTAAGACCTTTTGGTGTGCTCGTTTTGTTTCCATGGCTCCTTCACGTTGAGATTCTTGCTCTCTTTGATTTCTATTTTTTTATTTTATCCTTCTGGTGCTCGACCTTGCACCTTTACTTTGTTTTTCTGTTGTGTGATGTTTCCTTTAACGTCTCCACTTCCTAAAGGTCTATATGAAAACTTATTACCATCCTTTCAAGTTACCTCTGAAGTCTTTGCAGACCACCATATCTTGCAGAATTTCTCTCTCAACAAAAAAATCATCTGCAAGGTGTCCTTTTGTTTTCCTTTTGGTGGCTATCCCTTGTATTATGATACAATGTCTCATTCTTCAATTTGGAACCACCTTCAACTTTTCCCCAACACGAAATCATTTTGTTTTGCTTGTAACCCAAGCAACATTTCTTATTTCAAGTGCATTGTATCGTTCCTTGGCTTACCTAGTTGACATACCACCCCGGTACTCAACTTGTCACTTTTCAAATTCTTTTATTTTCCAAGCTAACCCTAATTGGCACAAGGATTGGATATGACCTCCAGAGAAAAGGTATGGCAAATCATGTTCTCATCCCCAAGGAGTCTCAGAAGTTCTTCAGCTGGGATCCTTGCAGTTCTTCAGCAAGCTTGTGGTGCCATGATGGAAGTTGAGATCGAAAGAAGTCAAGTATGCCAGGAAGATGTGTGTCAGTTGGGAAACTCAAGCACTCAGGACATAGGTCAGCAAGAGTAAACAAAGTGTGTTGAGCCGATGATTGCAAGATTCGAGGCAGTTGATGAGTTCGTGACGGAACAAGATAAAGATCCAGTGGTTTTGTTTACAAGTGAGAGGTCAGAACCGACCAGCCATTGGTCACGAGTTAGATGAAGATGGCAACAGTTGGCATCGGAATCAGCTTTGGGTTCCGAGTGCGGAAGATTGGGAAGGACAATGAAGAATGAAAACCTTGAGATGGCAATTGCAGTTCCTCTCGGAGCGACCAAGAAGTACAGGAATTGGAACAGTACTGCTGACGATCTTTTTTAAAGATAGAGATGGAAGAACACGAGTTTCTGGGATGAAGTGGAGCGACAACAGAATACGAGACCGGATTTGATACAGCAAGTCAACGAGGAGATTGAAGTGGATCGTCGCAACCTCAAGTTGGCTCAAGACAAGCAAAGGAGTTGGGAAGATGGAAGAAGACGAAGACTGTAAGAGTTAGAAGACGAAACGCTTCGCAAATTCCAGAGTTCAAGTACCTCTCGGTTACATTCGAGTTTCGAGGACGAAACTCCTCTTAAGGGGGAAGGAATGTAACATCCCGACTTTTCGTAAAAGGGTAAAATAGTCATTGGGTGTATTTACTACGACCTAATTATTATTTGTCCCATTTATTTAATTAAAAAGGAATTAATTAAAGGATTTAGATATTAATTATAAAGGATTTAATTATTGGCTATAAAAAGGAAATAATCCCCAAATCACTGCTTTTTATTTCATACGCAACTTCAAGAAAAAGAAAAGGCAGCGGCAACATAGCAGCATGCATTTGAGAGAAAGCGAAATAAAAGGGAGAACCATGTGATCAATCCGTTCATCTGTTGAAGATGCCGCAGGAGAGAAAAGTGATCAGCGTGAGGAGACGCAACTTTGGAAAATAACATCTCTCAATTTCGTAAGTTTTCAGTTTAGCCCTAGTTTTCGGTATTCGTAGAGTTCGATTCTTGAAAAATTCGTATCTTTCAATCCGTAACTCTGTTTTTCAGCCATGAGTAGTCGAAACGATCGTCTTGAAGCATAGATCATTCTAAAAATAGTTATACAGCAGTTAATCCAGGTAATCTGCAGTTTTATGGACTTTTTCAGTTTCGGTTTTCTGCAAAGAAATAGGATCTTAGGGTTTCTCGTTGATCAAATAGGTTTTGGGGTTGAGGATCAACAGTTGTTGCAGTTGCTTGACGTTTTGCTTTCGGTTTTGCTGGAAATTATGGTAAGAGGCTCTTCCTAATGAGTAATTATAGTTTTATAATGATAGGTTGAGTTTTGGTGAGTTTTGGTGTTGTTTGGTGATAGAATTCATGCTAAGTTGTAATTAATAAGATGTGATATGTTTTGGTATATTTGTGTTGAGTTTTAAATTTCTATTTTTTGATCTAATAACATTAAATGAAAATGAACAAGCCCCGATTGAGTTTCTGATTCGTTTAGTTAAAACACCGAATGTACTCTTAAAGGGAGTTGAAGTTCGGATCCGTCGGAAGAGCATGAAAGGGCTTGTGCTTTGATGGATTAGTATTCATCAATGTCTGTGTAATTGCTAGGCCTTTCCGTGTCTAATGGTCTAGGAAAGAGAGTAGTATGTGTGAGGGAGATTACTTGAAAACACTTAGGTGGCTAGTTAACAATAGATAATAATTACATATGTGTAGTAAAAGATAAAACGTCACTTATTCTCGGTTAGACACTCTTTCATATCGGCGATGTGATACGTTCATAAAAGGTGAACAACGTTGCTGGCCTATAAACGGTGAATGGCGGTGGAGGAAATTCATCGGACGATATCGCATACCGGGAGACCCCGGAGCTAATCGGTGCTAATCACCTTTAGTTAGCAAGTATATATCTTCAGGCTGATGAACGCCATGCGCAGTGTCCTTGAGTAATGATGTAACAAAGATAAGCTAAGCTAGAAACGTTTAGTCATGACATGTCGATGGGCATGGATTGAACCCTAGATTGAGTCGGTCTCATAAAGATAATTTAACAATCATAATAATAACCCCTCGTTGTATAACTTAGTTATTCATTAGTTTCTCACTTTTACTAAGTACTTTGTACTTACCTCTTTGCATTTTCTTTTGTATGCATTGTGGGGTGAGAAGGCGAGCAACAGTTGATCAGGTAGATGATGACTTTTGAAGGCTTTGAAGTCTTGACTAAGTTTCTAGTTCTTTTTCTTTGTAAAGGTTGTACTAGACTAGTTGTATTTATTTTCTTAGACTTATTGTATTTCTACTTTTAAGACCTCGTATGGTATAAGTCTTTGGGTTTTTCGTCGTTGTAATTTAACTATCCATCTTTAGAATGGTTATTTTCTATTCATAGTAGCATTTATGATTTTACCCGAGTCTTTTAGGCTTCCGTTTGCTTTTATTTGATACGACGACGTAGAGACTTGCGTATAATATTAAATTTATTTAATGTTGTACGCGCCGACATTCTCTTCCGGATAAGGGCTCGGTATCCGGGAGCGGGGCGTTACAGTTTTAGGATTGTAGAATTTTTCCAATAAATCGAAAAACAATAAATTAAGAAAAACAATCACTAACTTATCGATCCAAATACCGTTTAATTGGTGTCTAATTTTTCATGATATTCCAATATTTGATTATCAAAATTCTAATTTATGTAGACACTACATAACCTAAACCCCGAAGGAATCTTAATCCCAAATTAAGTTTATCATGTGAATTTTATATCCCGATAAAATTCCGTTTCCTTTAATTAATTTAATTTATTTTTAATCTAAATTAATTATCGTGTTGATACATTTCTAATTAATTTCAATGTTAATTTTCTACATGTATGCATATGCTAGGAGTAGAATCCATGAATATGATGTATGACATGGTTATATCACATAAATAATCATACAAGAAAATAAATGCGAAAATAAACCATGAGAGAATTTATTGCATCTTACTACCCGTATATAATCTATAACAAATAAATAAATAAACCCTAAAATTATTTGTAGCCGCTGTCGGGTATAAGAAATTTTCTGCTCCATATCTTCAATAAAAAGCCCTTCTAGCTGAATTGGTTGAAGCTCCTTCTTCCTTCATCACCATCCGAGTTCGATTCCCATCCCCCTTTTTTTCCCCGAGAAATTTTTTTTTTTTTTTTTTTTCGAACATTGATTAAATTTTCTTTTCGAACAGAAAAAAAAATTCAAAATCAATCCGGCCAAGGGGATTCAAACTCAGGTCTGCAAACAATTGAAATTGTGACTTGACCACTGCGCCAGCGTTCAGATTTTATGAAGACAACATCCGATTTAAATAAATTGGGATCGGCCGATTTAAAATAAATGCATGAAATTAAATTACATGATGTCCTATACCCGGGAAAAACGGGTTTACAATAGATCTAACGGTAAACATGTACCAACCTCAATCCATCCCGCCAACCAAAACATTCAATCAAATAAATAAAAATTTAAAAGATGCAATTTTATTCTATTCCCCTCCTTATTAATTAATTATGCAACGAAGATCGCAAAATCGCTTTAATCTTGCACTGATACCACATGCTGGATATACAGAAACCCGAATCCGGATCCGATCCACAATTGGATCGTCGGATCTGATTCACAAAGACCGATCGAGACACTCGATCTTCTTGCAATGAAGCTTACTGAATAAATTCGCATGCGATTTTACCACGATTTGATTCGCATAAATAATTAATACAACTCTAAGAAAGTTAAATATTTACCTCGAGAGAGGAAGAAATAGTCGACCAAAGGAGAAGCCGCGACATTCGGATTGTATCTCTAACGACGGTGGTGGGCGTCGATCCTCGCCATGAGAACCTCCTCGAATATGCACAAGAAAAACCCTAGGTTTTTCTTTTCTTAATGACTAGAACAAGAAACTAATTTTTCTCTTCTTTTAATTGATAAGTGGCGAAATTTGTGATGATTTATTGTGTTGGGAGAACTCTCTTTATATAGAAAAATAACTAGTCAAGAGAGAGTTATCATTTTCACATACAATTACCTATTCCTACAAGGAAAAGATATTTGCCAAAAGATATGAGATAATTCCCAAAAAGTCAATCTCTTTATCTCTTTTCCATTAATTATCAAACAAATAGATAATTAATTAATTACACATGTGACATAATCTAGAAAAATTTCTTTTCCCTAATTTTATCACATGGGCACCACTTTCAACATTATTTTAATAGAAAATGTCTTTTCTATTTTACATATTATTTACCAAAATAAATAATATTGTATATTCATTAAATAGACCAACTATTTAATTTATTCTCGAGTTCCACAAAAGCGAGAAAACACTCGCGTGTTAGGAGCCAACCCAGGGACCATGGACTATAACAGTGCTTTACAATAAATTGAATAAAATATTCATCGTACAGAATATTTCTACTCAACTTATTAATTCCGGGATTAGCCACCATAAACCCGAAACTGAACTCTATCGATTATAGTTATAACTTATTCTCAAAACACCGAGTCGAGTCAATAAGTGTCCATTGATATAATCATTACATACAGACTAACCCTCCATAGACTATCCGTAATGAAGCGTGATTATTTTCGTAAACTTTCTTCAATACATCTTATCATTATTTACCATTAACCCTCTAGTGATCAATTAGTTCATAACCAATATGAACTCCGCGAATCGATCAGTTTCTAGGATTAACAAATAAATGGATTCTATTTCTACTTCCCGCAGGAAGGAATGGATTTCATATCTGTGAGACACACACTTCTCACTCATTCCAGAATAGTGCCAACATGAAAGTGATTCGGACCGTGCCACTTAGCGATCCTTAACGAACACATCAAACCCTATCCTAAAACAAGTAGGAGTCTGTAATCTCTTCAAGATTAAGGTTAATTCATTATGATCATCTTGTCATTTAATAAGATTTTTCAATCACGGAATTATATGAGAAACGCAGATTAAATCGGTCCAGTCCTATTTGACTCTCATCATATATAAATGCCCCACTTAGACAACCAATGTCGGCCGGTCCGGATAAGGCGGTCACACCATAACGTGTTGCGGGCGCATTAATGGTGGTTTAATCAATAGACCCATACTTTGATTAAGTTCACCACGGACTAATAGTTCAAGTGTATCACCATAAACTTAATCCTCATGTGTGTCACACACTACGTTAAATGGCTACATATGATACGACTTAGGGTTTTCAACAGTGTATTAAATATAAGCACAAAGCAAATAATAAGGTGAAATAAAATCCATCATTAATTAAATAAAAACAATTACATAAATTGTCTTTCGGGCAGTACACCTAACGCCGTCCTTTCTTTCCAAGCGTCAGGTTTTTCTCCACCACTTCCACAACATCTTTCGGGTCGACTTGCTCTGAAGGGAGCGGTGAGATAAAATACACCTCTCTTACCCACGGGATCCTCCACGGGCAGGATCCGGACAGCCGGCGTCGGCACGTCCTGGCGTACCACCACTTCTCTTTCCGCTCCGGCTAGTAGGTCAGCAAAATCAGCCACTTTAAGTATAAACAAAGCGTTAGTCAGACAAAGGCAAAATACAACAGCAAAAGCATAATTACGACAACGAAGGTAAATCGCAAAGAAAGAAGATCCTACAAGTCTTCCACTTGGCCTTAGTAAACTCCTCGTAGAAGTGCGGCCCCGTATCCACAGCCGAGCTGCCGTGTCGATTCATCATACAAGGTCGCCATTCGATTGAATACCGGACTCTCGGATCTTCTCCACTAAGGTATCCGACAATTCCGACGCACGTATTTGTCCAAATCGGCCATATTCCACACACTCAACTCCGTATGGCCTCGTGACGCACATACAAGAATCTCTCATTCCACCGTTTGAAAGAGTCTTTAACTAGGGAAGTATGGGGATGTCGGCCGACATCCCCTACCTCTAGCCAAGTAGTATTAGGAGGGATGATACTTTACCCCTACCCGGTGGTAGAAGTGTCTAAACTTCTTCACGCTAAACTTGAGTTCAAGACCGGCACCAGATAGCAAACCCAATAATGGCTCTAATCCATTGGGGGCTATCTAGGAAATGCCAAGCCCGTAGCGCTGAAGCACAGCAAGTAGTGCAAGACAGAAGGGTAGTCTCAGACCCACTTCAAAATACTCCCGGTGGACCGTGCAAAAACCCTCCGGTGGATTCGGGGCAAATAAGTGCGGTTCCGAAGGCAGTTGTGGGCCAAATCTTGCCTTGTCAATCCCATACCGCTCAAATATCTCGTCTAGGTCTTTTTGACCTAGGATGGACCTAACGTCCCTACTATCCGCAATAGCCATTTCGGAGAAATCGAATTCAGATTTCCAGCGAGGATAGGGCTTATATCTAAAGAAAAGGAATGCCAAATTACAAAGCGAAAATACAAGAAATACTTACTTGAAAGAATAATAAATTTGGAGAATGAGAGGCGGTGAATAGCAATCGGCAGCAAATCTTCTGAATTTAATAGCCCACGTAGTTGTGAAACGATTGATATGACGGGGTTATAACCCCCCACTTACCTCAAAAAATGGCCTCAGTTAAGTTAGTGGGCAACGACGCCTCGATTCCTGGTCCAGCTGTAATGACATCACAACTAGCCTTTCCACCTATGATGGGAGTCAAATTGACTATCATTTACTATGTGATTATACCCCGTTTATACCTCATTTTATGTGTTTCCGGGGACATTTGGTTGTATTTTGATGTATTTACACCTTGGTTATCATTTCGGGACCTAGGACAAAAAATCCGGGATTCCCGGTCTTTTTGGTGTATTTACTATACTCTCGGTCACCCTAGTGTCTGTAGGGATTACGTGTGGTTTTGTTATGATTTTGTACAGGACTTAGGTGTTGAGATGTCGGAAGGCGAGATACGAGGATTGGAGCGTGTGCCCGAAGCTTAAGCGTTCAAGCGGATCGAAAGCGTGTTGGTACTACAACCACACCTTCCACATTTTATCCACCTTAGATGCATTTTCTGGGCAGGACATCTTCATAAAAGTTGTAGGAAATTGAATCAGCTTTCCAACGGAACTTGAATCACTTGATTCGGAGGTCTACACACAAAGTTATGCCCGATTTACTGAAGGTGTGTCAGCTAGGCGTGGCTTAGGATGTTGCTGGTAGGTTTGTTTCATGGAATTTTTTGACAGGCGCCCGCCTGTGGTTCCAGATCTGAAAAACACCATAAATACACCCCCATTTGATCTAGATCGGTAGACTCTCTTTTAGCTTCTTCCCCAGCGATTTTTCTCTGCACTTTTCCATTTCTTTTAGTTTAAATTAGGTCTTATGTAAATATTTAGATTAAATTAGTTAAACTAGTTGTAATCCAAAGATCGTTGCTACCCGGTTGTTTGAATTTCAACTTGGATTTCGTTTCCGTTTTGGTGACCTTCGTCTTCAATTTTCCGGTAATCACATTTCTGACTTTTGAATCTTGAATCTTGTGGTTTCTATTGATGATTTCTGGATCTTTTCTTACTTTAATGATTAGTTAATTTCCCGATAGTCGAGTTATGTGATAATCTTCGAAATGGAACCCTAGTTTGTTAATTGAGGTAATTTTGATGTGTTGATTGTTAGATTCTCGGTGTTGTTAACGTTCTAGACTTATTCTTAATGAATTTTGTTAGGCCCGATCACTCAATAATCATGTGTCACACGTATCGTCTTTACATATGTATTTTGCGAGAGGAGTGCGGGAAAAGGGTTCTAGGATCACCGTGTAAAACCGATCGAGTTGTTGATTCGGTTTCGTGTGTGAGAGTTTTATATCGACTTGTCGGCGTTTCATTGTCCATAGTGTTAGTAATATCATCCATAGCGGGCGATTTAAGGATCTAGATCTATAAAATACACGTAATAAAATAACTAGATCTACATCTACAAGGGGTTGTAGATCATACCTCTTGGATCTCAAAATCCAAGTAGAAGAGCCGAGATAGAAATAACAAACGAGGATGTGAAGAGCACCACGATCTTCCGTACGTGTGATCCAAGCAACTCCCGGTGGAAGGAAATCCTCGACTCGAACCCTTCCGATATGCTACCCGGAAAAACCTCCAAGATTTTTCCCTTCTCCCCTTTGGCCGAAAATATTCTATCTTCTCTCTAAGAGATGATGGTCGAAATATGTGTGTTGTAAGGCTTGGGAGAACTCTCTTTATATAGGAGAGTCAAACTTAACCTCCAAGGATTTTATTTTGCAATTAAAATAAATCCATTAAATAAAAATAATCCCATAATATTCTAGAACAAATCTAGAATAATATTTATCTTTATTTCTTACCATAAATATTTATCCAATAAATATTATATGCACATGTCTTATTAATCACAAGAAAAATAATTCTTGTTTCCTAAAAACATGTGTTGGCCGAAATTTTACTTATTGACCTAGTCAATATTAATTTTCGGTCATAAGACTAATTTTGCCAAGATTATGAAAAATGTCTTTTTCACATATTTAATTATTTAGCCCAACTAATTTAATAGTTCACTAAACAATTAATTCGCATATCGTTTTAATAAAGTCCAACAAGAACTAAATTAATATTATTAGGATTCGACGTCCGAAAATAACTATGCTATATAGGAGGCACGTCGGGGACCATGGACTAATAATCAGCGGCTCCGATAAATCAAATAAATAATTATCTTACGAACAGAATAATTATATTCGATAAATCAATCACAGGAATATGCCACCATAATCCCGTGAATGCACTCCTCCGATTATGAGATTATATTTATCTCCACACGAGAATAATAATAAGCGTCCATTGATATAATCATTACATATGGATTAATCCTCCATAGATTTATTCATTCTAAATCGGGAAGTTACCGTTAACCACTTTTAGAACCTCTTATCCATATTTACCATTAACCCCTAGTGATCAATTAATTCATACACCTCATTTGGTAGCTAATCGGTGTAATATGAACTCGCGCGATCGATCGGTTTCTAGGATTAACAAATAAAGGAAGCTGTCTATCTACTTCCATAAATGGAAGGAATGGATTCGTATCTGTGATAACACGGACTACTCACTCAATCAATCGATACAATGCCAAGATGGGGTAATTCGGACCACAGGACTCGGTGTAATCCTTAACCGTCAAGTCAAACCTCATAATGCGATTCAAGCGGTTGGTGTGATCACCTCGAGATTAAGATATATCCATAAATATGATCATCAATTGATTCGATGAGACTTTCGATTCACGGAATTATATCGTGAACTCTAATCAAATCGGTCCAATACTATATATGATATATCTATCATATATAAATGCCCAGCACTAGGTTCTCTTAACCGAAAGTCCGGATAAGACAATCACACATATTGTGTTGCAGGCGCATTAATGACACATTAAAGGAGAGACCCAATACTCTCGATTAACTTCACTACGGGAATTGTATTTTAAGTACATCTTCACTAACTCAATCCTCCCGTGTATATCCCATACACTGAGTTAAGTGCTTACATAAACGATATACTTTAGGGTTTTCTGTAGTGTAAATACTATTGTCACATCGGTGAATATGAGAATAATAAATATGAATAACAATATCATTTCATTTATTAAATAAAACAGTTACAAAATTGTCTTTCGGGCATCACACCTAACAATCTCCCACTTGCACGAAAGCATGTGATTAATTGTTTTAGAGCACACCCTATTATTTAAAATACAACAAACTACATCTCCCACTTGCTCTAAAGCAATGGAGACTCATCCCGTATTCTAGTACCCATTAAGCATATCATAACCATTGTAGATGACAAAATACACTCCGAGTGTGCCGTTGTAGGATAGGTCGGTGACCGGGGAGTACTGCATCTAAATATCATGGGTCTTAACGATTAGTCGGGTTGTCGGCTCGAGGCGATTCGTAGAATCGAAGCGTTACCGGTCCATCTAATCATGTGGTACTTTCCCAATATGCTTTGGACCTCTAGTGATTTGAAAAACCTTATAAGCTACCCTTCATCGTTTGCCCAATGATGTGGTATCGGCTTCCAAATCTAGAATCACTCAGGATATGAAAAAAAGAAATCCTTAAGCTATTTCGCCTCTCTAGCTACTACAAAAGCCGCTAATCACCCAACTAGTTAAATTCGAGTTGGCGTTGCTGGATTCCTCCAGGCAATAGCTTCAACACAAGAGTAAATCTCGAGGCCGAGATCGCCTTAACGATCATCCTCAATCGACTTAAAGTCAAAATCGATTGTATCACACATATCCAAGTTCACACATGAATATGTCCGCATACTATTCCTCGTTCTCTTCAAGATACTAAAGGACATACTAAACTTGCTTTGTTAACACGAATCTAAGATTCGATCAAAGTTGACG
This sequence comes from Gentiana macrophylla, assembly GCA_026214975.1. NCBI lineage: Eukaryota > Viridiplantae > Streptophyta > Magnoliopsida > Gentianales > Gentianaceae > Gentiana > Gentiana macrophylla. Next base: position 16,413,770 of record CM047807.1, read on the forward strand.
TTCAATAACTGACCATCTCTTACTAGAAGAGAATCTATCCCATTTCTCTTGATCCGAAGATTTAAAGAGTCATTCACGAGGCATAGGGTAGAACTTCCTCGTTGAATGTTGCATACGGATGCATCATCTTAACCAATAAGATGGATGGGAAACAGTGGCTGATTCTAATGAATTCGACCAGTCAAACTCTTTAGGATGTTGTCCAAATCTCATTGCGAGAGAATTGTGGCATTGTCGGTCGACTTGAGATAACACACCCATGTTGATTACAAGCTGCAGTGCGGTGTTATCCTTCACAAACACTAATATATGTATATATTCACTACTATACTAAAATTGATATCCGGTCTACAAAAGACATATCAATATCTTTGGTCAAATCCACATATTGTAGAAATATATGACTTCCAATGACCGAGAGGTTTGCTCTTTATCCACAAAGGACATAAGCCTTGTGGTCATCACTGTCATAAGTTCATAAGGCAATACCACTTTTGTTCGAATGAATCCGGACTCCGTTTGTTTGGCAAGAAAATCTCGGGGAATCACTCCTATTTTACGCTTACGAGCGAAATCATGCAATACTAAGTGGTAAGAGAGTCCAGCGTCGATTAACTCTACGTCTTAGGGAATTACCCTAGACCACTCAAGCTTTGCTCTGAAAGATAAACTTTCCTATTCATTCTACTCTTTTCCGTGTAGATCCAATTACTCCCTTTGGGCTGAGGCGCTCAGGTGGTTCTACAAGAGCATGAGCAGGGTGGAGTCTTTGAACTCCATTCACAGGGTTATGGCTATTAAACCAACCTCTATTATCGAGAATCTATCTTTGCTCACAAAAGAGCCATAGGTCATCACTCGATCCTCGGACTACAAAGTCAGAGAAACCGTAATGGGTAATGGATAAACCATACTCCCGATACTTACTGGATCGAAATTCTGATCTAGTTTAGTTGTATTTAGTGTTATCACCAACAATCGATGTTGGATGTGGTCTGATTTTAATCAGTTAGTAACTACCTTGAGTAAATGTACTTCAAGGTTCAAGGTTTTTCTCGATCATGGATTCTATCGAGAAAGGATGCAGCAAGTATAAGCTGTCACTTCCCGATTTCAAGAATCCTATATCTAACCTTTATACTCAATAGGTTAAAAGATATAGCACGAATGGTCATTGACGAACGTCTACGCGTGAAATTCGATATTACCTTCAAGCACCGTGTGCTAAATGCTTATATTTACGGAAGTGGGGTGAACCGAATCCACACCTTATCCGTAAATTCCAAAGCATATTCTAGGTAGACTTCTCGGTCTTACATTTCAATGTAAACCGTTATTTCGCTTCAATATCTTTATTGAGTTAAGCAGTGTATTGTAGCACATCTAAAACTATATAAGGCAATTTAACGGTTTCTCACTTAGTGAGAACATGTCACAATGAGGCAGGCTGAGCATCAGTCTCGAGGACTATGAATGGCCTATTTTGAGTATAGAATACTATATCTCTGTTGAAAACAGAGAAACCTCAAAATATTTTGGATAAACTTACCGGAGTGTTTGAATAGTTATCAGACAAGAAGTCACTACTCGGAAGCTCCTACTAGCTCGTATCTTTCATGTCGGACCCGAAGGTCGTCATGAACAAGCTATGTTACTTCTTTATATCCATTATCCTTTCGATTGAAAGGAAACTTAGTCATTGAACCTTTGAGACAATATAAGCAGGTGGGAGAAAGGAATCACCCTGAGCCGGTCTTGAGTCTTGTCTTTTAGGGACTATGCACTAACTATGGAATATGAAGAAGCGTTTATCTAAATATAGAAAGCGATTGCTTTTAATAGTTCTTAAGATGTGTTTTATATACATATTTCAGTGATTGTAAGTGGTTTTGACTTCATCAAACAAAAGTCCGAGTCTTGGATTCGTACTACAAATGGTATATTCACTTTACATCGACAAACAAATTATCGAATAGAAGGAAAATCCATTCATTCCAACGAATCTTAAACAGAAAATAATTTTTCCGCGATATCCAAGGATTGAATCCGAGATTCATTTCCTTATATCACTCCCACTATTCTAGCTAAAATTAACTGCCCGTTGTTTACTCTTTTAATCGTTAAATGCACTGCTACCTTGTTCTTCCAAAGGACTTAGCTCGAGAAAATCGCCAAGGATTCATAGGTTGGTGATCCAAAATCACTGTCCTTATCCTATGATTTTCAATTAATTAATTTTCGGTTCAGCCTTAAAGTTTTCTCAGTTTAGATGACTAACATTTTTAGACATATTCCCCCATTCTTGACTTTCCGTGAATGGAAACAGTCTTGAACCAGTGGTTCGTTTGAGTAGACACTACTCTTGAACCGTGGGATGTCTTTTTCCGAGTGTTACTCGTCGGGACTTCTCGGATTTTTTTTAATATACCAGAAAAAACAACAAATCATAACATTTAAAGCTCCCACTAGTTTATCGGTTCTAAATACCGTCTAACGAGCAATGCTTTATTTTTATGATTTTCCGATTTTTTCGATTAGAAAATCTTTTCGTACATAGTTCCAATGTTTTAGGAAAAACAACAAATCATAGAACTCCCACTAGTTCATCGATTCCAAATATCGTCCAACTAGCAATATTTCATGACTTTCCGGTTTTCAATTAGAGCGATTACGTGTGTAGTCGATTACACTTTTCTAATGTTCTAGAAAAACAACAAATCATAAAGCTCCCACTAGTTCGCCGATACCAAATATCGTCCAACTAGCGACACTTCATGATTTTCCGATTTTCAATTAGAAAATTACTCGTGTAATTACTACACACTCAAAATTCACTCGAAGAATTTCAAAGTCGAAATCACCTTTGATCAAACTAAGTTTGTCTACCGTTTGACACGAATGACTTTAGTGACATACATATGTCACTCACTGGTTTTAAAAGGCTTAAGAGAAAATATCTCTTTGAAAAATAATTGCATTATCGATTAACTAGTTCAACGTCCTAGTTACTTTTCACTTTTACTTGAAGTCAATACTAGTCAATTATAAAATTTAAGCAATTTAGTAAGGGATATAATGTTGTAAATAAAATGACCTTCAAGTTTAACACTACTTTATATGTTTATTTTAGGAATTGTAAACTAAAATTAAGTCTACTCTACCATTCCAGGTTTTAACCTCGCATCTCGAGTGCCGCCGTAGGGTAGGTCAAAAGATGAAGGTTAAATCGAGACAATCTCATCAATGAATAACTTGTGAGAATCGAGACATCCCACGAGAATCGAACATCCCTTTATTCATTGACTACCTTCCTTTTTAGCCTAGATATTACCAAAAATATCTTTTATGAGTGTGACCTACTATATCGGATCTCTTAGAGTGCGCCCCGAGTGTGCCGTCGTAGGATAGGTCGGTGACCCGGCGAGTACCTAGAAATCCTATCCTTTGGAGACCAAGCAATGAATGTTGATAGGGGTGAACACCATCCGTAGGGGGGCGAAATCAAAGCGCCCGATGGCGTCACCCTTCTCTCACTTACTTGTATCATAGTAGAGGCCGTGGGGTTGTTTGTCGCCTCCCCGCTCCCACTCAATATTTTGGAAGTGGTGGTGGGTGAACTAACCACGTCTTTTGATGTTAACATAAAAGCACATCAAATCAAGGATTCGAATGGTGTCGGTAGCGTAGGCAAGCCTACTGTCCTATTCGTTGGAACATATTCTATCTTCTCTTTGGCCGAAAATATTCTATCTTCTCTCTAAGTGATGATAGTGAAATATGTGTGTTGTAAAGGCAGGAGAACTCTCTTTATATAGGAGAGTCAAACTTAACCTCAAGGATTTTATTTTGAAATTAAAATAAATCCATTAAATAAAAATAATCCCATAATATTCTAGAACAAATCTAGAATAATATTTATCTTTATTTCTTACCATAAATATTTATCCAATAAATATTTTATGCACATGTCTTATTAATCACAAGAAAAATAATTCTTGTTTCTAAAAACATGTGTTGGCGAAATTTTACTTATTGACCTAGTCAATATTAATTTTCGGTCATAACACTAATTTTGCCAAGATTATGAAAAATGTCTTTTCACATATTTAATTATTTAGCCCAACTAATTTAATAGTTCACTAAACAATTAATTCGCATATCGTTTTAATAAAGTCCAACAAGAACTAAATTAATATTATTAGGATTCGACGTCCAGAAAATAACTATCTTTATATAGGATGCGTCGGGGACCATGGACTAATAATCAGTGGCTCCGATAAATCAAATAAATAATTATCTTACGAACAAAATAATTATATTCGATAAATCAATCACGAGGAATATGCCACCGTAATCCCGATCGCACTCTCCGATTATGAGATTATATTTATCTCACACGAGAATAATAATAAGCGTCCATTGATATAATCATTACATATGGATTAATCCTCCATAATTGTTCATTCTAAATCGGGAAGTTACCGTTAACCCCTTTTAGAACCTCTTATCCTTATTTACCATTAACCCCTAGTGATCAATTAATTCATACACCTCCTTTTGGTAGCTAATCGGTGTAATATGAACTCGCGTGCGATCGATCGGTTTCTAGGATTAACAAATAAAGGAAGCTGTCTATCTACTTCCATAAATGGAAGGAATGGATTCCGTATCTGTGATAACACAGACTACTCACTCAATCGATTACCATGCCAAGATGGGGTAATTCGGACCACGGACTCGGTGTAATCCTTAACCGTCAAGTCAAACCTCATCTTGATTCAAGCGGTTGGTTGTGATCACCTCGGGATTAAGATATATCCATAAATATGATCATCCATTGATTCGATGAGACTTCTCCATTACGGAATTATATCGTGAACTCACTAATCAAATCGGTCCGATACTATATGATATATCTATCATATATAAATGCCCAGCTAGGTTCTCTTAACCGAAAGTCCGGATAAGACAATCACACATATTGTGTTAGGCGCATTAACGACACATTAAAGGAGAGACCCAATACTCTCGATTAACTTCACTACGGGCTAATTGTATTTTAAGTACATCTTAACTAACTCAATCCTCCCGTGTATATCCCATCTGCTTGAGTTAAGTGATTACATAAGCGATATACTTTAGGATTTTACGTAGTGTAAATACTATTGTCACATCGGTGAATATGAGAATAATAAATATGAATAACAATATCATTTCATTTATTAAATAAAACAATTACAAAATTGTCTTTGGGCATCACAACTAACACATAGGCCGTGTAAGGTGAGTTAAATCGGTCGGTAGTTGTTGAATTCGACATAGGAAACTAGGTTGTTGAAATTGGCGCTTAGTTTCGGAAATAGGAGGCGACATCCTTTAACAATGCCAAGAACATTAGAGAATATTGAAATCACTCCGATTCTGAGTTAGGGCTCGGTAGTAGTCGATTGGATCATAGCTCGGCTATCTTGTTTTAAGTAGTTTAAAATCTTTTCTTTTTTATTATAATTTTAACACTTTGTTTTGTACATCATTGTAGTAGAACCGGTGATCGACAAATCACCGTCCTTAGAAATTATGTACCGCACTTGTGTTGGCTGAACTAAAACGAGACCGACTTTGGTACTCGACCAGATTCCACATGGGATACGACCTTGACTCACCAATTCTAGGCTCTGATTGACCCGGTACTTTGCCGGTGAGATTGGACACTTAGAAAAGGCCGATCAACCTAGCAATCTGAATTCAATACCTACAAGTTAAACATCCGAGTCGAGCCACCGCCGCAGGTGAGATCCGAGCCGACTAACCAAAGCTCATTTGGATTTGGGGGCTTATGGCGATGCCAAGAATTGAACCTACCAAGGTGGCATCTCTTTAGTGGCTCAACATTAGGTACGGAGAGAAACGGTGCTTGGTGTTCCAATGGCCGGACTAGAATAGCCCGGCTACTTGCCCTATCCCCTTCCAGATCGACCACTGCTCAGGACCGGCTTCCAAAAGTCGTGGATATATCGGGTTCACTCCCGACCTCGAAGGTCGGTCAACACGATATGCTATTCTACCCGCGGCCGATCCTGTCGGTCGGGTTAGAGTCCTCTCAGACCTACCACTCTGCTTACATATGTCGAGTGATTTCAGCTTCGGCTCTCTCCTCGTCGGTCGGCTCAAGCCTGAAGGTTTCAACCTGACCTAGCCACAGTAAATCTAAAGTCGGCGAGTCAATCTTAATCATATTTCCCACGTGTACAACACACGGGTAACTATGGAAAGAATTTTGAGTCGTAAAGGCTCCAATCTTCCTCACTTAATACAAATATTTGAATACCATAATTATCTCCTAAAATCAAGGAGATTAACTAATCATAATCCATTTCCTTAGGGAACACGCCAATCAGTGTCCATCACGAGACACGCCGCCACGATAACCACAGAGGCACAAACCCCTCTACATAAGCGATCTACAGGAACTACGGAGACTTGATTCCAATCCGGCATTGGATACGTGGCGAACTTGATCACTATCAAGTGCGATCTAAAACACCCAAAACACCCCCTCTTCTTTCATAGTTTTATATACTCAAAAAAAGCGCTTAGGTTATCATCAAGAGAAAGAACGCAAAACTTACGCCAGCGATTTTTGGATCGGCATAGCCCACCGGTTGAACCGGTAACACACTTACTATCTTTACTTTGCTAATGAGTGGGTCTTATTATAATTATATGCTTCTTAGTTGCTTGTTTCACAATTTTCACGGGCTAGTAAATAACTAAACAATACAAATGAAACTAAAAGAAATTGAAAATCAAAACTTTATGCTCACAAGGAGTAGAAACAACGTTTTTGCAAGATTCTTATGGCCCCATGAGGACTTTTCACACCTACTTTCTTGTCAAGCTCACTTGGCATTGGTGTTAACCTATGTTTAGACCAGGCAAGGCACTTTATTACTTGCGCACGATACAGACAGACCAGCGAGCAGCTAAGAACTTGAAAAAATATAGGGCCACGACAGCGTAGGGGACAGCGTAGTATATATATATATATATATATATATATATATATATATATATATATATATACAAAAAAATATATAAAAATACAAAAAATACAAAAATACAAAAAAATATAAAAAAATATAAATAGCCGTGTCGAGAGGCGTGTCCCCCGTGTGAGGGGCGTGTCCCTCCGTGTCGCTCCGTGTCCTTGGCGTGTCACTGGCGTGTCGGGGCGTGTCACTGGCGTGTCGGTTTTAAAATTTAATTTAACATTATTTTAAATCAACCGACACGTGTCGACACCGCCAGGATGTCGCGCGTGTCGAGACCAGCGTGTCGTGTGTCGGAAAAAGTGTCGGATCTGACGTGGCGTTACGTATTGGAGTGTCGGTCTGCAACATAGGTGTTAACTTTGTCTTTACATGTTGAACGGAAAGAATAAGGATATATGAAATTGATCTTTTATGGGTATAGACTATTAGACTGTATTGTGGTGGTCTCAATATTCCTCACTTTTTTCCAACTTTTTAAAAGACAAGATATGTTATTTTAGTTGATGTCCTAAAAAAATTCTCATTTCTAGCTGCCATGTTTATTATTTAATGTTTACTTCACAAAAAGATTTTTGGGCGCCGAAAATTTGTAAATAAAATAAAATAAAAATTAATGCACCGTTATCTTCACTTTATTCTTCATATTCTGATATTCGCATAATCATTGGATTGTTTTATGGCTGCAAAAAAAAACGTTCGCATGTTTCTTCTTACAGTAGAAGAAGATTTATCATTATTCCCTCCGTTTCAAAATAACTGATGAAGTTGTCAAAAAAAACACGTATATTAAGAATACGAGTTAACGATTTAATTTGAATGTCAAAATAACTAAAACCCCTAAACTATCATTAATGTAATGTTGCTTTTTATTTTAGGTGATTGTTGTTAGAAGTAATATCGTCGGATCAATCATAGATTGACCCGATTACACAGAGGAAGTATCGGATCTAGATCTAAGCGAAACAAAATACATAAATAAAGATCTAATCTCTGAGGGGTTTAGGGGCTCGGCTTTTATGGTGCTTAGCTCAAGAACAAAGTAGTATCCACGCAAGTTGAGAAGCCCACAGCCTTCCAAGCGTGTGTCTCAAAGCAACACCAGGTGGATGGTGTTTCCCGCCGCGGACCTCCTTGATATCTACGGAATAATCCGAAGATTATTCCAATTTCAAAACAAAGAAAATAGCGAAAATTCCAAGCTACTTTTCTTTAATAATGGCGTGTTCAATTTTTGTGTGTCAAAAGGCTTGGAAGAACTCTCTTTATATAGGAGAGTAAAACTTACGTTCAAGGATTAAATAATTAATACAAAATCAATTATAATAATCCTTTTCCAAAAAAAAGATAAATAAAACAATTATCCCAAACAAATTAGAATAAATCATATTATTATCTAGTATTCCATGAATTATCATTTAACAAATAAAAGATAAATCACATATTAAATAATTATCCAAGAAAACTAATTCCTTAATATTATTTAATCAAAACTTGTGCCACCTTTAATTGAAATAAAAGATCACACGCACATTTCCATATTTGAGCAATTAGGTCAAAAAAAAGTCAACAAACTAATTTGAAATTTGAGTCATGAAAAATGTCTTTTAGTGAATTTAATTATCTAGTCAATTAAACAATTAATCAGCATATCAAATTAAATAGCCCAACACACTATTTAATTATAATTGAGTGAAGCGACGAGAAATCAATTGTGTTTATTTTGGGAGCCGCGTCGGGGACAATGAACCCGTATTCGATGCTACTGATAAATTAGATAAAATTATTAAATCGAGACAAAATAATTATATCCAACCTATTAATTTCGGGATTACACCACCATAAACCCGGCCCGAACTCTATCGAATATAGATAACTTACACTCAATTTATGAGTCGAAAGCGTCCTGAGATATAATCATTACATACGGATAAATCCTCAGCCATTTATTCACTTGAGTCGGGATATTTCCGTAAACCGCTTCTCGAAACATATTATCCTTATTTACCATTAACCCTCGGTGATCAATTAGTTCACATATTTGACTAGTAGCTATTAGTCTAAATATGAACTCGGCCGATCGATCGGTTTTAGGGTTAACAAATAAAGAGGCTATGTCTGTCTACTTCCCGAGGGAAGGAATGGATTCCATATCTGTGATAACACGGACTACTCACTCATTCTAGAATAGAGCCAGCGAGAAGCGTTGGACCACATCTCTGAAGTGATCCTTACTAACACATCAAACTCTACCCTAGTCTACAGAAGTTGCTGTGATCACCTCGGGATTGAGATTAATCCATATACGATCATCTTGTGATTCGATAAGACTTCTCGATTCACGGAATTATATCGAGTACTCAAACCAAATCGATTGACCCTATATGATTATCATCGTATATAAATGCCCCACTAGGTACCCTATTACCGGCAGTCCGGATAAGGCTGTCACACTAAAGTGTTAGGCGCATTATTAGCATATTAATCATGAGACTCGTACTCAGATTAATCAGCGCTACTGGACTAAGTTAATCTTAAGTACATCTCACCAACTCGATCCTCTTGTGTATAGCCATACCTTTGAGTTATGTGATTACATAAGCGAGGTACTTAGGGTTTTGTTAGTGTCTTAATTATAAGCATACATGCATATAATAAGATGAATTATTAATTACTGTCTAAAACAATTACATAATTGTCTTTTGGGCACTACGCCTAACCATCTCCCACTTGCACGAAAGGCAAGTGGATTAGTGTTTTAGAGCACACCCTTTATATATATATCTACAACATTCTCCCACTTGCTCAAAACAAGTGAGACATATCCTAAAAATCATACCCCCAAGCGCATCTTAGTAATTCATCCTTCCAAGCCACGACCGGAGTGTGCGCGCAAGGTAGGTCGGTGACCGGCGGCGTACATAGAATCCGAATACCATGTGACTTGATACAGCGATCGAGGTAGGTTGGTGGCTTGAGTCAATCTTTGGGATCAAAGCGTCGCCCTTCCATCTAATCCGGTGAGTACGATTTCAATATACTTATGACCTCAGCATTGCAAAATCCTTATGAGCTACCTCTCCAATGTTTTCACAATGAGATAATCTTTGGATTATACGTTATCACATGAGTAAACATTGAGACCGAGATCGATTTAACGATCATCCTCAATCTGACCTAAAGCCAGAATCAATGTTATCACTAGCATATTATTCCTCATTCTCCCAAAGAGACTTGAGGATTCACTAAACATCCATTTAAGTATTCATCCTCAAGTTTAGATAACCATTCACGAGAGGTAGGGTTGACTACATCATTGAATGTTGCATAAATGCAAGAATATCTTAGCAGGTGAATGGATGGGATTGCCAATGATCGATTCTCGCAAATTTGGCGAATCAAATCCTTTAGAATGAATCCCGATGGCATGTCGGATTCGACTTGGATAACACACCCATGTTGTTCCCATTTGTTTGATGTTACCATTCACAAACATTAATCTACATACTACTTTACTAATATTGATGCCCGAGTCTACAAAGACTTATCAACATTACAGTCAAGTCCACATATTAAAATATATGACTTTGAAATGACCTAGAGGTTTGCTTTAATCCCCAAATGATATAAGCTATGGCGGGCATCCTGCAAAGGTTCTTCTGAATAAATTAAGATACCGTTAGTCTACTTAAAAAGTCTTGGGAATCACCCCTATTTTACTGCGTTTTAACGAATCCATTATTTGTTCTTAGCTAAAAACCCATACATTACGAATGAATTGATTCCGTTGTTTGGCAAGGAAGTCTTAGGGAATCACCCTATATTTCGCTACGGCGAAATCAAGCAAGGCGAGTGATAAAGCGAGATCACGCAGTGCAGTTAACTCTCTACCTTTTGGGAATCACCCCTAAATTACTCGACTTTGAGTTGAAACTTAAACTTTCCTATTCATTCGACTCTTCTCCGTGTAGTCAATTACTCCCAGCTGGGCTGAGATACTCGGATGGTTCTACAAGAGTTTCAACAAAATTGGAGTATCATACTCCATTCACGAGGGTTATGGCTTTTAAACCAACCTCATGATCGAGGATCTATCTGAGTCCACGAAGGACTATAGGTCATCAATCTACCTTATAGACCATAAGGTCCTACAATGGGTAATGGACAAACCATACTCCCAGCTGCGTTCGGGGTGGAGTGATATCTTGATCTAGTTTAGTAGTTTTTATTAGTGTTTTCACCTGTTGCCGGTGTTGGATGTGGGTGAACAAATCGATTAGTAACATCTTGAGTACAAATACTTCAAGATCAAAGGTTGTTATTTATAGACTCTTTCAGACCGAGTTTGACAGTATCACCATCGTTATCTGATTTTATGAGTTTTATAACCAACGTTCACTCAATGCATTAAGATATTTCACGCTCTGAACGTGCACGCAAAATTTCCAGTCCTACCTTCAAACACTCGGTGCTAAATGCCTCTATTTACGGAAGAAGGGTGAACCGAATTCACTCTTTTATCCACAAATGCGTAGGCATCTTTTAGGTAGACTTCTCGGTTTTAAGTAAACCGTTATTTTGCAACCAATATCTTAAATGAGTTAATGACGTATCGTAGCACATCAATAACTATGTAAGGCAAATTTGTGGTGTATCCCTTAGTGAAAACATTCCCTTTGGAAGGCGGGCCGAGCATCGATCCGAAGACTACGCGATAACCTATTCTGAGTATGGAATACTCATCTGCAGTGAAATCGAGATTTCCTCCAAATATTTTGGATAAACTTACCGAGTCTCGAATAGTTGTCGGACAACATGTCACTATTTCAAAAACTCCCCTTTAGCTTGTATCTTTCATATGACCCGAAGGTTGATATGAACAAGATATGTAACTTCTTTAAATCTATTACCCTTTCCCGATTGAAAGGAAACTTAGGAATCACCCTAAGCCAGTCTTCAGATATTGTCTTTAGGGAATATGCACTAATTAATAGAATAGAAAGAAGCGTTTATCAAAATACGGACACCATTTGCGTTTATATAGTTTAATATGTGTTACATATACATATTCGACATTTCTTAGTGGTTACGAATTTATCAAACAAAAGTCGAGTCTTGGGTTCGTACTCACGAATGTTATATTTATCGTCAATAAGACAAACAAATTATCCTATTGAAAAGAATAACGTTCGTTCCAGCGAATCCGAAAGCAGAAAATGAATTTTACGTGATACTCAAAAATTGAATCGAGATTCATTTCCTTGAATCACTCCCGCTAGTCTATCTGAAATAGCGCCCGTTGTCTATTTTTATTTATCGTTTAATGCAAAGCTACCTAGTTCTTCCAAAGAACTTAGCTTTGAGAAAATTGCTAAGGATGCATTGGTGGTGATCGAAATCACTTTCCTTATCCTCTAATTTCCAATTCATTAATTTTTTGGTTTATCCTTAAAACTTCTTAGTTTGGATGACTAACACGTATAAACATTCTTTCCCATTCTCGACTTTTCTTAAATGGAAACAGTCTTGAACTAGCAGTTCGTTTGAGTAGACTCTATTCTTGAAGCGTAGGATGTTCGATGTTACTTGCTTGGACTATCGATTTTCTAATCGACAAATCATAAGACCAAAGCTCCCACTAGTTTATCGGTTCCAAATACCGTCTAACTAGCAACACTTGTTCGAATGGATTGAGAGATCATAATAAATCTCTCACTAGTTTATCGGTTCCAAATACCGTCTAACTAGAAACACTTTGTATTTATGATTTTTCAAAGATTAGAACATCACCTAGAACTAAGCTCCCACTAGTTTATCAGTTCCAAATACTGTCTAACTAGCAATGTTGTGTTCATGATGTTTCAAAGATTATAAAATCTCCAGAACTAAGCTCCCACTAGTTTATCCGTTCCAAATACTGTCTAACTAGCAATGCTTTATTCTTGTTTTTACAATGGAAAAACTCTTGTGTGATCCATTACACATTTCTAATGATTCAGAAAAACAACAAATCATAAGACTAAGGCTCCCACTAGTTTATCGGTTCCAAACACCGTCTAACTAGCAACGCCTTATGTATATGATTTTCCAATCTTTCAATTTAGAAATTTGTTGTGTAATTACACTTTTAAAATTCACTAAATGAATTTATCTGATAGTCCTATATCATCTTTTGTAAACTAAGTATGGTCGTCTCTTGTTCAACACAAATGACACCCGTGACATACCTATACTATGTCACTTAAGTTTTTTAATGGATCAAGAGAAAATCTCTTCCGAAAAGTTAACTGTATTTATTGATAATTACAACGTACTTGTTACTCTCCACTTTTTTAATGAAGTCCTATTACTAACAGTTTAGTAACCTAGAGATTTAGTTGTAAACAAAATGACAGAAACTTAAATTCAAAAAATAAATTTTCACTACTATATTTTTATTTTAGGAATTATAAACTTGTTTAAAGTCTATCCTACCATTCCAAGGATTTAATCTCATACCTCGGTGCCTTGTGAGTCGGTCAAAGAGGCGACGATTAAGCGAGACAATCTCTCTCAATGATTAATCTTGAGAATCAAACATCTCACGGGAATCAGACATCCCGGACTGAATCATTGATTACCTTCCTTTTCTAGACTAGATATTTGAAAATATCAATAAAAAGTGTGACCTACTATATCGGATCTCAAAATGCGCCCGAGTATGCGCTTGCGAGGTCGGTCGATGACTCAGCAGTACCCGTAATCTATCCTTTGGAAACCAAGCCTTGAATTTTGATAAGGCGAACACCACCATGAGGGCCGAATCAAAGCGGCTCGGCGTCACCGCTTCTCTCACGTGCTTGCATTTATAGTAGAGGCCGTGGGGTTGTTTGTCGCCTTCCCGCTCCCACTCAATATTCGAAAAAGTGGTGGGTTTACTAATTACGGTTGCGGTCTTGACAATAAGAAACAACAAATCAAAGTACTCCGAATAGGGTCGGTTATGTAGGCAAGCCTACGCCGTCTTATTCGTTGGAACATATGTGACAATTCAGGCCAATCCGGCAAGAGAAACCCCGTTTAGCCCGAAGGATTATCGGCTATGCTAAGTCTGTCGAGGCTGGCACATAGCGTACATCACGCGTGGAGAAGTCGATTGGTGGCTTCGGTTGAACTCGTCCAACCATGGTTAGACCATTTCGAACCCATGTACTAAGATTCTCCGATTTCTAAATTGTAACCCATAGCGTAATCTCGTTTTACATTTAAGGTGGGTTCAATAAGAAGCCATCACCGAAAAGCTCAACGATTTATCAAGTGGGATTCACGAGAATCCATCACTAAAATCGTAACGATTGACAAAACCGGGTCCTCGGTTTTATAATTAGCTACTTATTATTTAACTACCACATATTAAATTAATAAGCATTCATACTAATTATTCGAGTTATACACGTCTACTTTAATTCGAAATTAAAAACTACATGTATGCATTGGAGTGGAATCATGAAGATGCAAGTCATGGCAATTTTCCGGTTTTAAGCACGTAATCTTGATCAAACACAAAATTATACCGAAAAGTAAACACCGAGATGGACCGTTGGTACCCCCGACTAACTATTTTCTAAGGAAAAGTAAAAAAAATAATCTTGAACTCGAACCGTCGGATCACGAACCACGAACACCCGAGAGGAGAAAGACTTTTTAATTAAATAAACAAATATTATTATAATTATTAAAAACCCTTTTAAATTTAATTTTTTGTTGTTGCGACTGTATATAAAAAAAATAATTCCATAAGATTTTTTATTTTTTTTAATATAATTTTCTGCCAATACGTTGAATGTATAAAGAAAATTTGATAACCAAAAAAAATTTGATTCAGCCGCCAAAAAAACCGTAGCCGCATGGTAGTTTATAAAAAAACAGACTTATAGCGACGCTTTTCAGCGTCGCAGAAAGTCCTGTAGCAGTTTTTTATTAAAAAAAACAGGTTTTTAACCGTTTCTCCTCGTTCATACCTTGGGTTTCGCCTTGATCTTCAACTTTTCAGCAAGATCTTCATATTTTCGAGCCCGGAACATCAAAATTACAATAAAAGGTGCTACTTTACATTGAATTTCGAAAAAGACATAAAAAAATACAAATCCTATGATCAATTGTTACTAAACAAAGGAGCTACAAAATAGATCTACGGGTAAACAATACCAACCCAATCCATCTCTTCAACCACAACATTCACAAGCATACAACATGATTAAATTCGAATTTTACCAAAAAAACGAAATAAAACATCTAAAACATGCTTTTTCACTCCAAGATCCAAAATTCATATACTTTGATCGTTAGATCAAAGGCTCTGATACCACTTGTTAGAAGTAATATCGTCGGATCAATCATAGATTGACCCGATTACGCAGCGGAAGTATCGGATCTAGATCTAAACGAAACAAAATACAAAAATAAAAGATCTAATCCTACAGGGGGGTTTAGGAGCCTACCTTTTATTGTGCTTAACTCCAAGAACAAAGTAGTATCCACGCAAGTTGAGAAGCAATAGCCTTCCAACTTGTGTCTCCCAGCAACACCAGGTGAATGGTGTTTCCCACCGCCGGACCTCCTTGATATGCTACCGGAATAATCCCGAAGAATATTCCAACTCGAAACCCAAAGAAAATAGCCGAAAATTCCAAGCTACTTTTCTTTAATAATGGCGTGTTCAATTTTTGTGTGTCAAAAGGCTTGGAAGAACTCTCTTTATATAGGAGAGTAAAACTTAAGCCCCAAGGATTAAATAATTAATACAAAATCAATTATAATAATCCCTTTCCAAATAAAAGGTAAATAAAACAATTATCCCAAAGAAATTAGAATAAATCATATTATTATCTAATATTCCATGAATTATCATTTAACAAATAAAAGATAAATCACATATTAAATAATTATCCAAGAAAAATAATTCCTTAATAATTATTTAATCAAAACTTGCGCCACCTTTAATTGAAATAAAAGGTCAGACGCACATTTCCATATTTGACCAATTAGGTCAAAAAAGTCAACACACTAATTTGGGCGAGTCGCAAAAATGAAACTTTTAAAGTGTATTTAATTATCTAGTCCAACTAAACAATTAATCCACATATCAAATTAAATAGCCCAACACACTATTTAATTATAATTGAGGTGAAACGACGAGAAATCCAATTGTGCTATTTGGAGCCACGTCGGGGACCATGGACCCCGTATTCGGTAATTACAATAAATTAGATAAAATTATTAAATCAGACAGAATAATTATATCCAACCTATTAATTCGGGATTACACCACCATAAACCCGGCCCGAACTCTATCGAATATAGATAACTTACACTCAATTTATGAGTCGAAAGCGTCAATGATATAATCATTACATACGGATAAATCCTCATGCATTTGTTCACTTGAGTCGGGATATTTCCGTAAACCCTTCTCGAAACATATTATCCTTATTTACCATTAACCCCGGTGATCAATTAGTTCACATATCGACTAGTAGCTAATTAGTCTAAATATGAACTCGGCCGATCGATTAGTTTCTAGGGTTAACAAATAAAGAGGCTGTCTGTCATCTACTTCCGAGGAAGGAATGGATTCCATATCTGTGATAACACGGACTACTCATTCATTCTAGAATAGAGCCAACGAGAAGTGTTGGACCACATACTACTGAAGTGATCCTTACTAACACATCAAACTCTACTACCTAGTCTAAGCGTTGCACTGTGATCACCTCGAGATTGAGATTAATCCATATATCGATCATCTTGTGATTCGATAAGACTTCGATTACGAAATTATACCAAGAACTCAAACCAAATCGGTCCGAATTACTATATGATTATCATCATATATAAATGCCCCACTAGGTACCTATTACCGGCAGTCCGGATAAATTTGTCACACCTAAAAGTGTTATGGGCGCATTATTAGCATATTAATCATAAGACCCGTGCTACTCAGTTAATCAACGCTACGGACTAAGTTAATTTTAAGTACATCTCACCAACTCAATCATCTTGTGTATAGCCATACACTGAGTTATGTGATTACATAAACGAGGTACTTAGGATTTTCAGTAGTGTCTTAATTATAAGCATACATGCATATAATAAGATGAATTATTAATTCTATCCTAAAACAATTACATAATTGTCTTTTGGGCACTACCTTGAACAATTGTAGGTATGAACAACACTATGATTTTCATTGCTTTGGAAGGCGAAGTTTAATAACTTAAAGGGATGCTTAACCCACAGAGAAAAGAAAAAAAATGGTTCAGACATATAGAGACTCATTTTTGTAGGTCATGTTCCTACCCAGAAACGTATGTGTATTGTTATTTTGAGTTGGTTCGGTTTGGTTTTTAATTTGGTTCGGGTTGGTGGTTTTTCTCACCTCTAACCGTGAGAGAGAGGGTGATGACCACCTCTAGAATTCTCTAGTAAGATTTAGGACAATGTTGTTAGTTCTTTAAGAGGAGAATGATTGGGAGGACTGAATATGTCAACGTGTCAAGTATATACTTAACGGACCACCAGAACAGGATAGGGCTATATCCGATCTGGAAGCCTATATCCGATCTGGAAGTCGATGCGACCACATAGACCAGGCGATTAGAAAGATCCTGGCCGAGTCTGGATGTGGGCCAACCTTCGAGAGCTCCTTAACCAGAAACCAGCTAAGATCAAGATCAGACTAAGGCAGGTCCCTGGTCGGAGGAAGCAGACGGATCAGACCAGGGCAGGTCCCTGGCCAGAAGAAGCAAATCGGAGACATGCACATTTGGGATAAAGAGCAGTTATATGCAAACATGAGACGTGGGTGGATTACATAACCATCCATTAACTCCACTATGACGGATAACCGCTCGAACTACGGTTGGACTTGATTCCAAATATATATTTGGATACGTAGGCAGCTTATTTTCCTAAGTTCAGTCCATAATAATAGCTACTATATATTTTGATCCTTGAGCAAGAAGGCCCATACAGTTTTCCAGTACTTTTCATTTTAAGTTCGATCATTGGCGCTAGAAGGAGGGTACTTTTGTTTCTAGCTGTAGATTAACGGAGTAGTTAATATGAAATCTAAAAAAAATCAACAAGGAAAAGATCTAGCTGGGTCCTCACACGATCCAGACAATCTCAATCAAGATCAAGAACGTAATCTTGAAAAACAACCAGAAAATCAGCCAAATACACAGGATTTGGCGAAACAACTCTTGGTAGATGCTTTGAAGACAATGGGGGACGCAGATTTCCAGATCCTATTCGAAAGAGTAAGAAAGGGAAAGGAGAAGGTAGGAAATCTTGGAGAAGAAGAACGACCATCATCAGAAGGGAAGGACGGTCACAAAGAGGTTGCGGAATCCAGTTGTCGAGTTATTAAAAGTAAAACTCGTCAAGCAGATGAGACTGCAAGGGCTGAGTTGGACGCTATGCTAGAAGATGAAGAAGACGAATTCCATCTGGCTTCGCCTTTTGTAGAGCATATCGAGGCATATCTCTGTCCTAGAGGATTCAAGATACCTAAAATCAGTCCGTATGATGGAACAAAAGATCCCTATGATCATATGCACCAATATATAGCGCATATGCAGTTATACAATGCTTCAGACGAAATGAAGTGCAAAGCTTCCCCCGCACTTTTATCTGGGAGAGCCAGAGACTGGTTTAACAAGTTGCCACCCAGATCTGTGACTAGTTTTACAGTTTTGACCAAGAAGTTTATGAGCATGTTTATTGCTGCAAGACCGTTTCAAAGAAATAGTACTCATTTGCTTACTATCAAGCAAAAACCTGATGAGACTGTGTTACAATTCATCAAAATGTTCAATGCTGAGTCAACCCAGGTGGCTGATGTAGATGATCGATTTTTTTTAGCCTCATTCGTGGAAGGACTACGAGAAGAGAGGTTACATGCAAAATTAAATGGAAAAAATCCCAGAACCATGGAAGAGTGTTTGGCCATTTCCTTCAAGCACTGTCAGGGTGAAGAAGCTAATCGTGCCAAGTGTGAATTGGAAAAAGGAGATCACAGAAAAGGAAAAGCAGAGGAGAAATCTGATAAGAAGCGTAAATCGGTTTGGGATAGGGTTCAGGCACCTATAACCGACAGGCTAGGCAAAAGAGGTGCTCTGTAGGATAGAGACCTGATACCACTGAATAGATCACGAGAACAGGTTCTGGCGATAATGGAACGCAAAGGCATAGCAAGAACCCCATTCCCCATGAAAGGACCCAGGGAAAAGAGAGATCAGACCAAATTCTGTAAATTCCACCAGGATGTTGGTCATGATACAGAGGCGTGAAGAGAGTTGATCAGGGACATCGATGCAGCAGTTATGGAAGGAAGACTTGACGAAGTGGTTGACAGATCTCGTAACGAAGAACCCAGAGGGCGCAGAGAGTTCAGGAGAGGAACACATCAGAATGAAAGGAATAGGAATAACGAACATAGAAGACCCAGAAAACCATCACCAGATCAAGATGGTCAGATCGATAACCGTCCAATAAATGCAATCAACACGATCTTGGGAGGTCCAGGAGGAAAAGGAGGTGAAGATGGCAGATCCCATGAATCAGAATCAGACTTCGGGTAAACGACAAAAGGTCTCAGGGAGGTAAAGTACGGACCAGAGGACCCCTACCGCTTGTCATTAACAATGAAGGGTTAGTCATCGAAGCAGTCATCAACAAAAATTAGGTGAAAATAATTTGTGTAGACACAGGAAGTGCTGTCAATATCCTGTACTACAGGGCATTCCAAGCCATGAAGTTGAAGGATTCAAGCTTAACTCCAGTATCCACCCCTCTATTTGGATTTGCAGGCCTGCCTATCCATCCCATGGGTATGATTACATTGCCTACAACCTACGGTAAGCTACCTAAGGGCAGGACCCTGATGGTGAACTACATTGTTGTTAAGGCACCGCCGGCTTATAATGTTATCATGGGGAGACCAGCAATCATTGACCTACGGGCAGTTATCTCTCCAGCACACAACAACATAAAGTTCCCAGTCAATTCTGGATCAGTTGAATTTAAGGGAGATGTGGAAATAGCCAGGAGCTGTTACACATCTGTAGTTGGTGAAAAACAATTTGTTCAACAGGTAACTTTGGAAGAATTATTGCCAGAAGAGGACAAGACCTGGATCTCGGCGAGTCGTCGGTGAGCGATTCAGTCGATGAGCAAGGAGTCGACTTCGATGGTTAATGTAGGATCTTGGATTCCAGATCCATACAAAAGGCTCGTGATTTACTTAGAGAGTATAAGGATGTTTTTGCGTGGATGACAGATGATATGCCAGGTTTATCACCAGATTTGATAGTCCATAGCTTAAATGTAGATCCAAGCAGGTCCTCAGTTCATCAAAAGAAGCGACATTTTGCACCAGAACGGATTTCAGTTATAGAACAGGAAGTTGCAAAACTCAAACAAGCACGAATTGTCAAAGAGGTGGTTTATCCAGAATGGTTGGCCAATCCAGTGTTAGTGAAGAAATCAGATGGCTCCTGGAGAATGTGTGTGGATTTTACGGATCTGAACAAAGCCTGCCCTAAAGACAGTAACACCTCGCCTAGAATTGACAGGCTAGTGGATTCAACCGTGGGATTTGAAATCTTTGGGTTTCTGGACGCATATAAAGGATATCATTAAATATTTATGGATCCTAAAGATGCAGAAAAAATGGCCTTCATAACCGATTTTGGTACATATTATTATGTGACCATGCCGTTTGAACTGAAAAATGCAGGTGTCACCGACCAAAGGGCAATCAATCAAATTTTCCACGCTCAGATAGGCAGATCCATGGAAGTATACGTGGATGATTTACTGATCAAAAGCAGGTCTTTAGATCAATATTTACAGGATGTAAAAGAAGTTTGCGATGTGCTTCGAAGTACTAAGATGAAACTGAATCCAAAGAAGTGCACATTCGGTGTCAGATCTGGAAAATTTCCAGGTTACATGATCTCTAAAGACGAAATCAGAGCCAATCTGGACAAGTTAGACGCTCTAAAAATGCCACCACCTACTAACATCAAAGAAGTACAAAGGTTAACGGGGAGATTAGCAGCATTGAATAGATTCCTTTCACGATCAGCACAGCGTGCATTGCCTTTCTTTAAGATTTTATGGAAAGCTACCCCGTTCCAATGGGGTAGGGATTGTCAAGAAGCTTTCGATGAATTAAAGAAGTATCTGTTGGAATTGCCAACTCTGACGTCTCCCCAAGAAGGAGAGGTTTTATACCTTTATTTATCGGTTTGTGATGAAGCCATCAGTACTGTCTTGGTTACGCAACATGGGACACTTCAGAAGCCGGTTTATTACACGAGCAAGGCTTTACACGAACCTGAAGTGAGGTATTCAGATGCGGAGAAGTTGGTCCTAGCATTAGTCCACGCATCCAGGAAATTAAGATCTTATTTTCAAAGTCATCCGGTCGTCGTCCTAACTGATCAACCTTTAAAGCAGATACTGAGCAGGCCAGATACTTCAGGTCACTTAGCCAAATGGGTTGTCAAATTGGCAGGTTATGATTTAGAGTACAAGCCAAGAACTGCTATAAAAGCTCAAGCTTTAGCAGATTTTTTAGCAGAAGAAAAGTCCATTTCTATTGACCAACAGATGTGTCCAAAAGAATCAGGCCAGTGGAAGCTGTTCGTTGATGGAGCATCTAGTAAAAATGGATCAGGAGCAGGTCTCCTCCTTATCAGTCCAAGGGGTGAAGAATTTCCTTATGCTTTGCACTTTAACTTCCATGCAACCAACAATGAAGCAGAATAAGCATTGATCACAGGCTTAAATTTAGCTCTAAAATTGGGAGTTCAGCAGCTTAAGGTCTATAGTGACTCTCAACCGGTAGTAAACCACATCAGAGGAGAGTATGAAGCAAAGGGGGAACCCATGAAAAAATACTTATCTCTGGCCCAGTTGAAAATAAATCGATTTCAAGAAGTTCAGATGGACCAGGTCTCCAGATCGTAGAATACCCGAGCAGATGCCCTGTCCAAGTTAGCGTCGAATTTTTTATCAGACAAGAAGGTTCTGATCGAACAATTGAATCAGCACAGCTATGAAGCATCTGAAGTACAAGCGATCACACAAAGGTAAACATGGATGGATCCCGTTGTAGCATATCTGAAAGAGGGCAGTTACCGAAGGACAAAAGGCAAGCTCGTAAAATCCAACGTGTATCTGATAGGTATGCTCTATTTAATGATATCCTATATAGAAAATCCTTTATATCCCATTGGTTACGTTGTGTCACCGTAGAAGAAGGCAACTACTTGTTGAGATAAATCCATTTGGGGATCTGTGGAAACCATATGGGATCAAGAGCTTTAGCTCGAAAATGTAGGATATTTGGCTACTATTGGCCAAAGATGATGCGGGAGCCTTGAAGAGTTGGTCTTGGCATGCAGGACGTGTCAGGTACATGGTAACCTATCCCATCAGCCACCTGAAAATCTAACCATAGTTATCTCAGCCTGGCCCTTTGATCAATGAGGTGAAGATTTGGTGGGACCATTGCATGTAGCACCAGGAAGTTACAAGTTCCTAATCATAGCTGTTAATTATTTCACTAAATGGGTAGAGGCTGAACCATTCACTACCATCACGGCCAAACAGATCCAAAAATTCTTATGAAAGAGCCTAATATGTAGATATGGGATACCAAAGACCATAATTTCAGACAATGGTACTCAATTTGAGGACAGTGGGGTTAAGGAGTGGTGTACTGATTTGGGCATAACGCAACATTTCACTTACATTGGTCATCCACAAGCCAACGGACGGAGTGGAACAAACTAACGGAGACGATCAAAAAGTTGGTTTGAAGAAGAGGTTAGAACAAGAAAGAAAGCATGGGGTAGACTCTGGGCCTACAGAACTACCCCAAATACATCAAGGCGTGAAACTCCATTCTCCCTAGCATATGGATGTGAAGCTGTTATACCAGCAGAAATTGGGTTGCCATCTCCCAGAACAACACTGCATAATGATCAGATCCAGGAAGAAGAAATGAGGCATGCTAAAGATGAGTTGGAGGAGAAAAGGGATATTGCTTTGATCCGGATGGCTAAATATAAGCAGCAAGTATCCCAATACTATAACTCCAGAGTCAAACAGTGTTACTTTAAGATTGGTGATCTGGTTTTGTGTAAAAACGAAGTCAGCATGCAAGAACCAAATGGAAAGTTGAGTCCTAACTGGGAGGGACCTTACCAAATCATCAAAGTACATGGAAAGGGAGCATACCAGTTGGCTGATAGTACAGGGAAAACCGTCCCCAGAAGTTGGAATGCAGTTAATCTGAAGAAATTTTATGTTTAAGGCAAGTCAGTTGTCATTTAATTCTGCAAGTTTGTTATGCATTGTGATACTATATTGTGCCTTTTGAACCATGTTATGTGGCTGTTATATATTCTGTTGTTAAACTCTTTAAAAAAAATTCATTAAGTCTGAAAAATCAGACCGCTTTAGACCTCAGGTCAGGTCGTTAACCATCAAACCTCAGGTCAGGTCAATAACTCTTAAAAGAGAAGATTCATTAAGTCTGAAAAATCAGACCGCTTTAGACCTTAGGTCAGGTCGTTAACCATCAGACCTCAGGTCAGGTCAATAACTCTTAAAATAGAAGATTCATTAAGTCTGAAAAATCAGACCGCTTTAGACCTCAGGTCAGGTCGTTAACCATCAGACCTCAGGTCAGGTCCATAACTCTTAAAAGAGAAGATTCATTAAGTCTGAAAAATTAGACCGCTTTAGACCTCAAGTCAGGTTGTTAACCATCAGACCTCAGGTCAGTTCGACAACTCTTAAAGAGAAAATTTGTTAAGTCTGAAAAATCAGACCGCTCTAGACCTCAGGTCAGGACGTTAACCATCAGACCTAAGGTCAGGTCGATAACTCTTAAAAGAGATATATTTATTTGACCACTTTAAGACCTCAGGTCAGGTCTTGAACCATCAGACCTCAGGTCAGGTCGATAACTCTTAGAAAGAGAAATTTTGTTAAGAATGATCAGTAAACCTGTAAAGAACCAAAGTATGAAGTCAGCTTCACAAGCAAGTCACACGTCATACTGGGGGTGCAGAGGATAAGGGCACAAAGACAATATAAGGCATAAAGGAAAACACATGTTATATAAATTATGCAAATGGTGCAACAGAGGCACTAAAATTCCAAGAACCACACATGAAGATAGCAAAACAACAAAGTTTGAGAACAACAACAGCAAAAGTTGCAATGTTTAAAGTCAATATTGAAAGAGAAAACAAGTTAAGTATCTTCAATTTGAACTGGGGGGAGCTTGAGATTGAGATGATGAGCCAGTTTGAGCAGTTGGAGGCTTTTTACCATATTTGGAAACCAAGTCCACTCCATCTCTAAACTCTTTGAATCTGGCCTCATAAGTCTGGGACCCATCCTTCCTATTCCAACCCGAATGGTGAAGTTTGGCAGCATCAACATCAAGACCTATTGCTCTCACATCTTCAATGGCTGAGGAATATCCGAACCAAATAATCGGAGCAAATAGCATCGTTATATTGTCAGCTAGCTCATCCGATTTTTTGTAATCGGTAAGGGCATTACCGATCTGCTCCGGAAATTTGTTCTTCAGACTACCTCTCTCCGCCTCCAGATCAGCTACCATCTTTTCCAGTTCAGCTCTGATTTGATTTGCAGTAGTAACGTGGGCCTGGTGTTCTGTAGCCTTGATCTTCAGCTCGTCATTCTTCGCTGATAGCTGATCGGACAGGGCGATTTTCTCAGCTGTAGAAGTATTCAACAAATCTTCATACTTGGCCTTCCATTCAGATAAAGAACTGGACAAATTCTCTTCAACTTTTCCTAAATTCTTCAATCTGGACAGAACCTCCCTACCCAGTTTGGCACCCTAAAAAGGAGAACAGGGAGTAAAGTCATCATATAATATTTAAGAAAGACAGATTACTATATCTGAGAGAGGATTCTTACAAATTTTGACAAGTCTTGATTGGACCACTCTTTCCAATCATATCTTTTCCCTTGGGCTCGCTCAGAGGCCTCAGCACCCTCATCAGCTTGATTGTGAGATCTGATGCGTTTTGAAGGACGTCTAGTCTCAGTGGTAGTCTCCACCGGAGTAGTGCGTGGGACCATCTGGTATTCATTGGTATTCTCAGAATCATCGTCAGCATGATCTGTTTCGATTGAAGGCTCATTTAAATGAACATCAACAGAGTGGGCAGTCTGATCAGGCACGTTTGGGTTGATAACGGGATCAGATGCATCACGACCCACAGGAGGTGAGGCATCATCACTATTTGAATGATGTCGGTGAAACTCGCCCGCCACGCAAATATCAACAAGTAATTAAAAGCATGCCTCGGGGAGATACATAAATATTCAAAGTAAGAAATCCTACTTATATTGTATCTTTCCTCCGAAAACTCAACGTAAGGTTCTGGACCAGCTGTTTCCAGACGGGCAGCATCGATTAAATTGGAACTGTAGTTTCTCAGACCCAGATATATGCGGGACCCTCTGATGTCATTTAACAACTTCTTATCCAGTCTACTTTCCAACACATCGCTATTCTTAGTCGAAGTGTTCCACTTACCTAAATCCCTAGCAGTTTGGGGCCTAATGAAGAAGAAATGTTTTTTCCAATCGGAGAAGGATTGATCGGTTTTCTTAATGAGAGTGCACGCTACTCAAACTATCGATTCTCCTACAAAAGCGATACCGGCCAGGACTTTTCTTAACTGTTTGCGATAAAAAGTTCTAAAGAGCAACAATGTGAAAGGGTGACAAAACACCTACACCAAATCAAGAAACCGTTAATGGCTCTTATACTATTGGGGACTATCGACCAATCCCTAAATCATAATATCGGAGTATTTCCGGATAGGCGGGAGGAAGAGGAAATCTGAGACCGCAATCAAACTGTTCTTTATATACAGCGCAATATCCAGCAGAGGAGCAGCGGCACTTTTTCCAGGCTCGGGTCGAATGGGGCATAAACATTCTTGTTTATTCCATACCTATCATGAGATATACGTGATATCGAGAATCCTTCAATTTGGAGTCGATTGCATGACAAGCCATCACTTTTTTTTCGTCTCGTAGGTCCTCCTTAATGCTCTTATAAGCCACAGATAACTTGAAATGTTACACTCGGTTGGAGGTGATTCAATAAGTGCAGGAACAATAAAGGCAATTAAATGAGGAGGAGAATAGCAAAGGGATTCTCGCTTGAGATTAGGTATATCAGTGATGCGGATTCATAAGGAATAAATGAAAATTGCACAGGAAGAGGAAAGACTTACTTGATAATTGAAGGTGCAAATCCGGCAGATCTGGCGTCCTTGGCTATAAATAATGATGGATGTTTTCAGGGTTCAGTGGATTTAATAGCTTTCAGCCAAGAGATGGGACATTTCGACTACACATCGATTGAAAAGACAACCGCGTGCAATTATGGTGGCGTTTGAGATAACCGAGGCAACGGTGGATAGGCTATCTGTATGATACACGTGGAAAACCCTTGAACTTCAGATCTTCATCCATTTAAAAGGCCAGGCCACATCGATTAAGATCTGGGGGCTTTGATTGGAGGGGAACCGAATATGTCCACGTGTCAAGTATATCTTGAGCGGACCACCAGAACAGGATAGGGCTATATCCGATCTGGAAGCCTATATCCGATCTGGAAGTCAGTATGACCACATAGACCAGGCGATTAGAAAAGATCCTGGCGGAGTCCTGGATGTGGGCCAACCTTGAGGAGGCTCCTTAACCAGAAACAAGCTTAGATCAAGATCAGACCAGGGCAGGTCCCTGGTCGGAGGAACTTGACGGATCGGACCAGGCGAGTCCCTGGCGGAAAAGCAGATCGGAGACATGCGCATTTGGGAGAAAGAGCAGTTATATGCAAACATGAGACGTGGGTGGACTACATAACCACCCATTAACTCCACTATGACGGATAACCGCTCGAACTACGGTTGGACTTGATTCCAAATATTTATTTGGATACGTAGGCAGCTTATTTTCCTAAGTTCAGTCCATAATAATAGCTACTCTATCTTTTGATCCTAGAGCAAGAAGGCCCATACAGTTTTCCAGTACTTTTCATTTTAAGTTTGATCAGAGAACATACTATTCCGTGTTGGAAAAATAAAATGAATATTACCAACATATGAGGTTGAAACTTAATGCGTTTGGTATCTTGGGTTTACAATTTTAGTCAAAACAAAGGCTCAAAGTAATGCCGTTAAACCCAATTTCTACGGTGTTCCAGGTGAACTTAAAAACCGAATTCCAGATGGAGCTAATATACATACCGTGAAAGACGGTTGATGACATATCTAGAATACGCTGATAGGATAGTGTCATATCGTGTAAAAAAAACACCGGGATCACCAAGCCTCTAGTAGAGTCCTAACAAATATATCAGTTCCTTTTTTTTTCCACAAAATACGAAAGCTTTTATTAATCGGATAAATCCGAACTTACAACGCGGTAAAAACCCGCACTACTACGCGGCCAAAAACCGCACTACAACGCGGCCTAGCCGCAAAACAGACAACCTATATTACAACAAAGTCAAATAATAGGTCGAATCAAGGGTGCTGAACAGAAAGAGATTATCCAACTGAAATAATTTCATAAGGAGGTGTTCAGACACGAAGATCCTATCGGCGACCTATTATTCGACGAACACAAACAAAAACTAAACACCAAAAACACACATAAAAGAAACTATCAACCGCCGCCACCGCCAATGCTCCGCCGTGCCCTTGCAAACTCGCCGTCCTTCCTAATACCGAATAACAAATCACGAGATGCGACAAAATGCCACAGGCGACGAAGAACGAAAGCTGCCACATATGACCATCAGCAACTCAAGACCCACAAGCGGTAATAGAAAGTCGATGGCAGAGACTCCGAGAAACAACTCCCCGGAACCGAAACAACTCATTCGCATCAACCAAGGAAGCCAGCAGCAGGAACAACAAAGACTAAAAGCAGCGCAGCAGGAAAACTAAGCAAACTACCCACAATAAAATTGAAAATTTAAGCTTCATGCCACCAGGACTCCGGCAAGAATCTCCGCCACAACTGGGGAGATCAGGCAAAGCCCGAACCTATCTGCATCCCAGATCGGCCACCAAAAGGACACAAAGCCAAGGATCTGTGGAGCTCAAGACAAAATCGAAAAACCGGCCGCCGATCCACCACCCACCTCCATGGCCAAGACGGAAACAACCAGAACAGACGGAAGACCACAAGCCAAGGAGACAACACAGATCAGGAGCAAGGCGAAAAAAACAAAAAAACAAGGATGCTAAGCTATTTACAAAAGGCCGACGCTGGGCAGTAACTCACGCCCACTTGGCGTCGAAGAAAAAGCAATTTGACGGGAGGAGCTTTCTAGAGAGGGAGGAGTTTGTTTTTTTTTCCTTTTTTGTTGAGGCACTAACAAATATATCAGTTCCTTAAGATTGAGATTGTAATATTTCACATTGAAAAATTAAAATTTTAAAAAAAAAATACCAACATATAAACCGAAGCATAAATAATTTATTTGGGTGACACGATGTCGATAAATTTAAGTAGTTGTGGATACATTATGGTTCAAAATTACAAAATTAGATCAAAGTGACGAAATCATTAAAAAGCTATCTACAATGCTTTTATCTTCCACTATTCAATATTTTAAAAAATACTCCTATATGGTCGTGACATCATATTTATGGAAGGATCTGGACTTGTCTCTTTTTTTTTTTTTGGTTAAATGTAAATATATAAAACCAAGGTATGCAAACTACAAGAGTTAACATCCTAGACAAAGATCTAGAGTAGAATCTACAAAATGTTGAGAAGAGGTTAGATTTGTTGATTTGAAGTAGCATAAGACCCCTGAGGTTATATGCTACAAGAAACAACAGCCACTAAACCCCTATCAACACCCAAAAAGCGCAAAAAGAGGGGTCATATGAGAGCATAACTCACAGAGCCTATCCCTAGGGGGTGTAGAAAGAAAATTATCTCAAACAACCACCAACAACTACCAAAATTGAAAACAAAAATGTACAAAACCCTAACATCATGGGGTGAAAGTGTACAAGGGAAAAGCAGCTTGCATTATGTAAAAGATATGAGTCTTTATACAATGCAAAACATCAGGAATCTTCATCAGATAACCTTCAAATCTTCTCTTATTCCTCATATGCCAGATCCAGTAAACAACCACAGAGATAGATGCAGCCCTAGCCACATTACCATGAGAAGTTCCTTTGCAATTCCATTTAAGCCATCTCAAAGAACTCAAAACAGTCTCCAACCTCCTATTAATGCCAAGCCATATTCTGATTTTTCCCCAAATCATACAAGAAATAGGGCATTGAAAGAACAAGTGGGGAGCAGTTTCATCAATCAATCCACAAAGGGAACAAAGTTTATCATCAGTAACAAGCCTATCAGCAGTGAGCAAACTATTTTTTAGGGTAATCCACAACATGAAGCAGTGTTTAGGAGTTGCCCTAGAGTTCCAAACAGTCTTATACCACCAGACTTTGGGGGCCTTCATTCTAAAAAAATCATAAGCTGCAGCAGGCATAAGCCTAGAACCAGTACACCAGGTTTTCATCAAAGAAACAGCAGTATCTGCAGAAACAGAGGCTAGCAAATCTGGACTTGTCTCTTGTGTTCACGGAAGACTGTGAACACATTGCCTAGTGTCATTTTTTATTGCTTTAATTTTTTGAGTTTAGGCTGGAAATTCCAAATCTACCCCTCACCCAACGCACACAACACCAATGCTGTGAAATTGATACATCTGAGGATCTGGTCCTTTTATTGAAATGCAACTTTAATTAGGTTATCAGTGACTCAAAGTAATGGACTTGCCTTTTATACCAAAGAACTGAAAGGCTTGCCTTTTATACCACGAAACTGAAAGAATTCTCATTTATGAGGTTCGAACGTTTACCCTCTATAGCTTAAGGTCCAGGCCACCTTAACACCCAAAGTCCTTACCAACTGGGCTATGTCCTAGAGACTCAACTATCAATTATAGATAGTCACTATTATCGGATCAAAATTTAGTAGAGTAATTTTTTGAACTTTACAACATAATGTCTTGATATTCAAAAACAAATGTAATAATTACTCCCTCCGTTCCTAATTATATGTCTTCTTTTTTATATATCGTAGTTACATTTTCAATAAATATTTTAATACTCTTTCTGCTTTTCAATACTACTTTTCAACTTTTTAGGCTCATTCAACCAATCATTCTTTCAATCATTCTTTCATATTTGACGATGCTGGATTTTGTCATGTATAATTTCGGCTCAATTTAATCTAGGGATGATCGAATCAAGGATGGTTTTGGGGTGATTTTAGACTGAGCCTAAGAGTCTCTCTCAGGTTGCCTACGTATCCTGTAAGGTTCCAGGAATCAAGTCACACGTAGTCCCTGGAAGTGTATATTTATAGGGAGTTCATTCCCCTAACCCTAAACCATGTCGGTTTGGGTAAAATACAGTATTAGCCCTTTGGGCTTTTACTAGCTTATATGGGCTTTACCCACTTATGCAAGTAACCACATGGATAATGGGCCTGCGTGTCTAGAGTGGACTTTGTCCGCACCCCGAACTTTCCGACTTCCGGTATCGAGATGGGCCATATCGTCTCGGTTCTCTGATCACGTCGGTCGCCGATGCCTCAAATCGTAATTCGACCCTTGGGCTATCACTTATTCTTGTTTCAGGAGGACTATCTCGTAACGCCACATGGAGATGCGATATTCGTATCGTCATAAGCCCCCCAGATCTATCTGAGCTCTTGAGGTCAGGTCTGATCTGTCAAAGGTGTATCTCGGCCACTGTCGTCCAATGATCGGAATTTAAACCTGCCCTGCGGACTTACTTCCCGTGGAGTCCGACATACGGATTTTCCATGTCTGCTTTGCAGACTTTTTTGCCTTAGCATTTCTGTCCCTTGGACTTATAATGTGTGGCTAAGTTGACATCGACTTTGATGCCGTAGCTGTCGAAGGAATGATGAGATGTCCAACTTGGGACTGTCTCGGTTGAAGTTGACTTCTCTGAAGAATCTGATTTAATCATTCTTTTCTTTTGTCTTTGATATAGACTAGCTTTCTTTATTGCGGCCTTTGGCTTTATTCGCACATCGGCTTCTCCCATGTCGATGCACATATGTCGATTTCTGCTCCCCAAGTATCATGAGAACCTTAGGTTTGGATCATATTTGTATTTTATTGGGCACGTTGTCCGACCTGCGGACTCTCGTTGTCTGTAGTGCAAACCTGTCGGTGGATTTCGAGAGGATGCAGATGGAGCTCAATTCCTCTCTGGCTGAAGTTAAGCAGACTCGGAATGAGAGGGATGCGCTGCAGGTCGAGCTTGATCGAGTTCCCTCACAGGTCGCGGCGGCCAGAAAAGATGAGGTCATCGGGTTCCGCAAGTCGACTGAGCTCGATGATGATCTGACTGTGATGATGTGTATGGCGATGATGGGTGGTTACATTCTGGCGGTGAATCACGCTTTGAATGTCTATCCAGGGTTTGATGCAAGTAAACTTGCTGCACCACCATTCTATGAGCCCGAGGTGGAGAAGCTATACGACCAATATAACGAGGAGTTCAACCGAGGGGAATCTCTGGCTCAGAAATATGGTCCCTCGACTTCTGCGCAAGCCGCCGATACCGCACCGCCCGCTATCATCACCGAGCCGACTCCCGATGCTACTTCCTAGCCATTGTTCTTTTGAATTTATATTCGACCTTCTGAACTTTGCCTTGTTATGGATGGTCTTCGTGACTAGGTTTTTGCCATTTGTCGCATGTCGATTCCCATTTGCTCGCTTTTTCATGAGTATTCAATGTCAACTCGTTGTTATAAGCCCACCGAAGTATAATACAGATTCATCATCTTCGTTATACTTTCAGTAGTTCCGTTTGTCGATCATATGTAACTTGTCTTCCATGCCTTACCATTTTTTGGACTTTTCTTTGTTGTTGCGTAGTAGAAGAGATGCCCCTGGCGGCCTCCATTCATTTGTCGAAATCGATGCCCTTTCGGCTGTCGATATACATTTCCAGCTACGATGTCCTAGTAATTATTGTCTAAAAAGACTGGTAATACGTAACTGTCTCTCCGGATCTCGGTGTCGTGGTGTTTCTTTGTCGTTCATGACTCATGACACATGACTACCGAGAGATTTGGACATGATCCGAACTCGATGCCTAGCTTTATTTTGCTTGATTTTCTTTGTATTTATTTTGTTTTCTCTTTTATCCTCTTTTCCACATCGATGCGTTTGACTTCCGAGCCTTGGCTCTGCTTTTGATTTTGCTTTATTTTTCGCGTGTCGATGTCTATGTTGCCCCCCAAGTGTATTATGAACCTTTGGTTCTTATTGCACTTGTGTGTTTTTAAATGAGATCGACCCGTTTGCCTTGGCATTTTTTGTCCTTTGGACTATTTTTGCTATGGGCGGGTCGACGCGCAGGATGTTTTGGCCCGACTTTGCGAACCGTGCCTTTGCCTTGGCCTTTTATGCCTCATGAGCTCGTTTGGCCTTTGGATGAGCGTTTTAGTCCGACTATGCGAACTGTCCCTTTGCTTTGGCCTTTTTCGCCTCTTGGGCTCGTTTGGCTCTTAGCTGGGACATTTTGTTGGAATAGTGTCCTAAACCCAATCGGGTTGGACCGGATCCGACCGGTCGGATCATTTCTACTATTTCTTTATGTTTATACATATATTAAATGGCTTTTACATTTGTCATATATATGTTCTTCTAAAGAACCAATTATGAATTGTTATATGATAACGTCCTTAGTATTAAAGCGTGATAGAGAAACCATGATAGGCGATTATGGTTGATGAGATCTCTAATCACTTTAATAAGTTTGATACTTAAATGTCTTTAGGCCGATGTACTATTAAGCAGGGCATTGATAGTATAAATGTAAGCACGTATTAGATGTCTTACATCTTTAGAGGCGAGGGATAGATCTCGCTCTATCGAAGTGTAGAGACACTTGGGTATGCACGTGGACGTGTATTGAGAATAAACGTTAGAGTGACCCACTTACGAGATAAGTGTCACACTATGTGACGGTTGTGTAATTATCCTTAAGACCGAGTCTTCATGGCATCACGGTGTGGATTGTCATGCTTTGACACTATTGAGGTTTCCACAGCCACGGGGCGATCATGCGGTAGTGATTGGGTATGATATTGAAGCATGCGGAGTATACATGATTGGTCGTCCGGGAATCGTGTATCCTATTATTGGGATCGAATATCCGAAATGGCCTTCTTATAAAGAATGTCTTACTCTCGTGAATCTTTGCAAAGTGGGAGTAAACGAGTTACTTCGAGAGAGCATGATATCCAGATTATAAGATACGGTTGTTAATGTTTGACACTCAACGTACGACCGTATGGATATTATTACAGCGATAGGATTGTAAGTTACACGGTAACTGTTTCACATGAAAGGTAGTAGTCATTGCATTTGACTCTTCCGATGATTGTGGGTCACGGTGTGTTGCTAGACGCTATCCCATGATCGTTAGGTATGAAGGGCATTTTCGTAATTTGCACTTTGTGTCTACGGCCAACATATTCGGAAGCCTATCGGATCACACACATAAGAACATCTAGCCGGATTAAAATGTGGTTATAGATGATAACCAAATAAGGAAAATTTATCTCGAGACTATAAAGGTTATAGCGGTAAATTAAGATGGTGGTATTTATTTATTATGAATAAATTAAATGCAAGATATTAATAATATTATATTAATTAAAGAATATTCCGGAAGCCAATTTATGGCTAAAGGTGGTATAACTTATTAGTGTATAAGATACACTTGATTGTGCAATTTAATTAATAAGTATTACCAAATATTAATATAAGATATTAATATATATATATATATATATATATATATATATATATATATATATATATATATATATATATATATATATATATCCAACTTGTGTGTGAAATGCATGCATGTTGGTGATGCATGCATATTTGTGGAATATATATTAATAGATTTATTTGTGTAATATATATATGATATATATACATGTGTAAATTGATTTATGGTAATATAATAAAAGATAAATATTGTCTATATAAGATATTGACAATATCTTGGGAATACTCAATAGAAGATATTGACAATATCCTAGATTTATTTAATATAAGATATTATAATAAATGAGATAAATCAATCAATTATATTTTCCTTATTTTATTGGAAAAGGTTTTCTTCTCCTCTACTCAACTTCAGCGCCACTTTGCCTATATAAAGGAAGTGGGTGTCAAGCTCTTTTGAACAACACAATTCCAAGAACTAATAGTTCTTGTGTAAAATAGAGAGCATCCTATAGAGAGTTGGAGAGAGGGAAAAGGGCCGGTCAGCAACCGGAGTTTTCCAATAGCAATCCATGATGGGATTCGCGGGCGTTCGTGTGGATGGCGGTAGAGGCCGAACACTTGGGCGGGCTCTATGCGAAGAACTACTCTCCTTAGACGGTCAAAGCGTCGATCTTTTAGATCAACCAAGGTAACCACCGCCTACTAGCTTAATTGTTTATTGCTTAAACGAAGTCGATCTTGGGTCGATAGGAAATAAATTTTAAATTCTGCGTTTCGCGTAGATTTCTAACAAGTGGTATCGAGAGAGCTTGAGCTTAAGCAATAAGCATGTTATTTTGCGTAGTTAATTTTATCGTTTAAATCACGTTATTAAAAGATGAAAGATTTTTTATTCACAAAAGTGATACATGAAAAAAAAAAAAAAAAAAAAAAAAAAAAAAAGGTAGATCGGGTGGTGCTCGGCCGACTGGCGGCGGCTGGTCGGCGGCGGCAGGGCAGCCTGCTGCCGGCAGTCGGTTGACCGGTCAATGCTGGAGGATCCCCAAATTTTGTTTTTTGTATTTTGTGATTCAATATGGTTAATAGTTGTGATTGTCAATTTCTTTGTTTAGTTGTGTCGTGTGGCTAACCAATGGTTCAAATAGTTTGGGTAGCATGGGATGCCATATGGCATTAAAATAATAATGGTCTTTCCAAATTTTGTTTGGAATAAGCGCTGAAGCGCTTTCCAAATATTTGATTTGGGAAAAGCGCAAGCTGCGCCACTTCCAAAATTTTGATTTTGGAAAGTGGTGTGCCTAAACCAAAATTATTTGGCCTTTCTAAATATTTGATTTGGAATAGGCCAGGCCTATTGATTTGTAAAGGCTGCAGCGCAGCCACTTCCAAATTTTGATTTTGGAAAGTGGCTGTGCCTAAGCCAAATTTGGTTTAGAAACCAAAAGCATCCCTTTTGATTACGAATCAAAAGGAAAGAAACAAAAGAGAAATAATTTTAATTTTGATTTATTTTGGAATAGTTCTAATTAATTAAAGTTAAAATTAGAATCGGTTTAAAGTTAATCGTTAATTTTATTTCGATTAAAATCATTTAATTAATTAAATGTTAATTAGTTAATTGATTGGATAAAATTATTTAATAGATTAAATGTTAATTGATTAATTAAGACGCAAGTAGTTAAATTTTAATTTTATCTTTTTCATAAGATTTTATTGTATGGATTAGATATAGTAGATATAATATGATTACATGGACCCGATTGATCATGGACTCGACCGATAGGATAGATGTGAATGATTTAATTTTTTCTGTTGGTTTAAAAATTGTCCTAGGCCGTTATGAAGAACGTGACCTAGTTTATTTTCTGCATTCATCCCATTCCCATTAGCTCCCTGCAAAGCGGCGGGTGTATTTATTTTATTCGATAGAATTAAATGTAACAAGAATGGAGCGGAAGATGGAGACCAAAGAAAGCGAAAATAAAGATCCCGTTGGAGAATGGAGCATTAAAGATCCTATTGGCGGTTGCGGCTACCCTTAAATTGTGACACGCGGTTTCGATCGGTTTGTATTGAAACCGCACCTAGGAAAAGTCCATGATCATACCGGTTATTTTACGCATTTATTTATTTTGTGCTTGTATTTATTTTATATGATACGATAGATGCATGACTAGCACGATCTAGATAAATGTGTAGGATGTATGTTTATAGAGATAGACATATTTATGATGAGACCGAAATTAAAATTAATTAAGTGAATTAATTTACGAAAAATACTTCCACAACAAAAATCAAGTCGAAATATTGTCTCCCAATATTATAACGACGGTGAAGAGCCTGTGTTCGGATCCAAGCGATCGACCACCGCCGGGAGTTGACCTACCACGGGTATATCGTCGTTATTGAGATATGATCGTATGAGATCTCGTGAATATTGGGTTATGACTTGACTAGAGTCTTTCGGTGATTGGCCACCGTCGGAACCGTCGACTTTAGAGACAAAGGGTTGACTAACACATAGTGATGTGTATCGCCAAAGAGTTGACTAGTCAACCACCGAGAATCACATAGAGATGTGAATGGAAAAAGAGTTACCTACCTATCGAAATTATCTTGGTTGATCGACCACCGCCGGGAATCGAGGTAACTAGATGGGATCTCAAATACTAAAGAATTTTGAAAAATTCTTGAAAGTCAATTGGAAGTAGTTGACTAGTGGGAGCAAAATCATAAACCAAAAGACCATTTTTGATTTTGCGTGTATAAACAACAACGCTCTTTTATTTTCATTTTTATGTTGTAGTTTTAGCAAACTTTATATTTATGTTTTATTCTCGATTAGTAAAACCAAATTATGACTGTTAACTTTTGAGAAACGTTCTCAAATATGGTTAAGTAATATTAATCCTTTTAAAATAAGCAATGACATGAGCAATCCCGTTATAGTAGTTAGAGACAAGGAGACTACATATCTGATGCAGTAATCCAAGACTTTAATTATTAAAGAAAAACGGAAGCTCGTGATAGTGGATACGATCCAATATAATCATTCGGTCATACGATGACGAGTTATTCAAACGTTGGATATGAATGACTAGACCGAATTTTGGAAATGATGTTTTCAAATTGTAAGATTTAAGTATCGACTTAATTCTACCATTGCTTAAAGGTTAATTAAATAGTTAATGTTTTAAATACGATTTAAAAGGTTAAATGAACTATTTAACTTTAAATTTTCTTTATGAAAGAAAATCAAAGACATAGCTCTTGTGATCTTTCTTAAGTCTTATGAAGACTACACCAAGAAAAATTTACAAGTACTTGAAGGATTAAAAAGGGAAAGTTAGGGCATGTGCTTAAATAGAGAACTTATTGAAGTTTCTATTCTAGGCAAGTAAGTTGAGATAAATCTATCTAAGTTCAAGTCAACTCTTAGATATATGATATCTTGCGAGTGTGATTAAATTAGAAAGATTAAATGCAGATATGGAAGGGGAAGCAAACGTTGTAACACCTACCACATTCTGGATCTAGTAAACTGATAAGGGAACTAAATAAATGTTATCATGTTCCGGTTCTTATGAAGGACACAAGTTCAGTTATTTGTTAGGATTTAGTAGACACATTCAATTGTAAAGAATAAATGTTATTCCGATAAAGTTGGAAGGTTACTGAACCTAACATACTAGAATGTTGTCACTATATAGTTGATATATGTGATAAGATCTCAACTAAATATTTGTATGGCTGTTATTCTTGATTTGTGGTTGTTCTAGGCATAGTCTCTCCGGAAGGGAAGCGTGTAATTAAGCGTCGCCATTCGATGTTGAACCATATGATCATGAATCATGTGGGTTATAATGCACTTATCCAAAGAGGACTAAAGTACCCTTTTAAGAAAAGGTTATGAAACCTAGAAGTTTGACTAGAGCCTAAACATACCGATGTTTGTTGGCTCATGATAGTTAATATCACAAATAAATGTTTATTAATCTCTATGACTATTTTTAGAAATAGTTGAACGTACTTATTGAAGTACGACAATTCGGAAAGCCCGAAAAATTCGAGCTAGTTCGAATATGAGATTGATGAGCTATTTAGGAATTAATCTCAATTGGATTGAAGTGATTAATACGAAGGGTGTTCGTAAGTAAATCGAAAATGAATAAGATTCTCCTTGAAGGATACCATCTTTGAGATACGCAATTAGATTGTGTTCCCAAAATGGAAACAACACTTTATATGATAAAGGTGTGGCGACGCAGCCATGAAGTATCCCTTGCCCGTTTCGGGATAGTGCCTTATACTTAACCGAGTTCCAAAGAATAAAGGTTGAATAAATTCCATATTAGATATGGAAGAGGATAATGTCAAATCTGTCGTAACCGATGATTTGAAGTTGTCATAAGCAAAGTCAGAAAGGCTTGGAGCCTAGTACGACACATGAAACTTTGTGGAATATCTCAGGAAGTACGCTAGATATTATTTACTCGTCCGCGGAGCAAAAGGTGTTTGTCTCCGAACATGCTGTCTTCTAGAGGAAGTGTTTCTTCCAAAAGAAACAGTGGGAGTGGATTTAAATCTCAAAGGTAGTTTGAGAACCACAATGAAATATTCGACCAATGGAACATGAGCAGACGCCATATAGTGATGAGGTGTAGATCACTGCTCAGTGCACACAAAAGTTCTGTAAGTCTGTGGATGACCTTAAGCCTGAAAAGGTTTCTTTGGTATGTTCATCTTGAAGAATGAATATCTCACGACTTATGAAAGAATGTTTGAGAGGCAATATTGAGAGATATGGCTAGGAGCCATAATATCTGAATTAGATTCCATCAGTGACAACCAGGTTGTGAACCTAGTCTGTCTTACCTAAGGGGAGTGTCCCTGAAAGGCTGACATGGATAGTAATATGATTACCATAAGGCTATAGTGACGGCTGAAGGGCATGAGGTGTAAACCTTGTAATTGTCTTTATGCTGGCGGCTGTGCCCGGTTCTATTCAGACTATGCTTGTTGTAACTTCGTATCATGACTATATGATAGTGTTGAAGACGTTGGGCAGACAGCTCGATGTTCATGGACGATAACATGATATGTAAGCCCACGAGATCCATTTATGGACTCAAACAAGTCTCTCTAGACGATTTCTTTGATTGATAATCAAAGGAGTTTGATTCAGTCAAAAGAAGGATATGCCCAATGTGCAAGAAGGATAGTGGGAGTGTGTTATGATTTTTGAGTAAGGTATTGGATATCTCTCTCATGAATCATCTCCCCATGTCACAGTCAATTAATGTTTGGTAATTCAAGATCTTTACGAAAGCACTTGGATTAGCAGTTCTTATTTTAGAATTGAGAATCTATAGTGATAGATTTAACTGCTGTTAAATTATAGTTTACCTATATAGATGTGATGCTAAAAGAGTTTAGCATAGATCATGAATCTGGGGATACCGCTAGCCGGTGTTCTCAAGATCTATCTATGTTAGGACGTTCGTCTAAAGATAAGGTGAAAGATGATGCTTATGGAAGGTTTCTTCGCTCTCGCGATAGGAACCATCTTATGTAATGCCGGATGTTCATAGTCCATGAATAGTCATGAGCAAGTATGAAAGTAACGGTAAATGTCGAGAATATCCTTAAACAAGTTAAGGAAAGTTTCTAGTTTATTGAAACTTGGAATTAAATAAACGTAGATATATGAGCACGTATATCCCGAGTCTTATGAAGGCGAGTGGGAGCTACTTATGCTGGTTTGCGATCACTTTGATCAAGTGATACAGTTGAGTGGAAATGTTCTAGCCTATGGGTCTTTGTAAGTTCTACAAGTAGGCCAAAACACAAGAGTGCCTTGAGAGGCTAAATGAGCAAAGATACATGGATCTAGAAGGTTCATTCCCGAACTTTGTACGGTTCTTCCACTTTTTCTATATAGGCGATATAGTAAGTGGATTCATTGCTTGAAGCAAGGACCGGGTCTCGTCAGAGATTCATGTGTGTGTTGAGGCGGTTCCTTTGACTTGGTCGGTTGGAACATGATATGAAGATAGTATGAGTCCCCATGGATAGCGATCCGTTTATGGCTAGGGCTAGTTGCGTAGTATTGCATGAGATTCTTGTGTTTCAACTTGGTCTTGTGTGTGCGAGTGATTGGTTTTAGGCCAAGTGGGAGATTGTTGGAATAGTGTCCTAAACCCAATCGGGTTGGACCGGATCCGACCGGTCGGATCATTTCTACTATTTCTTTATGTTTATACATATATTAAATGGCTTTTCGTTGTCATATATATGTTCTTCTAAAGAACCAATTGTGAATTGTTATATGATAACGCCCTTAGTATTAAAGCGTGATAGAGAAACCATGATAGGCGATTATGGTTGATGAGATCTCTAATCACTTTAATAAGTTTGATACTTAAATGTCTCTAGGTCGATGTACTATTAAACAGGCATTGATAGTATAAAGCAGACTAGCACGTATTAGATGTCTTCTGTCTTTAAAGGTGGATAGATCTCGCTCATCGAAGTGTAGACACTTGGACCGTACATGGACGTGTATTAGAGAATGCGACGTTGATCGACCCACTTACACGGATAAGTGTCACACTATGTGACGGTTGTGTAATTATCCTTAAGACCGAGTCTTCATGGCATCACCGTGTGGATTGTCATGCTTTGACACTATTGAGGTTTCCACAGCCACGGGCGATCATGCGGTAGTGATTGGGTATGATATTGAAGCATGCGGAGTATACATGATTGGTCGTCCGGGAATCGCGTATCCTATGATTGGGATCGAATATCCGAAATGGCCTTCTTATAAGGAATGTCTTACTCTCGTGAATCTTTGCAAAGTGGGAGTAAACGAGTTACTTCGAGAGAGCATGATATCCAGATTATAAGATACGGTTGTTAATGTTTGACACTCAACGCATTTAACCGTATGGATATTATTACAAATGATAGATTGTAAGTTACACGGTAACTATTTCACATGAAAGGTAGTAGTCATTGCATTTGACTCTTCCGATGATTGTGGGTCAGGCGTGTAGCTAGACGCTATCCCGTGATCGTTAGGTATGAAGGGCATTTTCGTAATTTGCACTTTGTGTCTACGGCCAACATATTCGGAAGCCTATCGGGTCACACACATAAGAACATCTAGCCGGATTAAAATGTGGTTATAGATGATAACCAAATAAGGAAAATTTATCTCGAGACTATAAAGGTTATAGTGGTAAATTAATATGGTGGTATTTATTTATTATGAATAAATTAAATACAAGATATTAATAATATTATATTAATTAAAGAATATTCCGGAAGCCAATTTGTGGCTAAAGGTGGCATAACTTATTAGTGTATAAGATACACTTGGATTGTGCAATTTAATTAATAGTATTACTAAATATTAATATAAGATATTAATATATATATATATATATATATATATATATATATATATATATATATATATCCAACTTGTGTGTGTGTGTGCATGTTGGTGATGCATGCGCATATTTGTGGAATATATATTAATAGATTTATTTGTGTAATATATATGTGATATATACATATGTGTAAATTGATTTATGGTAATATAATAAAAGATAAATATTGTCCATATAAGATATTGACAATATCTTGGGAATATTCAATATAAGATATTGACAATATCCTTGATTTATTTAATATAATATATTATAATAAATGAGATAAATTAATCAATTATATTTTCCTTATTTTATTGGAAAAATGTTTTCTTCTCCTCTACTCAACTTGGGGCGCCACTTTGCCTATATAAAGGAAGTGGGTGTCAAGCTCTTTTGAACAACACAATTCCAAGAACTAATAGTTCTTGTGTAAAATAGAGAGCATCCTATGTAGAGTTGGAGAGAGGGGAAAAGGGCCGGTCTAGCAACCGGAGTTTTTCAATAGCAATCCATGATGGGATTCCGCCGGTTGTTCGTGTGGATTGGCGGTGAGGAGGCCGAACACTGGGCGGCTCTATGCGAACTACTCTCCCAGACGGTCAAAGCGTCGATCTTTTAGATCAACCAAGGTAACCACGATCTACTAGCTTAATTGTTTATTGCTTAAACGAAGTCGATCTTGGGTCGATAGGAAATAAATTTTAAATTCGCTGCGCCTCGCCAGAGATTTCCTAACACATTTGGCCCGACTCTGCGAACCGTCCTTTGCTTTGGCCTTGTTCGCCTCTTGGGCTCGTTTGGCTCTTAGTTTGGGACATTGGCCCGACTCTGCGAACCGTCTTTTGCCTTTGTATTTTTCGCCCACTAGGCTTATTTTGCTTTTGGTCAGATCGAGGATCCGACTTGCGGACTTTTGAATTCAATTCGACCCTTCCTTTGAATGTTGTTTGTGTTGTTGAATATTTGCCTCAGGGTGTAGTCCTTTGGACTTAATTCCTTGCGACGTTGTTTTATAGGGTGTAATCCTTTGGACTTAATTCCCTTAAGCCCCTCGAATTGTAGTATGAGTGCATGACTCATGGTACACTTGAATATGATTCGACCTAGCGTTGTACTGCCTCATGGGCTTGACTTGGCTATTTGGTTGGAGCTCGATTCGAGTCGTGCCTCGTCAGGCTTATGAACTGGTCGAATTAAATAACTCCTTACTCACCGCCGCACTTCGTGGTGCTTATGAACCTAGTTGAATAAGGTATCCATCGTGGGATCTTCCAATTGCCTCGCATCGTGGCTTATTGGCTGGTTGGGAGTGATATAAGCATTGTCATTGACTTGGCTTTATTCACTATTTTATTCTAACTCCATCATGTCGAGGATTAGTTGTTGTGGTTGACTTTTGCCTCTTTTATCTTTTAATCACATGGACTTGTAAGCAAGACATAATCTGAAAAGAAAACCACTCAAATAAAATGCATCAAAACAATTGTCGTGTCGACTTATTACAAATAATTATGAATGTAAAAACTGCAAATAAGATAGGTCGATACCGGCGTGGGGAGAGTTCCCGAAATAAAAAGGCTCGTTTCGCCAAGCTCGGCTAGGAGAGTTCCAAAATAAGATAGCTCGACCCGCCAGTTCGGTAGGGTGAGTTCCAAAATAGTATAGCTCGACCCGCCAGTTCGATAGGGTGAGTTCCAAAATAGTATAGCTCGAAGATAAGATGCCGAGTCGAACTCGGACTTATTAAAGATTTGCCTATCGGTGAGCTCCAAATATGATGCTGAGTCGAGCTCGGACTTATTAAAGATTTACCCATCGGTGAGCTCCAAATATGATGCCGAGCCGACCTCGGTCTTATAGAATATGATGCCGAGCCGAGCTCGGTCTTATTAAAGATTTGCTCGAGAGAGCTCCAAATATGATGCCGAGCCGACCTCGGTCTTATAGAATATGACGCCGAGCCGACCTCGGTCTTATAGAATATGATGCCGAGCCGAGCTCGGTCTTATGGCAGGACGAGTCCGTAGAGCTCGAATGCCGGTGCTCGATATCTCGAGTCTTTGTGGTGCAATGTGATTGTGATAAAAAACATTGCATATATAATAAAGGCTTACAAAGTGTATAAGAATTTCAAATAACGATTGTAAGAACCTGGAGAGCTAACGAGCTCGGCTCGATCCTTGGAGCTTGAGAACTCGCTTCGTGGATAGCTAGATACGGTAGATGATTCGCATATTTCTTGGGCGCCACAGCAGTGTCTTTCCGGTGGAAATCAGACCTCGAAACGGACTCCGATCGGTACAAAATTTGGAGGGATCGTACTTCCCTCACTTTTATTAGATGTGACCAGTGGAATTGTTTTTTCGACGGCTCAATCTCCGGGAATAAGCCGCCGATCCGGCGTGCTTTGTCCAGAATCTGCTGCTTTTGGGTGCCTGCAAAGCAACTTCCTTGTCACGATCGGGAAATCAAACGAACACCGATTGGCCTAAAATTTTGAGGGCTTGTTCGTTACTCATAGTTCTTGAATCTGACCGGTGAAAATCTTGTTCCAACGGTTCAATTG
Source organism: Gentiana macrophylla (assembly GCA_026214975.1). Classification (NCBI taxonomy): domain Eukaryota; kingdom Viridiplantae; phylum Streptophyta; class Magnoliopsida; order Gentianales; family Gentianaceae; genus Gentiana; species Gentiana macrophylla. The sequence continues at coordinate 16,457,777 of CM047807.1, forward strand.
TCGGGAATATTCAGCCGACTTGGAACCTGCAGATTAGGGTTCTGCTGCGTTTCTATAATACAGTAGCAACTTCTTTGCGACAATCGGGCACTCAAAACAACTCCGATCGGCATGAACTTTGGAGGGCTTGTTCGTCCCTCCTAATTCTTGGATCTGAACGGTGGAAATCTTGTTCTAGTTGAAACTCCAGCAATAATCCGTCGATCTGATTGTGTGTTTGGTGGTCGCGCGTTTGGTGATACAAACAGATACTTTCCGCTTCGATCGGGCATCTAAATGGGCTCCGATCGTCACGTAAATTTGGAGGGCTTGTTCGTCCCTCCTTATCCTTGAATCGAACGGTGGAAATCTTGTTTCAATGGTTCAATTTCCGCAATCAACCACCGATCAGACTGCGTTTTTGGCATTAAATTGATCACGAACCACCACTCCTTGATCCATCACCGATAGAAGGCCCTCCTTTTCCCCTAACCCTAAACCATGTCGGTTTGGGTAAAATACAGTATTAGCCCTTTGGGATTTTACTAGCTTATATGGGTTTTACCCACTTATGCAAGTAACTACATGGATAATGGGTCTCATGTGTTCAGAGTGGACTTTGTCCGCACCCGAACTTTCCGACTTCCGGTATCGAGATGGGCCCTATCGCCTCGGTTCTCGATCACGTTGGTCGCCGATGCCTCAAATCGTAATTCACCATTGGGCTATCACTTATTCTTGTTTCAGAGGACTATCTTGTGACGCCACGTGGAGATGCGATATTCGGTATCGTCAATATTCATTACACATACACTTTCCAACATTTTTTTTGGAATACTAATTTTCTTAATCTATGTGTTTTACTCAAACACGACATATAATTTAGAACGGAGGGAGTATTAATCAGTAATATTTTCAATTTCACAAAAAAAACCATAAAAATTACTGTAAGTGTAATTTAAACAAAATATATAATTGTTTTTTTGACCCCATGTATTCAGACTTTGAACCCGGCCATTTTGAGTGCAGACATGTTACTTTTCATGTTATTAGGCTTAAAACCCTGTCTGCTTGCGTTTATTCCAAACATTTCTCTTAAATACAGTGTCCTTGGCACTATGCTTTTTATGTATTATATGCGAATATTTCACCTCTTCTTATTATTTAGTTAAATAGGTTACATATTAATTTAATATTTCACACGTCTATCGAAAAAAATACTTGTACCTTAAGAAAATATCATAATAAAGTGCATCAATACACTTTTAAGCTATTGAATTTATTAGGACTCGGAAAAACTAATGGGCCTCACGTCATAATTAATGATGTAAAAATATATCATGTGACTTTGTTTATTTATTATTTTGTTGTACGCTTAACACTACTCATTTAGATTCTCGTATTGTAGTATCTCAAATTGAAAAAAAAGTAGCTAAATATATTGTTACACAATAATGATCTAAGTAACTTAAGCGAAACATTTTAAACCGTAATGATAACGATTGATTCAAATATTTACCGAATCTAATTTAACTCATATAGCACCATAAAGCTCAGAATCTGCGTTATAGATCCGTAAACTTGATGGTGGGGGCCATAATAGACGGTCGTGATAATCACTTTCAAAGTCTTCATATGAAGGATGTCATGGTGCGGGCCATAAGAGACGGCGGTGGTAACCACTTTCAAAGTATTCGTATGAAGGACGTCACTTCTATGATAATGATGTGTATTATCTCACATTGAAAACGTGAGGTAGAAAAGTACCTTATATATGTAACATCCCGAATTTTTAAGAATGATAAAACGGTAAATGGGATGTAAATTATATTTATTTCCTGTTTACGTATAATCTAATTAAATAATTAAAAGGAAATTAATTATTATAAATGATTAATTATTAAACAGATTTAATAATAAGTATTTAAGGAAATAATCCATTATTTATTTAATTAATCACGTCGGCAGAAGGCGACGCAAATGGCTAGGAAGCGGAAGAAGGGAATCTTCAATCGCGCGGCTAATCCGTCAAGATTTTGGGCAGACCACAGAAGATGGAAATCATCGTCTCATCGCAACAAATGTTTCCACACTAATCGTTCTTAATTTCGTACGTTTTCAGTTTATCCCTAAATTTAGAATCTTTATAGTTTTTTAGAAAAATCTGAGATTTAGTTGTGTAGAGTGTTGTATGACTGTATTTATATCGTTTCTGAATTGTAGGTTACATATGTGTGCGTCTAAAAGCTAAAACATCCTTATAATAGGTGAGGCGTGTCTATTCTTCTTCTTAGTATGAGACTATTACACTTCCACTTGAGGCTGTGTGTCAAGGGATTCGTGTAACTCCCTCACAGGGACCTAAGCTCTTGCCCTTGAGGTGTTTACCGTGTCGTGGTGCAGTCCTTCACCATTCGTAGTGTTCTTTGATATTGATGTGACAAATTTACTTGTGCGAGGATGTAATACGGAGCTAGTAGAGGGTGAGTGAGTTCTACTGTTACACCTTATGTGGTAGTAATTGTAGAAAGTATTCATGTTATCTATATATATGCACTGTTATTTATTGTAACCGTTTCTTCTACCCCTTACTAAGTACGTATGTACTTACCTTATTTTTTTATTGTTCCCACCCCGAGAATGTGGTGTATTTGTAGGTTGTTTTCGAGGCCACTGTGATGTGATTCGGAAATGATGCAGTTGAAGTTTATTGTTCTTATTTCAGTTGTAACTTTGGGTATAGACACTCTTATCTTGTAATGTTGAAAGATTAGTGGTTTCAGTTTGTGGTTTTGAGTTGTAATGGATTAATCGTATTTGACGGTTATAATAAGTCTTTTGATGACGCAATAGATGCAACATGTGTTGCTTTCGATCATTTATTAGTTGTTTAGTTGCCCAAGTTTGTCGTTTTGTCTTCTGCCTTGTTCTCTGATGTTTATCTACGTAAGGATTACGTATATAATTAGATCGAATTTTAATTATATGCTTGTCGGACGTTTTTTTTCCGGATAAGGACTCCGTATCCGGGAAATGGCCGTCACCGTATCTAAGTTGGGGAATGATGAGTTTGGTAGTTCGTAAATATCCTTATAACCCAAGAAAGGACAATAGGTGTAACATCCCGACTTTTCGGAAAGGGTAAAATAGTAATTGGGCATACCCACTACGACCTAATTATTATTTATCCTATTCATTTAATTAAAAAGGATTTAATTAAAGGGATTTAGTTGTTTAATTAAGGAATTTAATTAAATCACTATAAAAAGGAAATAATCCCCAAAATAATTTATTAGTTTGGAACGCATATTCGGAAGAAAATAAAAGAGGAATGGCGGCATCAGAAGGAGAAACGGACGCAAGAAGGTTTTGAAAAGGGAGAACGTAAACTTCAACCGTGTGACCAATCCGTTCATCGTTACAAGATGTCGCAGTAGAGAAAAGTGATCAGCACGAAGAGACGCTACTTTGGAAAATAACATCTCTTAATTTCGTAAGTTTTCAGTTTAGCCCATGTTTTTTGTAACCGTTGAATTTGATCTTCAAAAATTCGTATCTTTCAATCTGTAGCTCTGTTTCGCAGCCATGAGTAGTCGAAACGATCGTCTTGGAGCGTAGACTAATCTAAAATTAGTTTGACAGCAAGTAATCCAGGTAATCTTCTGTTTCACACACTTTTGTATTTCGGTTTTGCAAGGAAAATAGGATTTTAGGGTTTCTTGTTGATCAAATAGGTTTTGGGGTTGAGGATCAACAATTGTTGCGGTTGCTTGGAGTTTTGCTTTCGGTTTTGCTGGCAATTAAGGTCAGGGACGGACCCAACAGCCAAGAGGGCGGTGCATGGCCCCCACTGAGATCCGAAAATCGACGCGTTTTTATAGGTAAAAAATGTAAAAACACTATTGATGCCCCCACTCGCCTTTCGAATTTACTCCGGTGCCCCCACTGAGATTTTTTTTTGGGTCTGTCACTGATTAAGGTAAGAGACTCTTCCTAATGAATAATTACAGTTGTACTACGTTTAGGTTGAGTTTTGGTATAGATTGGTGGTTAGAAATCATCTTTATATGTAGTTGTTGTCTATGTTAAGCTATGACATATTTTGAACATGTTTCCCTATTGTTTTCTGAGTTTTTGATGGTAAACATGTTTGGTGTCACGGATTTTATCTAACAAAACAAACAAGTAATAAAATTTATAAATCCGGTATTCTCCAAGTGTAGGGATCGTAGCATAGCGATTAATACCGGATTCGATCACAGGGAATCGGGGTATCTAGTTCATTAATTTTCCTAAGATTGTCACTACTATTTATTACTAAACCTAAACTAAAACGGAAAATAAATCGATGAGATGATTGTCAGCCCAAAGCCAGGAAGGATAAAAGCTTAAAACGAAATCTAAACTATAAACTATAAAATAAACAGTAAACAAGAAGATGATCATGGTGATTAAACAATCGAACAAGTAATTATCCACCGATCCCGCAACCCTTAATTTCCTCTCTTGAGTTGTCTTGTGATGATTTAATTCAAGTTGTGGTTCACCTAACAAAAGTATGAATTTCTACTCTCGTAGATAATTCGCCTATCAATCTCTCATCTCTCGATATATAAGATTGACGCCTCAAACCGAGGTATAAGATCTCTCAATCTAGCAACCTAGATATTCAACCTATCAACTCTCGTTATGTCAAGATTAAAAATCTCATCTTTCCTATGGTGATCTAAGGTTTACACCGATTCTCATCATATGGTAAACATCAAATAGCAATACATCTTTCGATATTGATTGCATAACAAAATAAACACATGGAAAAGATACAACTTCAATCAAAAATCACAAAACAAACTAGATTGAAAATAAAGAACTCTTTAAACGGATTCACATCGCTTGAACAATCAAGCCAACCTCCAAGCATTCAAAGATAAAACAACAACAAAATGAAAGAAAACGAAAATAAAACAAGAAAAATCGCTACCCCAGCCTCCCCTAAGGGGGCTGCGGCCGCCTAGGGTTTTCTCCTAATGATTGTGTATCAATAGGCCTCAATAATGTATGTTTAGGGTTCAAATCCGCGATGCTATTTATAGAAAAGTAAGTCGGTTTTTCAAGATGTCGGCCGTGGGACGCCCGTCCGAATTGTGGACGCCCGCCCCGGTGCTTTGGACGCTAGGCGGGCCTTCGCCCATACAACGCCCAAACTCTGCTCGATTTCTCCTCCTGGACGCCACCCACCTCTTTTGACGCCTACCCACTGGACGCTAGTTCAGTCCCTTTTTCTTCCAAATTCATCTTGATCTTCATTCCAACTTCATCTCTATCTCTTTCCTTCCATGCAAATCCGATTTCTAACCTCTTTTTAATCCTCTTCTTGGTCGGAATTGTGTATCTATAATACATCAAACACATTGCAAAATGTAGTATCTTCCAAATCAATATAAAAACCATCAATTTTACACATAAATCATACAATTTTGCAACTAACCCATTAAAAACATCACTTGCTCAATATTTCAATATAAAGCTCGATTTCTATGAGAAACATACGAATATGGAGAGAATTGTTACAAAATATATCCTTATAAAACGTATAAAATCACCCTTAACATTTGGTTTGGATTGGAAATCGTTAAGTGCAGAAAATCATGTTTTCCGGGCTTAACAGCATTGAATGCGCACGCATTGGCCATCAATGCGCACGCATTCCTGTTACAGGATTGTATGGTTTTAGACACAGCAGGTAGAATGCGCATGCATTCGTGATTCAGGATGGAAGTCCTTTTTCACAGCAGGTGCAATACGCACGCATTCAAGGGAATGCGCACGCATTGTTGGTTCAGGTTTTTAGAAGGTTGCTCCCAGCATGAGCAATGCGCAAGCATTGGTCGGGCGATGGCTTTCAAAGATATGTTTCGTCTGGAATGCGACGCATAGACCCCCCGCTTTTAATAAAACATTGTTTAAGCTATGTAATGAGATGTTAAATGTTGTTTCATGATCTAATAACATTAATTAAACATGAACAAGCCTGGATTGAGCTTTTGATTCGTTTAGTTTCGACACCGAATGTACTCTTAAAGGGAATTGAAGTTCGGATCCGTCGGAAGAGCAGAAGAGGCTTGTGCTTTGATGAATTAGTATTCATAAATGTCTGTGTAATTGCTAGGCCTTGTTTATGTCTAGTGGTCTAGGAAGATAGTAGTATGTGTGAGGGAGATTATTTGAAAACACTTAGGCGGCTAGTTAACTATTTAATAAATACGTACTTGACTAGTAAAAGATTAAGCACCATGTCACTCTTGGATAGGCACCAGAAAATATCGCGATGTGTGTGCTATCCTGAAGGTGGATAACTCCGTAGGTTCACAAGACCCTAAGTACGGAGGGACTTCACTGAAACGTGTGCACTATCGGAGTCTACCAGAATAGGCTTCCGTGGATATTGGTGTGATCCACCAATATGTTGCCACGTATATCCCCAGTTGGATATGCGTAGTGCCCTTAAGTGCGGATGTAACATAGATATGTTAAGTTAGAAACGTTTAGTCATAACATGTTGATGGACATGAAGTGAACCCTAGATTGAGTCGGTCTCATAAAGGTAATTTAATAATAATAAAAAGAACCTTTCGTGGTATAACTTAGTTATTCATTAGCTTCTCACTTTTACTAAGTACTTTGTACTAACCTCCTTTGCAATTTCTTTTGTATGCATGTGGGGTGAAAAGACGAACAGTCAAGCCAAGTAGAGATGACGACTTTTGAAGACATTGAAGTCTTGGCGAAGCTTTTAGTTTATTTCTTTGTAAACGTCAGACTAGACTCACCAGATTTCTTCTCTTAGACTTGTTGTATTTCTACTTTTAAGACCACGATTGTATAAGTCTTTGGGTCTTTCGTCGTTCAGAATTTAACTATCCATCTTTAGTATGATTACATTTCTATTCATAGTAGATTTAAGTTTTTACCCGAGTCATTTTAACTTTCGTTTGTTTATTTCGATACGACGACGTAGAGGCTGCATGTGATAATATTAGATTTATTTAACGCTATACGCTACTAACTTTTTCTTCGGAAGTTTCGGTAGATCAGGGCGAAACAGAAGCGTTATAATAGTTTATATATAACCTAATCCATTACGACTCAAATATATACATGTTAAAATCTGGGACGTTTACACACATCATAAGGCTTTTACACCCAAAACTTTAAAACCCAATTTTCTAAAAGTCACTTGCACATATTAATATATTATGCTCTCAAAATTAATTCAAAGCGTTCCTTGAATTTCGTTACATTATAGGAGTCGTCATTTTAGACTTTACATTTACAAGTCGTAAATTCAATGAACCATTAATGATGCTCTTAGTCCACGTGAACTCTCATCCAAAAAAGATAGTTCCCAACTCAAATGACATTCATTGCCCTAGGACTATGTAGATGATTTAAATCGAATGATGTGTCATGGTGGTTAAGGGTACTTAAAGCCGTCTGAATATGTTTTTTTTGGCTAGAAGGTCGTCTCAGCGGAAATTTAATCTAAGCGACTTAACATAGAAGATTACATGCAAGATAATCTGACCACACGCTTCATTACAAGATTAAATCGCATGGCCCAGATTACGCGCACACACGGTCACTCTTTGTTGAGTCTCCATAATAATAACCCTCCTGCCTCAAATGAAATGAACCTCCACACTCCATCTCAAGACAAAATGGTCATTACAAATCTCTTTAACCTCTGGACTATGGTCGTATTTATTTTTATTCGGTTTTTATGTAAAGGCCGGAATTCCAAGCCTAATAAGTTACAGTTTTGATTTTCTGCAATTTCATTTCAATATGTTTTACCCCACCCCATCCCCCCAACACCCCGACAACGTGTCTGTATCTATATCAATGTAATAGATAATGTATGGATTATGGAAGATTGAGTATTCAATGGAGGCGATGAGGAATACAAGGTTGTTCTTGTAAACAACGACATACAATCTAGCACTAAAGCTAATTAAAATTTTGTTTCCCGCGGTTGAGATACAATGGATCCAAACCTTGCTTCAATAAATTCACTTCAAGCCACATGATGTACCTATCCTTTGGTGTGATAACGTGAGAGCTACATATCTCACGGAAAATATGGTTTTCCATACCAGAACAAAACGCGTAGAAACTGATGTTAACCATGTTTGCGAGCTAGTAACCAATAAGATGATAGGTATTGGCTATTATGTCTCAACAAATGATCAACTATATGATAATCTCACCAAGCCACTTCGACAACCCTATGATAATCTCGCCAAGCCACTTCGACAACCCGCTTCATTCATCTCAAATTCAATCTATATGTGCATTCTGTACCCATAGAATCGCCCCGAGGGTATTAGCGCAAATTCAAGTTAGCAAACATATAAACTTCCAAGATTGCATTTTGAATATTTGAGGATATGTTTTCATTTAGTCTATTCCTCTCAAATACTTATCTCCATTGTACTAATTTAAAGGAGTCCCCATTGTAAATCTATTCAAGTTCAATAGATTAGATATTTTGGCACACAATTGTACCTCCACATCTCATGTTTCTTCATGTACTGAAATGTCTATTTTACTAAGAAAAAGCCACTGCCATGTGAAACTTCCCTTCCTTCAAGGAAAAGATCATCTTTATGTCTGTTAGTTACAATTTGCTCCACTTGTGGTCCATCTGTAAAATATGTCATAATATATGAGACTTAAAATAAAAAAACATTCCTAATTGGTAGAGAAGAAACAATATATCACACAAATAAGTCATAACTAAATATATATTTATTATACTTTAACATTAACCACAAGAAATCCCCTTTTTTGATCAAGCTTAGATACAAAAACACTAGCTGACCAAAAACATGGGGAAGCTTAAAGATAAGGGATAAGACACTACATATCCTCCATTAACAAACCTCTGCAAATGTCCTAAAAATCCATTGCAGAAGCAACATGTGAGAGGTCTACATGACCTACAAATTAGGAGTACATACCAAAAACTAAAAACCAACCAAACCAGAAACAGAGATAACATAACTACATACATATATATTACAACAAACATTATAAAGCTGCCCAATCAATCTCAACAGATGGAAACTTCTCCAGCATAACGTTTTCGGATTCATCGAATGCGGGTTGGGCAAAATCCAAGAAGGTGATACCAGATTCAGGTGAAGATGTCTCATGGGATGACCTTGATCTGTCATCAGATGTTGAAGGTGAGCTTGATGAAGCCTCCATCTTGATACCTGGATACATAGACTCACAATTTGACAAATCATTTGATTCTTTTTCCATTGGATTGTTTACTGGTGATGCAAATGTTGAGTCTTGTTTCCCAGAACTTGATTGTTTAGGAGGGTTAGCTAAGTTTTTGCAAATGGCTTCAAGCTTAGCATCAACTGAGGAAGGTAAAGGCTTGAAAGTACCAAAATCTTGACTTAGATGATATTTGAGATCCGGAAAATTAAGTCTTGCAAAGTCACCTCTTAGCTTATAAGCAGCTTTATCATAAGCCAAAGCTGCTTCTTCAGCAGTATCAAAAGTTCCAAGCCAAAGCCTTGTTCTGTTCTTAGGTAGTCTGATCTCAGCTACCCATTTTCCCCAATGCCTCTGTCTAACTCCCCTATATAGCTTAACAGCCTTTTGGGGAATTCCAACTTGCTTCATTGGGATAGGTTTAGGACCAAGAAAGCTTTTGCTAATTTTGACATTATTGCAGTGAACTGATGGGGCTGAGCCTGAGGCTGATATTGAAGCCAAGTAATGATTTTTTTGAGATTGGAAATGCATTTGATCTTGGATCTGGAGGATCTGATGTGGGTTCAGGCCATTAAGCTCAAATGGGCTAAATTGATTCTCAAATCCCATTAGATCAAAACTTGATTCAGGGGATTTTGAGCTTGAACTAGTAGACTGACAAGAAAAAGGAGAACCAAAAGGATAGAAAGATGAAGAAGAAGAAGTTTGGGGAGAAGAAAGAGATTCATATGAAGGAAATGATGGATCTAGAGATGTAGGTAGCAAAGCACTTTTCATGTAAGGTTCAAGTGCTTTAAGAAGCTCTTCACTAAGTGGATCTGATGAGAAATCTGGACTGCTACAGTTAAAAATATCTATAGCTGTTGCCATAACTTCAAGAACTCAAAGGAACAACAATAAAAATAAAAATAACTGAATGTTGAACAAAAACTTAATCTTGAAAAGACGAACAAAAGGATTGATAAAAAGGTTTCAAAATAAATAACCCTTTAATCTATCCTTATCAAATCTGTAAATCTATGTACCTTCAAACAAGAACACAAGATCTAAGAATCAAGAACGCAACTTGAAAGGATAGAAAAATGCACCCTCCCAGCTGTTTTAATCAAAAGAACAAGAAAAAACAAAAATCTGTGACTGAGAAAAGAAAAAAAAAAAAGAAGGAAAAAACTTTTAGATCTCTGTTCTGAATCACCTGGCTTTCAAAACACCGTTTTCAAAGAGTCTGCTGCTTCTTGGTTGAAATTTGTGCAAGTATTTTGACTTGAAAAAATCAGCTCAAAATCAAGAAAAAAAAACAAACAAACCCTTTAAAATTAGTTCAAATTTTCAATTGAAAGACAGAAGATGACAGAAAGGGATCACAGAAGCGGGATGATATTGAGAGAGGGGGGAAAGAAAGAAAGAAAATCAATTATACAACTCTCACTATTTCTGGTGGCCTCACTTGAAATTTTGCTCTCTTGTGAAAGGAAGTGGCTACCTCTGCCTATTTAAAGATCTTACGCCAGGATTTTATATTCTTTTTTTTTTTTTTTTTTTTTTTTTTGGAGAACTTGAGAAACACAATTTCTTTTCATTTTAGTCTTTTTTGTGTTTTCTTTAGACTGTTTCAGATATTGTCTTTGCAAAACACCAAAAAATTGTTTTGTCATCTTAGAAATTATAATTAGTCTCTAAAAATAAAATAAAAATTCTAATGAGATTTTTATATCAGCCGCTCTTTGTTCTTTATATGTTTGGTTTTAATTGAATATTGTTATGAAAGCATTATAAGGAGTAAAAAAAAAAAAATGTTCAAAAAATTTGAACCAATACATTGTGAAGAAGATGTAGAAAGCTTTGTACTTTTTTTTTTTTTTTTTTTTTTTTTTTTTTTTTTTTTTGTGTAAGTAGATAAGATTTATGTGTGTAGAATAAAATATTCAAACTTTGTACTTTTAATTTTTTTTATGTGTAACGAAAAAAGATTTATGTGTATAGAATAAATATTCATGTGCAATGAGTCAATAACCTTTTCACTCATTTTTTAAAAAACGGTTAAACCCTAACTGCAGAAATTCCTCGCTCGATCCCACAAAGAATGCCGGTAAGATGCTAATCATGACCTAATAAATTCATGATGAGGCCAGACAGATATCTTCTACCAAAAGTGGCCACCTATACGTGACTCGAACCCCCACCCTTCGACTTTAGATATAGCAAGGCACTAAACCACCTTACCCGCTCACCACTAAGCAATATCCAGAAGATCTTTTCACTCATTTTTGAATGGTAGGAATATGAGATTTATAGGGTAAAAAATATAGTGCATAGTGATAAACTCATTAAAAGATTTCTCAAGGGTAGACTATAGCTCTTAGATTCACTCCAATGGTTTTTTTTTTAAACAACACTCTAAACACATCGTTCTTCGTTTCAGTTACATTTTTTCAACATTTTAAATAATAATCTACTCCAATAAACATTCTCTATATAATCTCTAAAGTCAGATTTCAAGACATACCCTAGCCAGAATCCAAGAGGCTTAACCTAACTCCCAGTGGAGAGCCCATTGGTTTAATCCCGCCAAAGCGTGTGTGTGGTGTTATCATTTTGTTTTCAAAAAGGAAAAAAATTCTAAAGCCCTTTTTCTCTACCATCGCCAATAAAATGTTAAATAAAACATGTTCCATATAGAAATGAGATTGAAACCGCATGATAATACCCTTCATCTAATTTCTCATACATCATCTCTTTTGCACAAACCATTTATTAGTCAAGAACTATTTCTTCCTTCAATAATCATTGCCCATAATACATGAAAACATTATTATTATATTTTGATTTTTTTGGCATGAAATGTAGAACAAAAATTATATTTACTGAACAAATGTTTTTCTCATCAAACTTTATTGGATGAAGATTTAATAAAAGAATGATGAAAAAAAGAAGAAAGGAGGAGGGAGATGGTTGAATAAGATGGAGTGAGAAAAGTACTTGCATGTAATATTCTCGATTTTTGAGAAAAGCTTAGAGATGTATTATTTTACTTAAAACTAAATATCATATTCGACTTATTTTATTTGAGTTAAGTTTTTACGGCATATATAAAAATATATATATATATATATATATATATATATATATATATATATATATATATATATATATATATATATGTCGAGTTGTATATATTTATTAAAGAAATCTAATTTTTTTAAGTAAAAGGGTGATTAAGGAAAATAAGGATTAGGTAATTATTGAGATTTTTCCTATTTAAGGAAAAATAAACCCAATCGCTTCTAACCTTTTGAATCGATTTTCCACCTCCTAATCCCTATTATCTCGCGTGTGAGAGCTTGAGAATAAGGCCGAGAGATTTTTTTCCGCTTTCTAAGTTGAATCTCAACCGCTTTTAGATTCGAGAAGTGCGTTGGAATCGTCGTGAAAGGAGCGTCGTTTCAATACTCAAAGATCAGAGTTTTGTTAAGGTATGTAATTCGACCAACCTGATGTTTTGGATGAGTTTGATGGATCAAAACTCATATCTTTCGTAGTTTGTGTTAATCGAAGTGTGTGATCGAATCTAACCCCTTTTTGGAATTGATCACATAGGTTTTCTGTGAGAGGAAGGATCGTTGCTGCGGGTTTTCTGAGTTTTTGGATTTGGAATAGTTTGCTAAAGGTAAGAAGGTCTTCCTACACCTTAATTACGGTTCATAGGGTTTAAGTTACGATTTTGTTGATGTTTTGATGGTTAGAATTCATGCTACGAGTTGTTTATGAATCAAAGGATGTTAGGGCCTGGTAAAAGTCAAGTTTTTCTGCTATTTTCTGAGTATATTGTTGTAGAATAAGTTTGAGAACGGTTAGGGTTCGAAAATTGAGTTTTTTGGAGAGTTGCCGCACTTGGTGCGGGCACACCAAGCCCAGTGCGGATGCACTGGAGGCCTTGAACATGGATTTTACATTCAGAGAGTTAGGTGGGGCGACTTGCCTCGCTTTTGTAGGAGAATGTGGGTTTAAATCATGCAATGAGTTTTACATGTTAATCATTTGATCTAACAACATTAATTAAAAATAAACAAGCCCCTATTGAGTTTCTCGATGCGTTTGGTTCCCGCGACCGACATACTCTAAAAAGCGGAGTCAAGTTCGGGACCGCCGTAAAGGCATGAAAGTGGCTTGTGCTTTGATGATCTAAGTGTTCATCAATGTCTGTGTACTTGATAGGATGTGATGTCTAGATGTCTGAGTGAGTGAGTAGAGTTGATAAGGTGAGTATTGCTTTGAAAACACTTAGGTGGCTAGTTAATTCACAATAATAATTACATAAGCGTAGTAAAAGATAAAACGTCACTTATTCTCGATTAGGCATTATTTCATATCGGTGATGTGATTTGTTCATAAAAGGTGAACAATGCTACTGGCTCAAAAGGCTGAAGGGTAGTGGAGGAAATTCATCGGACGTATACGCATACCGGGGCGACCCCGGAGCTAATCGGTGCTAATCACCGTTAGTTAGCAAGTATAACTTCAGGCTGATGAACGCCATGCGTAGTGTCCTGAGTGATGACGTAATTCAAGATAAGTTAAGTTAGAAACGATAGTCACGACGTGTCGATGGGCATGGAATGGACCTTAGATTGAGTCGGTCTCATAAAGATAACTATTATAATAAAACTTGTCCGAGAGCCTTTATTAATTTGTAGTTTTACTACTTACTATGTAAAATGTACTTTACCTCAAATGCATGTTTATTTATGTGTTTGGGGAGAGAACATTTAACAGGTAAACTGGAGTTCGGCGAGACTTTGATGACGACGTTTGATGACGCCGGAGTTGAAGCGTTTATTTACTCATGTTTTTATTTATTATTTAGACTCAAGTTGTTCAAAATTTTGTAATTTTCTGCTTAGTACTTTTGGAGGTTATCGTGACGTTTTGGTTTTTGTTTGGTTTCTTTCCCAATGTAATAAATATTACATTTCTATCTTTAGATATTCAGTTTTATTCGTGGTTGTTTGAAAAAATTACCCGAGTCTTTTGCTTCGCTTTGCTTAACTCGACACGACGTAGTAGAGCGCTCACGATAAAGTGAAATTTATTTTATTTTATACGTCTTCGAACGTTCTTTGCATGATAAGCGATTCATGGAACCTTATAGTTTGTTTTTGTAAGATCGTTTACCTTTATTGGTTTTTGACGATTGATTTTGTTTGATAGATAAGAGACAATCGTTGTGTTGAAACTTTCAACTCATGCTCACCCCCACCCACCCACCCCCCGGGCCAAAACAAACTTCCAATTTATCAACGAAAGAAAATAGAAGGGAAAAAAACCTCAATGTTTGGAAAACAAATGCGACGCTCTGCTTCAGATACCGAGCCTTATCAGAAAAAATTTTTAACATATAATATTAGAAGACTCATATCAGCCATTTTCGATGCATTTTCTACTTTACAAACTCAAACACTATTTTTCCATGCTTTACAGAATTTCCACAAATGGTCAACTGAATTAGAAATCTCTACTATTAACATTAAAATAACTACAACTCATAATAAATAATATATATATATATATAACAGCAACAGCTTTGGTGGTACAATGGCACCAAGCAAGGCATATAAAGTTTATGAACATGCAATTAAAAAAATTTCGAAAATTTATGAAAATAATGAAAAGAAAGAAAAAAAAAAATTTGTTTGCCTAATAAAAAAACATAGATTTTTTTTATTCAAACAGAAAAATGACCAATACAGCAACCAAATGATTTATATTGAAAAGCGGTGAGAAGAAAAAGAACAAAGGAGGAAAGTTGGAATTAACCATAGATAATTCACAAAAGTTGAATGTCCAGATCTTGTGACGTACGCTATATGTCCAACAAAGCTTTAAGAATCCGGTGCAACAGATTTAATTAACAGATTCTACTGCAATGACATTTTTAAGGGATCTGAAGATTTAAAATCTGTAAAATACAGATTTACTACAATTTACGTGATCCTATCGCAAGTGCTTCTTGTGAGTCTTACATCATCATTATCAAAACAAAGCAACACGGGAGCTAAAGGGACTCGGAGAAAAACTTAACAAGATCGAACAAGATTCGCGATGCTGCCAAACATACTAATAGTTTAGATCTATTACAGCATATGAAGCTTCAAATGTTGATACAAACTCATGCCTTAAACTTACATAACTTAGTCTTACAAGTCAACATAAAATTACAACAAGTCTCGAACATTAACATGATTACACAATTTTCTAGTACATGGAAACATCAAAGAAAGATAGCATCCACATCCATAACAACATCCAAGATATGCTCAATCCTGCATATCAAATGAATCATCATCATTACCCTGCCAATATTCTCTGGGACGGAAACATATATAACAATAATGGGGTAAGTATTAGCATACTTAGTGATGATACCCGACCTAAACTATGCCACGTGTCATCTTTTGTGGCATGTAATAGTCAAACCTGTGGGAGATCGGCTTAAATTCCTCCTCCAGCCTACCGCAGGTCGGCTCAGATCAAGTAAAAGGAATTGCCTAATTCGACCATAAGATCTCCTGGGCCCGAGCGTAGTACGCCCGAATCGCTCGGGCCGCTATCCCACGGGGAAAGTAACCAAAGGTAAACATGGAAAGAATCCTCAGCCATAAAGACTCCAATCTTGACATTTAATTTGCCCATAATTATCTCTAAATGAAAGGGGTTATTGCGTATATATCCTTAGGGAATAATAATAAGGAATAATACTTGAATTACAAGTAATAGGGTGAGATGCCACCTATATAAACAACCCTAAGAAACTACGAAAGACTTGATTCCAATTCAACTATTGGATACGTAGGCAACTCTCGTAAATAACTTGAGAGCTCACTAAAAACATAACTAAATACGCTCTACTCTCTGCCCAAGCCAGGGTTTTAGGGCTTTACGATCGATATCACATAAAGGATCGACCGGATTAATTCCCCTGCACGATTTCAAAGATCGCCAATTTGCTCTGTAAAGCGGCACTTCTACTGATAATTGATCGGAACCACCCTAAATTCCTTGAAATCGTCATGGCACCACCAAAGAATACTGGTAAGAAGATAGCAGATCCAACTCAACAGGGTGCAACAGCGTCAACAACCCAAGGAGAAGCCCAGAAAAGAGCGATTATTGAAGAAGATCACCGATCCAAATTCTTCAAGATCCAAATAATCGTATTGGTCGAGGCCTCAAGAATTTGGACAACACCACTATAAAGGCAATCCTCGATGAGACACTCAAAGGGAAGAGATCCTTCAGAAATACCAGAGGCAAACATCCATCAACATGCTCCCAAAAAGCAAGAGATTGTAGAATCATGTGCCCACACAGAGTACGAGACTACACGTCGCCCTAACGATACAGCTAAGGCCGAACTAGACACTTCGCTCGCAGACGACGATCGACTATCTCGCTTCCTCAGGCGCCACCTTTACCAAACATATAGACAACTATCCCGGTCCAATGGGGTTCGTGGATCCCAAAGATCGACTCTTATAGTGGATCCAAGGATCCTTACGATCACATGCATCAATACATCTCACACATGAACTTGTACAACGCCTCGATGAGGTGAAGTGTAAAGCCTTCATCGCGCTCCTAACAGAAGGGCTGTGGAGTGGTTCAACAAGATTCCTCCCTGTGTCGATCTCTCGACTTTGGGACCTTAACCCGGAGTTCGTGCACGCCTTCATCACAGCTCGGCCATTCCAAAGAAATCAAACTCACTTGTTGACGTTGAAACAAAAACATGATGAGTCGGTACTGCACTTTATAAAGCGTTTTAATGAAGAATCCGCACAGGTGCAGAACGCAGATGATCGATTGCTAGTCACCTCTTTCGTACCAGGTCTGCGAGAGGGACGGCTACACGCAAATATTAACAGTAAGCTCCCTCATACGATGGAGGAATGTCTAGATGTTGCATACAAACATTGCCAAGGGGAAGAAGCAAATAGACTTAAAAGAGAAATGGAAAAAGGTGAAGTTAAGAAGAGTAAGTGTGAAGACAGATCAGAGAAGAAAAGAAAGTCAGTTTGGGATCGGGTAACTGCGCCCATCTCTGATCTGTTAGGGAAGAAAGGAGCTCTGCAGGATAGAGACTTCATTCCACTTAACAGGTCTCACGAACAAGTCCTTGAGATCATGCAAAGAAAAGGCATAGCTAGGACTCTACCCCCAATGAAGGGACCCAGAGAAATGAGGAATCCCAACAAATATTGCAAGTATCACCAAGATGTTGGGCATGACACGGAACAAAGGCAAAGATTTAATCCGAGATATTGATGCGGCAAGAATGGAAGGAAAGCTTGATGAGGTCGTAGATCGGTCTCATCAAAGCCGAACCACGGGGGCGACGTGAATTCAAGTGCCAAAATAACAGCGATAGAGACCAATGAGAAGAATATCGGAGGAGAAGGGACCGCTCCCCAGATCATGAAGGACAAGCGTAACGAACTGAACCGCAAGTCCGTCTCGGAAAATAACTGATCCGCAGGTCGGATTCAGAAAAGTTTGCTAAGGACAAACTATAAGTTTGAAGGATGACTTCAAGAAATCGAACCGCGCAGTCGGTATCAGAAGCTTGCAAAGGACAAGCGTAATGAACTGAACCGCAGGTCGGTCTCGGAAAATAACTGATCCGTAGGTCGGATTCAGAAAAGTTTGCTAAGGACAAACTATAAGTCCGCAGATGTACTCAACGAATCGAACCGCATGTCAAGATCGTAAGCTTGCAAAGCGAGAAGCATAACGAATCGAACCGCAGTCGGTCTCAAGAAAATAACCGATCCGCAGTTGATTCGTAAAAGTTTGCAAAGGACAAACTATAAGTCCGCAGATGTACTCCAATCAACTAAACCGCAGTCGGTATCGAGAAAGTTCGTGAAAAATCCAAGTTTGCAGATGCACTCAACGAACCAGCCGTAGTTCGGTCTCGTAAAAATAGCAAAAAGGCGAACTAAATTGAATCGGGCCGTAAAGCGCACTCCGTAAACTATTGTCGATCCGAGGTAATTCCATCGCCGCATTTCGACCAGCCAAAGACAATGGGAAATATATAAGCCGGATAATCAAATCTAAAATACTTAGACAGCTTTGAAATACTCAAACTCTCCAAGGCTGCTACGTAGAGACGATCAATAGCTAACTCGGAGAACATCATTCAAAACAGACTTTCCAATGAATGTTCTTCAGGAGGGTAGAGGGCCTTAGCTAGCTGGCCTTAAAACAAGACCTCAAAACAAAAAAGAAATGACAAAAACAAAGTCAAAACAACAAATGGTTGAGCGCCAAAGATAGAATTCTTTACCGAACAAGTGCCTAGAAGGTACAAATAGTCAAGAACAGAAAATAGCAAAAGTTTGAAATTATTACAAGGTTTTTTAACAGAATAATAAAAGCCTAATCCTAAGAGTTGGAAGCGGAGTCTTGTTGCTGATCGGGCGGAGTGCCGATCATTGAAGTTGAGAATGCATCGGCTCGTTGGCAAGAGAGGTCTCGCGACCATACTTTTGGCTAGATCCTCACCCGGCTTGAAATTTCTCCGAGCCTGGCCTCAGAGAGCTGATTGCCACACTGGTTTGCAAAGCCTCGCCATGTTGAAGATCCGATATAACCACCAGTGGCATCGCTTGGCCTCATTCACGCCCAAGGTATACCCGTGGCCTAAAATGTAGCCAAGTAAAACCTTGAGGGCCCCAAGTGAGATGAGTAGAGCTCTTGTACTCATGGATGGCTTGGGCGATCCGATCAGCATTCTCGCCTCAAGTCCTTCATAGCACTTTGAGTTTGGATAAGGCCTCTTCCCGCTTGCCAAGGCCTCTTCCCGAACAAAGACTAGAACTCACAATTTGTTCATTCATCACTTGAGCTCGCTCGATTTTCTCCATATCGATCCGGGCGTCTTTAGCCAAGGAATCTTTCTTTGTGCTTGCTTGGCCGGTGGCCGAGAGATCAGCAATTCGCTTCTCCAAAGATGCCTTCTGAGAGGAAAACATGTCCAGCCGGTGTAAAATCTCTTTCCCTGCCCGAACAACCTGATAAAACACAAAAAAGGGTCATTCGGGGAAAAACAGCAAAAAGAAAACAAATGTGAAGTCATAAAAGGGCATACCACTGAGGCCAGATCCTTGTCAGGCATCTCAGATAAAAAGTCACCCTGGGGGCCTGATCCACCAGAGACATCTTGTCCCCGCGATCAGCCCGGCCCTCTTCCGGCCTGCTCGGTAGCGTTGTTGGAGTTGCCTCCCGTGAGTCGTGAACCATCCAGATGACCGCACTATCATCCCGGGATCGAGATGTTGCCCAAAGAAATTGCTGACCTCTCTTGCCGGGAAGGCCCTCCACGGTGGGGGGTCTTCAATGGTCTCTTCGCCGACCGGTATAGCTCGGATCGCCGCCTCGGAGTCTCTCGGGTTCAAGTTTTGTTCGTTATGCTCGGGCACAACCTCCTTCTCCTCCTCAAGAGCCTGATCAAAACGCCGCAAAATCGGCCATTGAAAAAGTATGAATATCAAGACAAGCAAACAGCAGGCAAAACAAAAATAATACGAGCAACAAAAATAGGTTAAGTAAATTCCTACTATGGTTGTACTCTTCCTGGGTGAGCCTCACATAGGGCTCAGGATCCGAGTCAGATAAGCGAGCAGCCTCAATCAGTTCGGCGGGCCAATGTTCAAAATCAAGAAGAATGTTGGCATTGGCAATATCATTCATCAAGCCCTCACCAACTCCAGTGGGACACAAATAAGACGGGAGCCGGGCGTAGTTCTACCGAGCCAGTTCAGGGTGTCCGTCGTGGCGGATGAAAAAGAAATGGTTCTTCCACTCATGAATGGAAGACTTTCCCTTAGACAGAATGGGAATGCCCCTCCGGTGGTCTGTTCGGCGCAGGAAGTAGTACCACCCGTTGTGGTTCCTGACTTTCTTATATTGATAGAACGTCCTAAACAAGTCGACGTTAAACTCAACGTCCATCAACCTACAGTAGATAGCAAAGCCTATGATCACCCCAACTCCGTTAGGGATGATCTGAGCAGAGCCCAGCCCGTAATGCCTCAGAACGGTGAGGAAGGCAGGGCAGAACGGGGTCCTCAGACCACAGGCAAAGTGTTCTTTGTACACAAGCACAATACTCTCCTGGGCCGATGAGAATACATGTGTGCTCCCTGCTGTGCTTGGGAGCATAGTGATCCATATCAATATGGTATGTGTTACAGGTCTCCAGGATGTCACCCTGGGTGATTTTGGATCTGACACCGAAGTAACCTACAGCTGACCTTGCAGTCATATGGGCTCTAAGGCACTGGTTTAAAGAGGTAAATCCAAAAGTGGAGTGGTACCTGAGAGGGTTCAAGGGGGCCGTTTCTACAACGACCGCTCGATATTATCGCATGAGCAAAGAATCGTGGTTCAAGGTAGAATGTCAATCGGGCCCCCTGATTGATAAAAGGTCGATTAACTTCACACTCGCACTCAGAGCAAGACTCAAACTCTTTTCAATTGAATTACTAGATGCAGTGTTTGCCCTCATCAACAAAAAACCTAGAAATAAAGAAGAAGGACTAAGGAATTAAAGAAGAGAACAAGTGCTTACTTGAAATGTGCAGAGTCTTGAGAGAGAAAATATTTGATTTAATAGCAAGTGGGAGTAGAGGGAACATCTCGTACGAAAGGACAATTTATAGCCCACTCCAGCGTGTGACGATGTCAGTTATGAAAAGCAGAGAAACCGCCCAGATCCTCGCGAGATTAATGATAGCCTATTTAATAGACCGACAGCTGGCGAGCAATTGGTGATTCAAAACATGAGATTGGGTAAAATCTAGCCAAACCACCAAATGATACAGACCGCCCGCTAAGAGAGCGGGGTCAGACTGATGGGAGTTAAATTGGCTATCATTTACTATGTGATTATACCCCGCTTTATACCTCGCTTTATATGATTCCGAGACATTTGATTGTATTTTGATGTATTTTACACCTTGGTTATCATTTCGAGACCTAGGACTAAAAGTCCGACATCTCATTATTTTTCGTGGTTTTAATACTCTCTCGGTCACCCTAGTGTCCTCGTAGGATTACGTGTGGTATTTGTTGTGACTTTGTACAGAATTAGGTGTTCGAGATGTCGGAAGGCGAGATACGAGGATTGGAATGTGTGCCCGAAGCATAAACGTTAAAACGGATCAAAACTTGTTGGTACTACAACCATACCTTCCATTAATCTACATTTTGATCCGCCTTAGAAGCAGTGTATGGGCTGGACATCTTCATGAAAGTTGTAGACAATTGAGTATGCTTTCCAACGCATCTTGAATCACTCAAATCGGAGGTCTACAGACAAAGTAAGTTATGGTCGTTTTTCTGAGGGTGTGTCAGCTAGGCGCGCGCCTGAGAAATGCTAGGCGCACGCCTAGCAGTTAAATTTGGCCAAAAGTTTCAGTATGTGTTTTCAGCATCCTAGGCATGCGCCTGCACTTTCCTAGGCGCACGCCTAGAGTCCAGATCTGCCAAAACACTATAAAAACCCCCACTTGGGATCTAATACTCGAACTCCATCTTCCCCAACTCCTTTTTCACCATTTTTCTGCAATTTTCATTAGTTTAGCTTAGTTTTTAGGAAGATTAGATTAGTTAGTTGTAGATTGTTGTAATCCGGAGGATCTCGGGGATAGCTTGACGCGTTATTGACGGGATTTAGTTCGGTGGATCGATTTTCTACAGCCTCGTATATTTGGTATTTCGTTTTCCTTTTTTTTGTTCTTGCTTTCAATATTTATTTTTGTTATTTTTATTGTTGATTTCTTGTTGTTTTTGTTAGTATAATGAGTATCTAGTTTTCCGATAGTCGAGTTATGTGATAGTCTTCGAAATCGAACCGTAGCTTGTTCATGTGGTGTTCTTGATGTTTGACTGTTGATTCTCGATGTTACCGTAGTTCTAGAACTTATACTTAACCTCGTTTGTTAAATTGGCCATTTGATAACCGTATCACACGATCGCCTTTACATATGTATTTTTGCGAGAGGATTCGGGAACCGGGTTCTACGATCACCTCAGAAACCGACCGAGTTGTTCGATTCGGTTTTGTGTGTGAGGTTTTGTATCGACTTGTCGAGCGT
Source organism: Gentiana macrophylla (assembly GCA_026214975.1). Classification (NCBI taxonomy): domain Eukaryota; kingdom Viridiplantae; phylum Streptophyta; class Magnoliopsida; order Gentianales; family Gentianaceae; genus Gentiana; species Gentiana macrophylla. The sequence continues at coordinate 16,480,207 of CM047807.1, forward strand.
TTCATGAATCGTAGATCGTGTGAGGTCGGGCTTAAATCCGGTCGCGGACTTTTGAACCCGACATATGAGGGTAGATTATTGAAATAATGTCTATTCTCGTGAGCCGTGAAACGACACCCTACTTGACATCGAGAACGTTTAGTGAATCAAGAACAACACCTCGGACTTAGCTAGGGTTTGTGAGTATTAGATTGGATCATAGCTCGGCTATCTCTTTTATATAGTTTTAGATCTTTCTTTGTTTTGTATATTTAGTTTGTAGAACCGGTGATCCGACAAATCACCATGTTCAATATTTGTGTTGACATGAACTAGTGACTAGACCGACTTTGGTACTCACTGCATTCCTTGTGGGATACGATCTTGACTCACCAATTCTAGGCTACAATTGACCCGGCACAATCGCCGTGAGATTGACACTTAAAAGTCCGATCAAGGTTTTCGGCGCCGTTGCCGGGAATCGGGTTGATATCTTGTAAGTTTGTTAAGTTCTTAGGATTAGGTCATTTTTCTTGTTTTTTTAATGTATAGTTTGTTTTTTTTGTTGTTGTTGAGATCACACCATTTACTTCGGTAGTGGTAGTGACAAGATACCGTGATTGTGTTCGTGTTGTTTCCTTGATTTGCAGATAATGAATCCTTACTACAATTACGGTTCATATCCTTACCCATTCGGATATTACAATTACGGTGCTATGGGTTACCAAACACAACCATTTTACCAGTTCAACCCATACGCCGCATCATATGGCAGTGAGTGGGATAATGCCCCAAGTTACTTTGATCAACAACTCAATACTCCTTCACCTCCGGAATTTGAGACCTTAAGGGAGCAACATTTGGCTCTTGAACGAACCGTTGAACAGTTGAGTAAAGTGTTTAGAAATGTCATGACTACGATGCAAGAGGATATTCAAAACTTGGAGCTTAAAGTGCAACAACTGTTAGAGGAGGCTGAGAGGAAAGAACAAGAAGGTATGATTGAAATCACCCCGGAGGAACACTACGAGGATGGTATGACTCTTGTATCTATTGAGTCACCTGTTCCGTCTTCATTTAGCCCTATTTTTAGAACTTCGGGGGTGCACCCTATTGAGTTTGTTGTTGATGTTGAGCCCATTTGTTGTTACTTGGAGCTAGAGTCATTGTTGGTTGGTATATGTCTTAGTTCGAGGAAACTGAGTTCATTGTTCTGTGCAACGAACTCATCGAACCAGTCGTGGTGGTGGGGATTGAGCCCCGTGTTTTTAGTATTTTGTTTTCCGGGGTGCTCAATTCCTACGATTTTATGAAGGAGATGCAACGGTTTGCTCTCCTTTGGTATAGCTATCCTTGACATAGTTTGGGGTAGAGAGTCGATCCGAGGACTATAAACTCAGAATGTGTTTTTATTGCTTTTCCTTTCCCCTCGTGTTTCACTGTGTTTCTATAGTTTGTATTATGATACTTTGGGTAAGTTTTGTTGTAATATAACCCGAAAAAAAGTGTTTTTGGGGGGCTAGTGTAAAGTGTTTTTGGTTTTGATGAGTTGTGGTAATCCGGTAGTTTCATTGTGTTATACTCATACTTGTACACCTTTGGTGTTGGTTGTGTATATTTTATAAGCACAGTACCCTGGGAGGACTTTTACGGATGCCACATGATCGTACTCGCGCTTTTTCCGGTTGTAAGCTAAGTTTTCTACCCTTGTCATTCATGTTTGGTTTAAAGTAAGGGGTGGTTGGTTTAGCTTCAATGTTTCGTTTTCATGTGGAACGAGTTATACTTAGTGCTTGTTATCCCTTTAGTATAAAATTAGTCAGTTTTTAGGAATTTTGATGTCTTTGACATTGTTTGTGATACATTGAGCCTTTAGTATTGTTTTGTTAAACATATAGTGATTGTATAGATGCATTTGGTTTGTTTTATGATATTGTATTGAGCATGGAATTGTTTTCACGTTAGCTTCGACTTCATGAATCACCTTGACAAGTGAACGATTATGGTAGCTATTAATGACCCGGTTACGTAGAACTTATATTAGTAACTTCGAGGCGAAATAGAAAGGTCGTCGTTGTTAGGTATGGGATGACGGTTTTGGCATTTATTTTGACTCGATCAGAGCCAAAGGCCAACCTAAACGATTAATCCATTGTTACCCCTCTAAGCCTTTTGTAGGGTGGTTAGATCGCCGCCCGAACTGACCATTTTGTTACTAACCCGTATAATCGATGTCCCTAGCCTTATTTCGGTCTACGTATCCTTGACTACCTTCCAATTGAGCTTTTATTTCCGCACATTTATATGATGTTGTGAGGTGTTGTGGTATGGGAGTGTTGTTGTGACATTGAATTATTCGAGTTATCCGGTATGAGAGTGTGACAATGAGTTGGTTCGACTTTGTTCGAATTTTGTTGTGTATAGTTATATACATACTGTGTATATAGTTTGAAAAAATATAAGAAAAAAAAAGAGAGAAAAAGAATAGAAAAGAAAAGAAAGAGAAGCAATATTTGTATATGTATATAGTGTTATAAGTCCAAAAAGGACTAAAGTGTTGTATAATGAAAAAAATGTGTGAAGTTGGAGTTAGGGTTCGGTTTGAAACTGAGTTGTAAATAGTCGGGAAGGATTGAGGACTAAGTTGAGAACCGAAAGCACGTGTTTATATTTATCGGTTAAATCTCTTTTGCACCGCTCTCTTTCTATTTTTATCGTAAATATCCTTTTGTAGCCCGAACCCTAGCCTAACATTATAACCCTTCAAGTCCCGCTTCAACCGCATTTTAGACTTTGATTGACCTTGATTAGTGGAGATGTTTACGACGTATAAGCCTATGGTGTAACCTCGGTACATTAAACGCCTATAATCTAAACCGTTGTAGTGACAAATGTCGAAAAGCTTTTACACACACACACATTCTTTTTCTAATTACAAGGTTGAACTTAAATCCTATGCATTTGTGTCAATTACTTGTGTTTTACCATTTCAATTTTATAGACTAGATGTATGATATCAATGTTGACTCCATCTTTATTTTTGAATCGCTTCATCATTGCTCGATAAGCAGCAAAAGCTAAGTAGGGGGTAGTTGATGGGAGTCGAATTGGCTATCATTTACTATGTGATTATACCCCATTTATACCTCGTTTTATATGTTTCCGGAGACATTTGATTGTATTTTGATGTATTTTACACCTTGGTTATCATTTCGAGACCTAGGACGAAAAGTCCGGAAATCTCATTATTTTTCAGGGTTTTAATACTCTCTCGGTCACCCTAGTGTCCTGTAGGGATTACGTGTGGTATTTGTTGTGATTTTGTACAGGAATTAGGTGTTAGAGATGTCCGGAAGGTGAGATACGAGGATTGGAATGTGTGCCCGAAGCTTAAACGTTAAAACGGATCAAAACTTGTTGGTAAAACAACCATACCTTCCATTTATCTGCATTTTGATCCATCTTAGAGGCATTTTATGGGCTGGACATCTTCATGAAAGTTGTATACAATTGCGTGAGATTTCCAACGCATCTTGAATCACTCAAATCGGAGGTCTACAGACAAAGTTATGGCCATTTTTCTGAGGGCGTGTCATCTAGCGCTGCTGCTCGAGAAATGCTAAGCGACGCCTAGAATTTAAATTTGGCCAAAAATTTCAAGACGTGTTTTCAACATCCTAGGCATGCGCTCAAGACTTTCTAGCGCGCGCTGCACTTTCCTAGTGCACGCCTAGCGCCCAGATCGCCACAACACTATAAAACCCCATTTTGGATCTAATACTCGAACTCCATCTTCCCCAAATCGCTTTTCACCATTTTTTTCGCAATTTTCATTAGTTTAGCTTAGTTTTTAGGTAGATTAGATTAGTTAGTTGTAGATTGTTGGATTCCGGAGGATCTCGGAGATAGCTTGACGCGTTATTGACGGGATTTTGTTAGGTGGATCGATTTTCACAAATTCATATATTTGGTATTTCGCTTTCCTTTTTTGTTCTTGCTTTCAATATTTATTTTTGTTATTTTTATTGTTGATTTCTTGTTGTTTTTGTTAGTATAATGAGTAGTAGCTTTTTCCGATAGTCGAAGTTATGTGATAGTCTTCAAATCGAACCGTAGCTTGTTCATGTGGTGTTCTTGATGTTTGACCGTTGATTCTCGATGTTACCGTTGTTCTAGAACTTATACTTAACCACGCTTGTTAAATTGGTCATTTGATAACCGTATCACGCGTATCGCCTTTACATATGTATTTTGCAAGAGGATACGGAACCGGGTTCTAAGATCACCCTATAAAACCGATCGAGTTGTTCGATTCGGCTCGTGTGTGAGGTTTTGTATCGACTTGTCGAAGCGTTTCATGAATCGTAGACCATGTGAGGTCGCTTAAATCGGTCACGGATCGTTGAACTTGACATATGAGGGTAGATTATTGAAATAATGTCTATTCTTAGAGCCGTGAAACGACACCCTACTTGACATCGAGAACGCTAGTGAATCAAGAACACCTCGGGACTTAGCTAGGGTTTGTGAGTATTATATTGGATCATAGCTCGGCTATCTCTTTTATATAGTTTTAGATCTTTCTTTTGCTTTGTATATTTAGTTTGTAGAACTAAAGTGATCCTACAAATCACCACGCTCAATATTTGTGTTGACCTATGTTAGGTGTAATGCCCGAAAGACAATTTTGTAATTGTTTTATTTAATAAATGAAATGATATTATTATTCATATTTATTATTCTCATATTCACCGATGTGACAATAGTATTTACACTACGGAAAACCCTAAAGTATATCGTTTATGTAATCACTTAACTCAGTGTATGAGATATACACGGGAGGATTGAGTTAGTGAAGATGTACTTAAAATACAATTAGCCCATAGTGAAGTTAATCGAGAGTATCGGGTCTCTTCTTTAACGTGCTATTAATGCGCCCAGAACACAATAGGTGTGATTGTCTTGTCCGGACTTTCGGTTAAGAGAACCTAATGGGGCATTTATATATGATAGATATATCATATGTATGGACCGATTTGATTAGAGTTCATGATATAATTCCGTAATCGAGAAGTCTTATCGAATTAATCGATGATCATATTTATGGATATATCTTAATCCTGAGGTGATCACAGTCAACTGCTTGAATCAGTATAAGGTTTGACTTGACGGTTAGGGATTGCACTGAGTCTGTGATCTGAATTACCCCATCTTGGCATTATACTGGATTGAGTGAGTAGTCTGTGTTATCACAGATACGGAATCCATTCCTTCCATTTATGGAAGTAGATAGACAGTTCCCTTATTTGTTAATCCTAGAAACTGATCGATCGCACGAGTTCATATTACATCGATTAGCTACCAAGTGAGTTGTATGATTTAATTGATCACTGTAGGGGTTAATGGTAAATAAGGATAAGAGGTTCTAAAAGTGGTTAACGGTAACTTCCCGCTTTTAGAATGAATTTATGGAGGATTAATCCATATGTAATGATTATATCAATGGACGCTTATTATCATTCTCGTGATGAGATAAATATAATCTCATAATCGGAGGAGTGCAGTCACGGGATTATGGTGGCATATTCCTGTGATTGATTTATCGAATATAATTATTTTGTTCGTAAGATAATTATTTATTTGATTTATCGGAGCCGCTGATTATTAGTCCATGGTCCCCGACGTGCCTCCAATATAGCATAGCTATTCTCGGACGTCGAATCCTAATAATATTAATTTAGTTCTTATTAGAATTTAATTAAAACGATATGTGAATTAATTGTTTAGTGGACTATTAAATTAGTTGGACTAAATAATTAAATATGTGAAAAAGACAATTTCATAATCTTGGCCGAAATTGTGTGTCATGGCCGAAATCTCAAACCCTAGAAGGGAAGGAGAATTTTCGGCCAAATGGTGTATTATGGAGCAAGAAATTGTTTTCTTGTGTATTAATAAGACGTGCACAAAATATTTATTGGATAAATATTTATGGTAAAAAATACAGATAAAGATTATTCTAGATTTGTTCTAGAATATTTTGGGATTATATTTTATTTATTGGATTTATTTATTTGCAAAATAAAATCCTTGGAGGACAAGGATTACTCTCCTATATAAAGAGAGTTCTCCAAGCCTAAAACACACTAAGAATTTCGACTGCCTCTTAGAGAGAAGAAGCGAAAATTTCGCCAAGGGAAGTAAGAGGGAAAATCTTGGAGGTTTTCCGGTAGCATATCGGAAGGATTCGAGACGAGGATTTCCTTCCACCGGGAGTTGCTTGGATCACACATGCGGAAGATCGTGGTGCTCTTCACACCATCTTTTGTTTGCGGTTCTTCTACTTGGATTTTGAGATCCAAGTGGTATGATCTACAACCCCCTTGTAGATGTAGATCTAGTTATTTTATTACGTGTAATTTATAGATCTAGATCCTAAAATCGCTTCCGTTGCGGATGATATTACTAACAACCTAAACTAGGGACGAGACCGACTTTGGTACTCTACCAGATTCCCTGTGGGATACTACCTTGACTCACTAATTCTAGGCTACAATTGACCCGGTACATCGCCGGTGAGATTGGACACTTAGAAAAGGCCGATGACAGACCTGGAGGGCTTATGATGATACCCGACCCGAACTATGCCACGTGTCATCTTTTGTAGGGCATGTAATAAATGATTAACCCTTAAATCTTAGGGATTTAAGGTCTAAAGGCCCTAGAGACCGACCTAAGGGCAGGTCGTCAACCCCAGGTGGGAGATCGGTTTAAATTCCTCCTCCAGCCACCGCAGGTCGGCCTAGGACTGGCGGAAGAGGAATTGCCCAGTTCGACCATAGTATCCCCGGGGTCTGAGCATAGTACGCTCCGAACTACCCGGCTGTTATCCCACGGGGGAAGTAACCAAAGGTAAACATGGAAAGAATCCTCAGTCATAAAGACTCCAATCTTGAAATTTAATTTGCCCATAATTATCTCTAAATGATAGGGGTTATTGCGATATATCCTTAGCGAATAATAATAATGAATAATACTTGCATTACAAGTAATAAAGTAGATGCCACCTATATAAACAACCCTAAGGAACTACTTAAAGACTTGATTCCAATTCACCTATTGGATACGTAGGCAACTCTCAAAATAACTTGAGAGCTCACCTAAAAACATAACAAAATATGTTATACTCTATCCAAGCCAGGTTTTGTGGCTTTACGATCGTTATCACATGAGGGTCGACCGGATTAATTCCAAAGATCGCCACTTAGTAAAGAGTAGAAGACAGTAAACAACATACTTTATAATATTCAGAAGTAATGCATGCATTATTAGTTAACCATATTATCTTTACTTTATCATTCTTACATCTACCATATCATTCCATGTCCCATAAGATGTCATTAGTTTCATGTTGATTTCTAGATTAGCTTATATTTGCCACGCCAATGATCCAAGGGCACTACGCTGGATGTAGGCCACCGTGAACGCCTCAATATACAACCTCGTACTCTATGGGCATAGGTCCCCAATAGTGAGCAGCTTATGGGCTTAGGTCCTCATATTATCTTAGCTCGTTCTCACATTGCGAAATTATACTGTGCCTAACCAAGAATCAAAGACATTTAATCTTTTAACTAGTCACATACAATGTTTATCATTAACTAGCCCCCTATGTTCATTCAAGTAAAAGGCTCACCTACCATCATTACACCCCATCCTACTCCGTCTAATTTCCAACCAATCCTAACACATACACAGACATTGATGGATTCTAATCCACCAACGCACAAAGTCACTTGTACTTCATTCTGCTATAAAACTATATACGGTGCAGAACTAAAAGCATCATAAACCAATTCTTGCCATTGTCACATTATTTTATGTCTTTTAAGTCCATTAAAAAGACCTCAATATCTAATGTAAGCACAGCGAAAGAAATATAATAAGAACATTCTCTCGTAGTGACGTTCGCCACCCATCTTCTGAACTATATAAATTATCTATGTTTTATGGTGGCGTTCACCACCGACACTGTGGCATCTGCCTTCCACGTACATGTCTCACAGGAAGGTCTCCGTTTCAAGGTGGTGTTCGCTACTCAAATCCAGAGAACTGGGATTCGCCACTACCGAAAAACAGCAACATCAGAACGATTCTTTTGTTCAACACACATGCTAAAATCCCAAATCTATTGCATGAAAACCATTCCAAAACATCACAAATCTACGCAAAATACAATCCAAACATTATAAAGCAAGTCTATTCATCTGGAACACCCATTTACCTCGATTTGCAGCCACAAAATTCTCCAAAAGCAAGCAAAAGTGAAGAAAATTGCTATCCACCTGACAAGCCAATACAATTAACAAAACTAGACTTAGAAGCATAGTGTTCAAAAGCTTCTAAACACTTGAAACTGCGATTAGGACAACTTTTGAGTTTTAGATCACCAGCAAAATCCAAGATTCCAAAAGAGGGTTGTTTCCGTACTTTCTCTGATCGCCATAAAAGTTGTATCACCACGAACATCTCTTCACAGTGATTGATTCACTCTACTTTGATCCGCGGTTTGATGGATGGATTAGAGGAAAGGTTAAAGATACTCTGTTTTTCTTTAAACTTCGACTTGTCCCCCTATTTTTCAGCCTTATGACAACTCCCAACTAGTGGGGAGTTTTATTTGTAAATCAAGTAACTCCCTTTGAGTCGTTTTTTCCCTAAAAACATATAGAAAATAATATTCTAATATTTAATGTAAAGACAATTTTGCCCTTTTGTAAAAATTAGAACATTACAAAAATCAGAAAAAAAATAAGCCGAGTCATCGTGACATATCTCAAGTAAGACATACCTTAAGTGGTTGTGTAGATGTCTCGGATTAAGATGTGTTGTGTTAAAGTCCCACCTTTAATATGTTATATGCACAATTACTTTTGTATGAAAACATATCTCGAGACTGATACGAACCAGATATTTAGAATACACTCAATGACGAATTTAAAATTTTAAAAAGTTGGATATGAGATTCGTATATCCATAATCATAACTCGTAGATGATGAATGAAAAACAATGTCAAAAATGGAACAAATACATTCAGATAATGAATGAAAAACACCTACACGGAACTGAAATACTACCATAAGTGAAATTTACATGTAGTTATTGTTAAAGTATCCCACAGGAAGCTTAATCATTATCACAGAATCCACCATATTAAGAGATGGACTTCCTCACCTCAAAACCAGTGTTTTGGGATGAGCCCCTCCTCTTATATGTGTTTGGGCCTATGTTTTCTACATAGTATCGGAGCCACCCTTTATTGTGCAAGTGTTGGGCATCTTTGTTGGCTTTGAGAGCCGCAGGCCCACACTGGAGGGCGTGTTAAAGTATCCCACATTGGGAACTTGTCATTGTAGTAAGCCACCATATTAAGAGATTGACTTCACCTCACCTCACAACCCAAGTTTTGGGGATGATGACCTCCTCTTATATGGGTTTGAGGCTAGATTTTACTGATTATGTGTAATATTTCTATAAATGTACCGATACCAGTATTCTATTTTTTTTTCTTCAAAGATTTCATATCTACGTATCTTAGTAACGTATGATAACACTTATGTTCCAGATCCATTACAATCAAGATAATATTTACGATATCCTGGATATGCACCCAGCCAGTAAAATGTTGGGCGTGGTGTAGTGATAAATAAATCAAAGTTCGGAGGATGGGGATTCTAAGTCCGTAAAGCTAAAGTGGCCTTCGGTGCAGAAGAAAATATAATAACATGTTCTCTTCAAATCAAGCAGGTCCTGATTAATATCTCCTCGCACTTCTATAGGATCGGAAGCAAAGGACCGTTACGGTTAGGTTTTTAAGATAATATTTGCGTGTATGAATTTCCATAATATGCGGTATTATGTTTCCTTTTCTATAAGGGAAAAAAAATAAAAATCATGACTAATGGGATAATGGATGCGTGAAAGCTGCATATAGCGTGAAAATAAAGCGATGCCGTCGATTTGCGGGGCCCAGACAACGAAACGAAGATGGTGATACGATCTTTGACCAATGACACGGCATTCTTACGTGGCCAGGCTATCTATCAAACCACGCTCTAATCTTTTGTCACGCCGTGATTTATTCTCTAATTGTACAAATATCAATAGTTATTCCCACTTAAAAAAAGAACACTGGAAAGGTAAATTTTATTATGGTCCTTTAACCAAATGATGACAGTGATCCGGCACCAATGAAAAAACGACAAATAATATAAGCCACCGCAGTAAAATATAAATCCCATGTATTGACGTTTTTATTCTTCTTATAAGTCACTATCAGATTGCATTTAAAACCAATTGGTGTTAGAAAAGCTTACTTTATTTCTTATACATTAAGGCGCGCGCAATCTGTCCCAACAACACTCCCTCAAGTGTTGCAATAACTGCTCAACACTTGCACAATTTTTTTTTTTCAAGAGTGGGCAATCTACCAACACCCTCCTCTCAAGTGTGGCAATCTGTCCCAACACTTGCACAATTTTTTTTTAATAATAATGTTTCAACCAGTGTTCGATCTCACGACCTCTGGCCTCGATACCATGTTAAAGAAGAAAGCTGACACATCAGTTGTCTTAAAACCAATTGGTGTTAGTAAAGGCTACTTTATTTCTTATACATTAAGGCGTAAGCAATCTGGTCCCAACAATTTCATTGGTGGACAAAGATGATACGTGGTCCCGACCACCATAAAACCACTGGGAAAGGGAAATTTTATTATGGTCCTGGACCAATGATGACTTGGTGATCCAGGACCAATAGAAAAATTACAAATAACACAAGGGCCCACCGTGTAAAATATAAATATCATATATTGACGTTTTTACCCTTCTTATAAGACATTTCATTGGTGACAAAGAAGTATATGCTGGCCCCGAACCACCATAAAACCACTGCACCGGAAATATCAAGGTAATCTATAGTCTATAGATAGAAAGAAAAAACCAAAAAGGTCGGAAGCTTATAGCAATGTTATGCAACTTATAGCTTTAAAATAAATAATTTTTTTGAACAATAATAAATAGGATACCAAAAAACTTATAAACAAGACTTTTAACTCCATGGTCTTGCTCTCTAAAATAAAAACTCAATGGCCTTAAAAAAAAATTAATAAAGATTTGGCTAAATGGTCAAAGTTGCGGTGTTAGAAGAAACAACTCATCCCGATCGGAAAATTCTTAGGTGAGGACTCCCTATAGTGAAAACCCCGCTAGATTTGTGCAATGTGTACAAGTGGATAAAAAGAGCGCATACATGTGTACACATAAAAAGCGCATACATTACGTAAATTTAGTGGAGTTTTCACCGTAGGGAGTCCTCACCTAAGAATTTCCCCTCCCGATCAAGCTCTATTCTATTTTATTTTCTTATTATTTTTTACGAAAACAATAATATAAATGTACTTACACACAAAATCGGACTCAAACCCAATATCTTCTAGTCCTTAGAGTAGGGTTCACACCAAATTTTACATCAAATCATCAATTTTGTATAATTTTTACATCAAATTTTATCCATCAACCAAGAAAAAAAAGGAACAATGTTTGCTGAGATTTTAAATCCAGCAGTGAGAAATTGGTTCCCCATCAATTTGATATGGAAAGACAACCACCAATTGGAGTGGGAGTTTAACAGCAATTTGGTGTTCTCTTGGTGAAAAACACAACCGTTGGAATTGCTTTCACACAATGTTTGCGCAATGATATGAGGTGGGGGCATTGGATTTTTTGAAGAAGAATAATTAAGAAGCAATGCAAATTTCTCAATTGTTCTTCTGTCTTAATTTCTCAGCAAACGGTGGCCCTATTTTGTTTTGTTATTGACAGGCGCAACTTGTGACTACTAGAGTAATAAACGTTTAGAAGGAGGACGTATACATTTAGAGGAAAAACTAACCTTTCATCTCTCTTCTATTATAAATTGACCTTTGGTGTCCTCAATATGAAAATTTTGTTTTATCTAAAAAAATTATGCATTAGTAATCATTTATCGACCTATTAATTTTTTTTTAAATATCAAGTATTGACCCGTAATTGAGCACAAAAGGAAGATTCATTGGGAAATTGGCAAAACAGTGCTGGCGGTTGTTACTTTAACCAACTTCTTTGGATAGTCAGGTGCTGCGGGCCAAATACTTTCAGCATTCGAGTGTCTTGACAGCTAGTCTGGGATCGCGGCTTTCATTTCTATGGCACAGCACTATGGAAGGTAGGGATCATTCTTGATGGGTTGCGCTGGAGGGTGGGGGATGGTAGCTCCATCTTTTTTTTTCGTGCAGCATGGACGACGCCCCTTTTTTCGCATTCCATTTGCAGGGCATCCCATTCCCACCACGAGTAAGATTTCAGAGTTTTTTTTAACCCTAATTCGAGGAGGTGGAATGTGTAGCTTATCAGGAACACTGTCAAACACGTCCTTCATTGCCATGAACTTGGAACCCTTTAACTGAGTCATGTATATCTCATTATCTACCTTACCATGTAGAAAGGATGTCTCACATTTAACTGCTCAAGTTCAAGATCCCGATGTGCCACCATTGTTAATAACACTCTGATGGAAGTGTGTCTGACTACTGGTGAGAATATCTCATCATAGTCCACCCCTCTTTCTGAATGAACCCTTTTGCAACCAAACATGCTTTATACTTGATTTCCTCAGCAAATGTCATTCATTCCTTCTTTTTGAAGACCCATTTGCAAGTGACTGTCCCCCTTTCCTGCTGCTGTTTAACCATATCCCATGTCTGATTCTTCAGTAATGACCTCATTTCATCTCTCATGGCAAAGAAGCCATTGAGATGCCTTGTAACATGTCATTGCCTCTCCTTGTAAGTAGATGGTTCGAGAACCATTCACTTCTTTTGCAACTTGAAGTGTATATCCAACCATATCCTCAAACCTCATGCCTCTTGGGAGGTCCAACGTGAGTTCTTCTAGCTCACGACATCTTTACTCTTTGACTAATATCCGATGTTTGAGTATCGATGACACCTGCTCGGTGACAAGTTCGGATTTAGCTCAAGTAGATGCCTTACCAGATCAAATGAGTGTTGATTGTGTTTGGTGACTCCACCTGAAGCGCCACCTCTCTCACAATTCTTTCAAATTTAGTCCTGGTTTGATTCGGAAGACCTCCTCATAGATTTGCTTAACATAGAATTCATTCAAGATCACATTTCTCATGAGTATGACTTTGTTCTCATTGATGACCAAATCCTATTACCTTCACCCTATCTTCACACTTTACAAACACTCTTGGCTTTTGGCTCCAGCCTACCTTCACTCGCATGATAGTAGATTGTGCTCCCTAAAACCCTTAAGCTTGAGTAATCTGCAGGCCTGTCTGACCACATCTCAATTGGTGTCTTGAGATTGATCCCTGTGTGAGGTCCTATGTTGATTAAGTAGCAAGTTGGTTAATTTGGAAACACTTAGAAGGTTTTTAGTAATATGTGGTACATGAAGTATGTTTGTGAGTTTCAGATCAGTGTGTGTAGTGGGAATAACAGTGGTGCCTACATGTCTAATAGAAAGAGACTCACCATTTCCACCTGTGACAGTGTCTGATCCTTCATAGCCCTGGCTCAACTGTAGGCTGTTCAAGTATGAAGTTATGTGGTTGGTGGCACCACTGTTTGCATACAAGCTTGCATCACTTACACTTTCCGGGGAAGCAAAGTAAGCTGCAGGATTCCTGTTCCCACTAGGTCTTGAAGGCTGTCCAGAATTGAAGTTTGCTCATGTATGATTCAAGTCATATCTGTAGTAGCAGTCAATTGCTATATGTCCAACCTTATTCTGAGACTTGACAAGTTGGTCAGTGCATTCCCTTGATATCCTCCTCTGTTTCCACCACCATTGCCTTGATAACCACCTACGTTGCTCTACCACGATCTCTGTTGCCTCTGTTACTCTCTACCTCGGCCACCATCGGTTGAGGAGGTTTGTAGGATGGTCCAGGACTTTCAGATCGATTCTGACAAGAAGATTTTTGAAGCATTGATTAGATCCAGGCTAGTACTAGGGTTAAAACAAGCAAGGAGTCTCTCATGAGTCACTAACTGTGATTGCACCTCTTGCCATGAGAGTGAGCCAATCTTGGAGGTGATGTTGACGATTACAGATTCATAATCCTTGCCAAGCCCCCTAGAGTTTCTAGTATGATTTCTGCCTTAGAAATGGGGTATCCAGCCGAAGTAAGGCCACCAAATATGATTTCATGAGTGCTAGATAATCCACCATGGATTTGGCACCTTTCTCAGTTTTTGTTATGGCTTCTTTGTACTCTAGCATTCTTGCTTCCAATCTATTGTTGAATAGGACCTCCAGTGTGCTCTAGACATCATACGCAGATTGACACCCTACCAATTCAACAAGAACTTGTTCTGTCATCGATCCCATGAGCCATCCCATTAGCAGTTGATCAGTGGTAATCCAGGTATCATACAAGGGATTTGGGACTTCAGATCCAATATTCCCATTAAGTCCAGGTAGGAAGCGAGCTAGGGGAGACTTAGTACCAAGATCAAATCTCTATAATCGGTGGCCCCGGATAATCGGTAAAACAATTGACCTCCAGAGTAGATAGTTGGATCGGTCGAGCTACACATTGCATGTCTGGTTTAAGCTACCACCTAGAAGAGTATTTGGTTCAGGAATGGTTGAGAGCGGTGAAAATGGCTGAATTGAACTAAGGATGCCCGGAATTGGAGGGAGAGTAGATGACAGCTGAGGAATTGATCGTAAAGCTGACTACGGGAACATGGATTCAAAGGAGGTTCCAATCGAGAATTCACCAAAGCTGAGAGTTGGAATGTGAGGTGGAGTGTTTGGGGTGTTTATAGTTCCGGTGGACGGCGGAGCTTCCGTGGAAGCGGTGGCATCAACCATAACGGCTCCGATACCAAGTTGGAAACCAGAATAATTATAAAATGGTTTTCATTAATTGATTAGAGGCTCTTTGTGCATGTGCAGAGACACAAAGAAAGGAAAGTAACAAACTCTACACACAATCCAACATAGAATCTATCTAGATAGTGAGATTGGGCGAGTGGGGACCCTCAATGTTAGGGTTTAACATTTTTGAATCTATCTAGATAGACCACCTCATCATATAGAGTAAATTACATAGATAACCTTACAAATAACCCTTACAAATATTAACTTATTTAACTCTCTGTGTACGGGTAACCAAAAAAAAAAAAAAAAAAAAAAAAAAAAAAAAAAAAAAAGTTTCATCAAGACCGCGTTGTAGGTAATGTGGATATGCATGCTTTTGTTAGGATTAAATTTACATTAGTCATTCTTTTGTGTTTATATGTTCTCTATTTAAAAATCTTCTCTTTCTTAAGATTTGAATGCAAAATGATGCATCATCTATATAAATTTTCAAATTGAAATAATTTGTCATATCCGCATTTAAATTTCACGCGTTTAAATTTTAGCTGTATGGGACTATCATCAAACCTAAAAAGTGATGGAAAATGAGAAACTTTTGGATGGTGTATCCAGATGCTGTGGGTATGCCTGTTTTGGGGTGTAAAACGTGAGTGTTTTGCGGTGTAAATTAATTTACACCACAAAAAACACACATATTTTAAGTGAAATTAAAAACGTATCTACAACATACGGGTACATCACCAATAAGTTTCTACGGAAAATGATAACACCACCGCTTTGATCGTTGTAAATTACACCAAAAGATGGGATGAAAGGTGGGAAATAAGCAAGGACGGAATTAGGAGTTGAATATAGTCTACTAACCGACCCAAACATTACATCCTGATTCCGTCACTGAAAATAAGTTGTAGAAAAAAAATGAGCGAAAGGTGTTGATTCGAAAGAGATTATATAAATGAAATTATGTTTATATTATTGAAAAGGATAGCTAAAGTTGACCTTAATATATAATTTATCAATAGGATTATCTTTCAGTCTGATGGCTTTTCCACATCAAACTATACTTATGCGCACCATGTATGAGCTAATGCTGACCACTAATCTTTGAAATATTCAAACAATGTGATAACATGACAATGGAATAGCACACGTTAAAATAGATAATTGATGTTAATCGTAATTAGACTTGCCTTAAAAATAATTAATCGAACATTATGCTTATCTCAAACTTTTGTATTTTGTGGTCCTGACCGCTGCAATGCAATTATTTTATTGCTTGTCATGTTCTTCTCTGCTGAGTGTAGCACATGGAAAATATATTCAATAGACAGGTTGATATATATATATATGAATTTTTATATATATATATATATATATATATATATATATATATATATATATATATATATAGGAACGGATTGCAATCGAAAACACAGAATAACATACAATCACACAAAATAAGAAAAACACAGGGATTTGATGTGGTTTACGGCGTTATACCGACTATTCTATGTTAAAAAAACGAGAACTTTTATTATGCACATAATTACAAAAAGATGTACACTTCTAGGTTACAATGATTGTGGATATTTATAGCCTTGAAAACCTAACCATAGCCATCATAATGTCTTTTGTCGGAATTCTCATAGATGCCCGAATGTGACTCATCTCAGTTTAGTCACAAGACCAATTCAGACATGTTCAACAGACTCAGCTGATATACTCAGTTAATAGACGGATCTCAGTTGACCCTTCACCCAACTGACTTCCCAGACTTGAACACTCCACTCAGCTGACCAACACTCAGATAATCTCAGATTTCAGCTCTGCCAGATTCAGACGCATAGATTAAGTCACCAGATTCATACGCAAGAATATTTCTCTGGGTGGGCTTGATTAATGTTTTTTCAATGTTATTTATATTGCATAATTTTCTGAAAATACAAAAAATTATTTATACTATAAGAAGTTCAAGTTCTTTTTTATTTTATTTTATTGTTTTCTAAATTTGAATGAATTTTTAGTGTCTCAGGCTAGGCGTGTTGTAAGACTAATTATGTGGTGAACTAGTTGGTTGGCAGGCTGAATATACAGACTATATGAGGAAAAAAACAAAAGGGTTGGGTGGACTTAATTAGCCCTCCTTCGCCCCCTTGTACTAGGCCTGTCCTTGTGTGTGTGTGTGTGTATATATATATATATATATATATATATATATATATATATATATATATATATATATATATATATATATATATATGTAATCTCTTCCTATTAATAGCTGATGTCTTATCCTAGTAATCAAACGTTAAGCACACATAATATTAAATAAATAATATTGCACGTAGTTCTACTAAATCGTTTTCAAATAAAAGCAAACGGAAGCTAAAAGACTCTGGTTTTTTTTTTTTTCCAAATAACCAAGAATAGAAATAAAGAACTAAAGAGAAATGTAATATTATTACATTCAAACGAAACCAATGAATCCAAAATGTATGCAATTCCAAAGTACTGTAAGTAAACTACGTAATCCAATAATAATCCAAGTCTATGAAATAAATGAATAATAAACAAGGTCTTCAAGTCCGGCATCCTCAAACGTCGTCATCAAAGTCCTCCTCGAACTCCTCATTTACCTGTTCGTCTTCTCTCCCCCAAACACATAAATAAACATGCATTTGAGGTAAGTACATTTGTACAAAGTAAGAAGTAGAACTACAATACAATTAAGGTTGTTATTAAAGATGTTATCTTAGTGAGACCGACTCAATTTAGGGTTCAATCCATGCCCATCGACATGTCATGACTAAATGTTTCTTGCTTAGCTTATCTTTGTTACATCATTACTCAAGGACACAATGCATGGTGAAAATTCCACCACGAGATGTACTTGCCAACTACGGTGATTAGCACCAATAGTCCCGGGATCTCCCCGGTATGCATATACGTTCGGCAAATTTTCTCCACTGCCATTTAGCCGTTTATAGCAAAGAGACGTTGTTCGCGCATCGACCGTATCACATCGCCGACATGAATCAGTACCTAACCGAGAATAGATGACGTTTTAGCTTTTACTACACTTATGTAATTATTATTGTGAATTAACTAGTCACCTAAGTGTTTTCAAGTAAGCTACCTCACATCTCCTACTATCGTATTTAGACCACTAGATACGGACAAGGCCTAGCACATACACAGACATTGATGAACTTTAGTTCATCAAAGCACAAGCCCTTTCATGCCCTTTCGACGGATCCGAACTTCAACTCCCTTTAAGAGTATATTCAGTGTTTTAACTGAACGAATTAGAAGTTCAATCGAAGCTTGTTCTTGTTTATTTAATGTTATTGAACCAAAATATATTGAAATTTAAAGCTCAACACAAGTATACAAAAACATATCACATCTCTTTAATTACAACTTAGCATTAATTCTATCACCAAACAACATCAAAACTCACCAAAACTCAACCTATCATTATAAAACTACAGTTACTCATTAGGAAGAGCATCTTACCTTTTTAGCAGCTAAATCCAAGTCCAAACTCAGAAAAACAGCAGCTAAAATCGTCCCCTTTTTTGCAGAAAACATGTGTGATAAATCCAAACTTAGATTAGATTCAATCACACGCTTCTAAACGACAAAAACTACGAATTTATGAGTTTGAATCCATCAAACTCGAAGATGAACTGAATTAGGGCTTACACATACCTTATCAAAGCTCCAACTTTCTGCAATCAAAACGTTGCCTTCTTCACAACGATTCCGGTGCTCGACTCTGATCTGAAAACCGTTACGATTTGACTTAGCAATCAATGAACAAAACCCTCAGCCCTAATCTTGCTCTCTCACACACGCAGAAGATGAGTTTTGGAGGTGGAAAATCTGATTAAAAGTTTTAAGGGACTGATTAGGCTATTTTTTCCTTAAATAGGGAAAAATCCCAAAATTACCTAATTGCTCGATTTTCCTTAATCACCCTTATTAAACAGATTTTCTTCCTTAAATATTTATATATATATATATATATATATATATATATATATATATATATATATATATATATATATATATATATATATCTCAAAATATACATAAATATCCAAATTATTAAACTCGAATAAAAGGAATCGAACTCAATATTTTCGTTTTGCAAAATGACACACGCCTTTCCGAAAATCGAATATTACATATATATATATATATATATATATATATATATATATATATATATATATATATATATACTAATCATAAACCCTTGCATTGCACGGGACTGTTGAACCTCACTGTATCGTGTGATAAAAAAAATTTAAATTTCATAAACGTGCATGTGTTTCATTGCAACCAGTAATCAATAATGAAAGAAAATCAAATGCTATGCCTTGTCCATAAGTAATAAACATGGTTTTACACAATATCAGTCATAAGTTTGTACAATAAAATATTTGAGAAAACCTTTGCACCATGATTATGAAGCAAGAAGAAGTGTAAGTTTCTTATTCTCACTATCAAGGCACCTAAACTTAACCACATGAGAAAACTAATTGAAGAACTAATAACAATATACATAACTTCAATTTTAGTTGTAAAGTGTTTTTTTCCGGATTCATAAATATGTAACTCATCAAAAGCACATAATATGCTCCACATTAATTTATACAACTTTGATCAAATTCATAATTAGTCACAACAATGGCAGAACAATTTACACCGATTGCTATTGGTGGAACAATTATTTGACAGCAAAATAGTAAAGCAACTCACTTTGCATCCCAAGAGAATTGTAATAAGGTTAAGTACTAAACAATTATTATTGCATCTCAAATTAACAAACATACGTGCCTTTAAAGAGCAGGACGTATATGACCCGGCATGTAGAAATATATGTATAGATTATAATTATAATATTATATACGGACCTTTAGCTATTTTGATAATTATACCCAAAAGAACATTGAAAGCATAAATTTGATCTCCTAAGAAATAACACCCGAGTTTTAATGCAGGAAGAGTATGAAGAGAATCTTTTAAATTTATGTGAATTGATTTGGTTCCTTTTCAAAATTTCAATTTGAAATGTAGATTATTTTCCCTTTTAGCATTTACATTAATTCATTTTTTTCCTTTTAGCATTCATAATTGTTTGGGGATAAATTAGATTTTTATTTGCAATTTATTCAACACCGTTAAAAATCTTCTCTCCCTCAATCAACATAATCAATTCCAATATTTTAAATTTATTTGAATAGATTTGGAATTTTCCTTTTCAAAATTTCAATTTGAACTGAAGATTATTTTTCCCGTTTTAGCATTCTAATTTCTTGGAAATCAATTAGATTTTTTTTGCGAGTCATTTATTACTCGAAGGAAAAAAGGGAGAGATTCTCATATGATAAATAAAATAAAATTATCAGTCTTTCATACATATATGTTTGAATTCAAAAAATATTTCCCATCATTTATAATCATAAATATCATTCATTACAGGGAGAAAAAAAGAAGAGAATCGTATATGATAAATAAAATAAAATCATCATTCTTTGCATACACGTCTATGAATTCAAAAAATATTTCTCATCAATGATAATCATAAATGTCATTCATTACAGGAAGAAAAAACTAAGGAGAGAATGTCATATGATAAATAAAATAAAATCATCAGTCTTTTGACACACGTCTTTGAATTTAGAAAATATTTCACATCAATGATAATCATAAATGCCATTCATTACAGTAAGAAAAAAAATAAGGAGAGAATCTCATATGATAACTAAAATAAAACATAAGTCTTTTTGCACACATAATTGCCCATTAGACCCACTCCGCACACGGGAATAAATAGACAAATCACCTTAAAAAAAGAATATAAGAAAACACACGTTAAAAAATATAGTGTAATAACTCATTTTCTAAAATGTCTCCACAATAAATTTATTCAACACCGTTAAAACTCTTTCTCTCCCTCAATCAACATAATCAATTTCAAATCTTTTAAATTTGTGTGAATTAATTTGAAAGTTTCCATTTCAAAATATCAATTTGAACTAAAGATTTTTTTCCCTTTTAATATTCACATTAATTCAAAAAAAGAGTATTCAAAAAACGTATTCACATTAATTCATTTTTTTTTGTTTCAGCATTCATAATTGCTTTGAAATCAATTAGATTTTTTTTTGCGGGACATTCATTACTGGAAAACACAAAAAAGGAAGAGAATCGAATATGATAAATAAAACAAAATCATCAGTCTTTTCACACATACATCTTTGACTCCAAAAAATATAAAGAAAGAGAATCGAATAATAAAACAAAATCATTAGTCTTTTTCACACATACATCTTTGACTCCAAAAAATATATTACCCATCAATGATAATCATAAATGTCATTAATTACATGAAGAAAAAGAAAAAAGAATCGTATATGATAAATAAAATAAAATCATTAGTCTTTTCACACCGTCTTTGAATTTAAAAATTATTTCCCATCAATGATAATTATAAATATCATTCATTACCGTAAGAAAAGAAGGGAGAGAATCTCATATGATAAATAAAATAAAATCATTCGTGTTTTCACACACATCTATCTATATACTATATATCAAATCACACTAACCATATCTAGTACAAAACCCGTGCAATGCACGGGAGATTATAATATTTGAAAACGATTATTAAAGTTTCATAAATGTATACCATAATTATAAGTGAAAATACTTAATTAAAGCAAACTAATTTTCTTCTTTGGAAAAGGAAATTCTGGTAATAGGACATATAAAACAATTACAACGCCAACTATAGTTACAATTTAAAAATTCCCTATTGTTTTTGTCCACCCACCGTTATCTTATCCGCGGTGTATAATGATTTATTCCATATATTCAAATATCAACAAAAGTTGTATTTTTTATATTGAGTGTAGAAGGCAATTCATTCAGTTGACAATAAAATACCGAATACAAAAGTAATGATCGATTTTTTGAATATGAACATAAAATGTATTGTTAAGGTTGAGTCAAGAAGTGAATTAATTCAATAGTCAATATGACACCCCATACAAAAGGAACCAAAGCGGTCAATCATTGAACAATAAAAAAGACGTACTACATCAAGCAAAACACATGAAAACAAAACTAATCAAGAAAATATGATTCTCCTAGCTAGAAGCCGCAAGAAACACCAGTGGAGCACATCCCACTTCACTCGATAAGAAACACCAGTGCAACATATCCCACTGCACTCGATAATTAAGTAGAGGAAATAAATGTTAACAAAATCAGATTGTCTATTTTACGCAATGAGTTAGATATAAGGGAAAATTTACAGAATCTAGATAATTATGATAGTTGTAAAAGAAATTTTACAAAATCTGTAGTTTACAGTAAAATGTAGAGTATCCTGAATGTTGGAATCTTTAAAATACATTTTTTAAATGATTTACAGTATCTACTACTAGTGTTCTTGGTGATACTAAAAAAAATGAGAGATTAGTAAACAAATGAGCAAAAAATTAATACACATGAGAAAAAATAATTCATCTAAAATATTGAGTGGCCAAAATGTATTACATACATCACCAAACTGGAAAATGTGAACAATGGACACATAAAATGAGGCAAAATCATTTGTAAACGAATCTGCAAGAAAAAAAATGATAATTAATCATCACAAAATATTAGTGATACTAAAAAAACACATCAAAAATTAGTAAACATGTATATGAGCAATAGAAAACACACATGAGAAAAAAAACAATCGATAAAAAATATTGAGTACGTAATACATCACCAAACTTACCCTCTCATCATTTAGTTGAAAATGTGAAGAATGGACACAAAAAATGAGGCAAAATCACTGGATAAACGAATCTGTAAGGAAAAAATGATAATTAATCATCAGAAAGGATAAGTGATAAAAAAAAAAAAAAAAAAAAAAAAAACACATCAAAGATTAGTAAACACATGAGGAAGAAATAATTCATCAAAAATATTGAGTGGCCAAAACGTATTACATACATCTCCAAATTAACCCTCCCATCATTTAGGGGAAAATGTGAACAATGTACACAAAAAATTAGGCAAAACCATTGAGTAAACGAATTTGCAAGAATAATATGATAATTAATCATCAGAAAGGATTAGATATACTCCAAAAAAACACATCAAAGATTAGTAAACAATGAGTAAACGCATGAGAAAATTTTAATTCATCAAAAATATTGAGTGGCCAAAAAGGAAGAGAAAACCCTCTTCAAATGATTGCACAAAAATATGTAAAACTATTATCATATTTTATGAAACATACCGGAAGGCATTCAAAAACACATAAATAATAATTAGAAGCCCTTTTTAAACTTGCAATCCATTCACCGTAAATTGCATCCATGAACAATTTCATAGTGCATATGCTTATTTGACCTCACGTTAAAGCATTCGCGGTATTTGAACAACAATAGAAGAAGTGATTATTTTCCGGATGTATTAAAAATTTATCTTCATAAAATCAAAAGGGATGCAAGTGTATAACCGATGCTTAAACTTTATAGGTGAGAGCCGTGGTGTGGACGTGTTTAATGAGCGGTAAATTATGGAGATTTTGAGCGGGAGGAATTCTTGCCCATCATTTAAGGAGGGAGTTATGGTTGATTTGATTTGATTTAAATTTTTTTTTTAATTTTAAGAAGATCTGATTTTGTTTTTTTATGGTAATATATTCACGGAATAGGGTGGTGGAGGATCCGCGTGTGTTTTTATAGGATTGGAGCGGGTCAATAGCGGGTAATTGGGTTAAATTGACTCGTCTATATATTATATACTAGCCTAAAACCCGTGCCATGCACGGGTTATTTGAATTTATGAAAAAATAATAAATTTGGACATTCAACGTAAATATATGATGAATGTTGACATTCTCAAATATATATCAAATACATATTAGCGAGATCATATATCCAACAAATCATTGGTATGATATACATAGACCACAATATCAAATTACCTAACCACCACCCCCCCCCTGCGCACGCCACTACCAAACCTTATCCCAAATCATCTTTTCACCAAAGTATCATACTACATCCAAGTCTCACTTGCGAACATGCCCTGGCATGGATATGGTACACCAGTGCAATCAAATTCTGGACGTTAATTACTTTATGACCCTACAAAAATATATGAAATTTAAACATCAAGTTGATTTCAATAAACTCAACAACTAAGAGACGATTACATTCTTATATGGTTTAATAAATTTAAACAGATGCATTTAAAACAATCTAAGATGAATTGGTCGAATGTAAACACGAAGAAAAAACATGTATGGGTTGAAGCCAAAGCAACAACATGAAAACTTTAATATTGCATTTATGAGAAAAGAAAAACTCGTGTTTTAGGCTAATGGATGAAAAAGACCACCACTCCCCCCCAAAAAAAAAAAAAGAACAACAAAACTTGCATTCTGGTGAAAAAGATGGTATGTAGACTTATTTTCAACCATAACAATTTCTTTTATTTCAAATTAAAATTCACTTTAATCAATGCATAAATCACTAATTATAATCCCTCAACGATAAGAACTCTTTTTTTTTTTAATTTCAAATTTCATATTAAAACTCTCATTCATAATCAGTGTAGACAAAATGACACGTTTACTTCATTCCGAAAATTAAAAAATAAAAATAAAAATCACACATTTAATGCAAATCCATCCATTTTTTATATTTAATCTCTAGAATCCGCTCTAAACCTAGAAAAAAATAGGCAAGTCAAGTCAAGTAAAAAAAACCAACGTACTAAAGAAGAAATCAGTAAACATTAACTCACTCTCAATAATCGTTCATCCATAACAATTTATTTTATTCAAATTTCAAATTAAATTCTCCTTAATCAACGCATAAATCACTCCCTACAATCCCTCAACCATAAGACTATTTCATTATTTCAAATTTCAAATAAAAACTCCCAGTGCAGAAAAAATCACACATTTAATTCCTTCCAAAAATAAAAAATAAAATCACGTTTAATGCTAATTCATTCATTTTTAGGAAATCTCAAGAATTTTCATAAAATTGATTGTCAAAATCACACATTTAATTAATTCCAAAAATAAAATTAATTGACCCTAACCTGAAATAACCCAATTGAATACATTTCTAAACACAAAAATAGGCAAAGTTAAGTCAAGAAAAAATCAAAGCATTAAATAAAAATCAATCATCATTAACTCACCTCTATAATCTCTCAACGATAACAAATTCTCCTTAATTAACGATTCACTTCCTATAATCCTCAACCATAAGTCTTCTTTTCTGTTATTTCAAATTTTAAATTATAACTCTCATTTTTAGTGTATATTAATCACATGTTTAATTTCTTAAAAAAATAAAAGTAAAAAATAAAATCATGTTTAATGCAAATCCATTCATTTTTTCTAGGCGAAATCTCGCGAATCCGCTCCAAACCAGAAAAAAAAATACTCAAGTAAAAAAATCAACGCATTAAAAAAAAAATCAATCAATGATAACTCTCTCCTATAATCTCTCAACCATAACCATTTTTTTATTTCAAATTTTAAATTAAAATCCTTCTTAATCAACGCATTAATCACTCCCTATAATCCCTCAACAATAAGAATTCTTTATTTTAATTCAAATTTAAAATCAAAACTCTCATTCATCAATATATACAAAATCATACATTTAATTCCTTCCTAAAATAAAAATATTTTTTTAAACTGAAGCATGTATGTGATTTCGAGGCATGTTTTGTTGAGTACAGCTAATAATACACATATACAATTCCATTTTTTTCCCCCTTTCTTTGTGTAAGTGGCTGTTCGCTGCTTTTGTCGGTGCCGTCGTATCTTCAATGGAATAGAGAGGGATGCAATTAGAGCTTTGAAGGCCGCCAGGACAACCTTTTAGTTTTGCTGCACGGCTGCACCATCATCTTCATACGTAAGAATATGGAAATCAAAATGTTAGCAACATATTTCTCTGTTTTTATTTCAACTTAAAAATCTAACCAAAGCGTGTAAGAAAATCCATATATAGAGGATAAAACGAAAGGCATCTATATCTATAAATGCTTATACCGAAAAAATAACATTCTGAATATACAAACACATATAAACCAACACAGCTTAATCTCGGAAGTAGAATATTTATCTTCGATAAACATCCATTAAACACTACCCTGCAAAAAAAAAAAAAAAAAAAAATTGTGATTATCAATAGATGTAATCGGAGATATCTCCCATCCTAATTCTTCATAGTTATGTCTACAAAAGTTACAAAACGGACGAAAGCGATTTCATAAAAAAATAATTTATGAAATTTGTTTTAAAATGAATTCTAGAGAGATTTTGGTTACATGTGTCAACTCAATCAAACCACTAAATCCACCGAGGAACCACAAAAAGTAGATGTATCATATTACATCAATCAACAAAAATGAGGGGAAAAAAAACATAAACAAAGAAGAACCCACCATAATTTCATCAGTATTTACATAAGGGTCATATTTAAAAGGGGAGGGAGTAAAACTTACAGACCATCACATAATAGTATTGTAGTTGCTCTGCTCCAAATCGCACACAAAGGTAGTTGCTGCAAGTTATAAATTTCATGAATATAATATATAATAAGTATTTATAAAAAATGAGTAGGGCTGCTTTTAAAAAGTAAAAAATTGAGTAGAGTTATACATAAATTCTTTTTACGTGTGAACAGAATATTTGTATGCAATCAATGCGGTCCTTTACCGTATATACATCTTTTTGATTGATTTTTTTTTGATTGATTAAGATTTTAGAAAATATTTTACAATGATGATTTAATTTATTTTTTTGGTAACTTGCCTTTTTTTTTTGGGTTTGGAGCGGGTCAATCGGGTATTTTCCGGGTTTGGGTCGCAATTGATTTTATTTCTTCTCCTAAATATATATATATATATAGATAGATAGATATATATATATATATGGTAATGTTGATACCGTAACCCGAGTTAGTTTTATCATTACTACGATAGGGGTGTGGATTTTAGTAGTGAGCTAATCTCAATAATTGTTAATCTTGTAGAATATCTTTAAAGTGATGTGATTTAGGTGAAATTGGTGAAATATGATCATTTTATGCCACCGCCTCATGATGACCATAACATACACATTTTGAAAAAAAGTATATATAGTAATTTTTTTAGGGGGTCGCCATTGCTAGACAATTTACACCACGTTGTTTCAATAATGACCGCCACCATGGTGGTAGAGGTGACGACCGATTTTTCTAGACTTAACATTACTTTCAAAAACATGTTTAACTTGATATAAAAGTAAGACATAAAACGTAGTTGTTGCGTTATTTACAATAATATTAATCATTAAGACTACTGCAAGCACACGACTTATTTTGTAGTAGTCAGGATGGTGATCCCACATGAACTAAATTATTATTTGTCGAAAATTTACTATGATTGTTAGTTAAACGAATTCAGCTTCACCTTTTTATCTATCACCGAATTAATATTTTTTTTATTTTATAGAATCATGTATTTTATCTTTCGATCCATTAAACCATACATGTATATAAATAGCACACTTGAATCAATTCAAAGGCATATATATATATTTTAATTAACATGAAAGATCACAACATTTATGTCCTACTCATAACAGGGTACTCATAACAGGGTTATGAAGCGAATGAAATGATTAATAATGAATATTAATTTTATTGAGTAAACAATAATACAATATTGTATTCTGGGCACTGTTCCTAACATAGAGGAAGACAAAAACAATATAAATTAAGCTTATTACCTTCCAAATCGTCATAACTTAAGCTTATTACCTTCCAATTTTCTCTCACTCACTTAAGAAAAAAAAATGCTCTTTTTTTAATCCCTGTTTCACACTCATACTATTTTGTCTTAAGTCTTTTATGATTTATATATGTTATTCAATGTTGTAGGTGTTGGTTTAGTATCAATACTTTGGAGACTTTAATTTTCCAGTGATTCTTAGCCCTCAAGTGGCACCCTCTTAGCTTTACACGTGAAATTATTTTTATTATTTATTTTTACCTTTGTAGTTTTTTTTTAAATTTTATCAAACGTGTACCGTTAGTAATTTGTGCAGAAAATGAGTGAGCCCTCAAGAGGCCACGTGGCACCCTATTAGCTTGACACGTTGCATTTTTATTTATTTATTTTTTTTACCTTTGTGGTTTTTTTTTCTTTCAATTTTATCAAACGTGTACCGTTAGTAATTTATGCAGAAAAGGGGAAAAAAAAAGACCGACGGATTTGAATTTCTACTGTGTAGTGTACGATGAAAGATGTGCCAAGTTTAGCTATAAAATACATCAAAACGTGTACCTTTTTTTTTTTCTTTATCAAACGTGTCATCAGTTAGTAGTTTAATGCTGAAAAAAAAAAAAAAAAAACGACGGATTTGAAGTTCAACTTATTATTATCTTATCTTCTTATCTCTACCTATCTATTAAAAGTTTGGGCATGAAACCCCCACATTGAGCCACGTTCCCTTCATGCCACGTGTCCAGGTTTGTTTGTTTGTTTTTGTTTTTGTTTTTTTTTTTCCTTTTTGCCTACACCTATATTGTATTGTATTGTATTTATTTACGGGTGTTCACGGTTTGATTTACTACTTCGGTTTTCTTCTACCTATCTATTAAAAGCTTGGGCATGAAACCCCCACATTGAGCCACGTCCCCTTCATGCCACGTGTCCAGGTTTTTTTTTTTTTTTTTTTCCTTGCCTACTCCTATATTGTATTGTATTATATTTATTTACGGGTGTTCACGATTCGATTTGCTACTTCGGTTTCTTATATTGTATTGTATTGTATTGTATTTATTTACGGGTGTTCACGGTTCGGTTTACTACCTCGGTTTTAACTCTTTTTCAAAACCAAAATATGAAATCAAAACTAAACATATATCATACACGGTTTAGTTCGATTCGGTTATTCGGTCCCGGTTATTATGTAAATAATATCCAATTTATCCAAAAAAAAGAATCGTACCGATCTACAAGATTAGATAAAATGATATAGGTAATACATAAACTCTATAAATATCTAAAACAAATCTTTTTTTTCTTTATGGGTGTCACGGTTTGGTTTACTTCGGTTTAAACTATTTTCAAAACAGAAATATGAAATCAAAACCAACCATGTCAAACATATAAACTTAATACGAAGTACTATTTATTAAAGTATTATAAAAATAGACATCATGTATTTTTACGTTTCTGTTGAAAAAAATAGAAATGTCTGACATCACATTGAAGGCGTGTCGGATATTAAAATTCTAATTAATATTATCTTTATCTGCCGACACGTGTCAAACTGGTGTCGGAGTGTGTTGGTCGCGTGTCGTGTCGAAAATGTGTCGTATACGACGCATGGCGCCTGTGTTGAAATCAAAACCAAAATTTGAAATTGAAATCGAAACCAACCATATATCATACACGGTTTAGTTTGATTCGGTTTATGAATGAATATGTTATTATGTAAATAATATCCAATTTGTCAAAAAAAAAAAAACAATCGTGCCGATCTATAAGATTAGATAAAATAATATAGATAATACATAAACTCTATGAATATCTAAAACAACTGTGCCTTTTTTTTTCCTTTATGAGTGTCACCGTTCGGTTTACTCTGGTTTAAACTATTTTAAAAACAAAAATATGAAATCAAAACCAACCATGTCAAACATATAAACTTAATATGACGTACTCTTTATTAAAGTATTATAAAAGTAGACATCGTGGATTTTTACGTTTCCATTGAGAAAAATCGAAATGTCCGACATCGCATTGAAGGTGTGTCAGATATTAAAATTCTAATTAATATTATCTTTATTAGCCGACACGCGTGTCAAGCAGGTGTTGGAGTGTCTTTGGTCGTATGTCGTGTCGAAAATATGTCGTATAACGATGCATGGCCTTTGTGTTGAAGTGTCGGACCGTCGGTACATCATATCTTATATTTATTTGTTTATTTGATTTTTATTTATTTATATTGTTCACAAAAAAAAGACCAAGTATAATAGTATTAGATTAGGTGTCATCTTTCTCGAAAAAAAAAAAGATTAGGTGTGAGCTGTTTCCACGCTTTTATTGTGAGTCATTCGCTACATCATTTGTACAATAAAGAAAAAAATATCAAGGAATAATGTTGTGTGTTTTGAAGCCATGCCAAAGCCCGTATCATATGTGCCTAAGTTTTAGATATTTTAACTACTGAAAATATTTGCATATTATACCCATTAATTGTGCATCTATCAACGATTAATGGTTTTGGATAATATGCAAAGATGTTTTTTGTGTACTGAAAAAATGTCTTTACTTATTTTGCTGAACTTTTTCGATCAAACATGATCACCAATGATGTAATATTTTGTTGCCTTTGTAACCTACTATGGACAGTACTACTTTCCTAATATATGCATGGCTTTTTATTGTATTATACTCATCTTTAAACATATGTACGACTTAGTATTGTATTGGTTATGGTTTCAATGATGTTCTCAAACAAACTGAATATATCTAAGATTTACGTATCAAACATCTCACCTTGCTTATAGATACATTTAAATGCAATATAGAGTTTGATTTACTTGGAACGGGCATGCCGTGCCTTGCATGGCATACTCTATCACTAGTTATATCTATAAGAAGCTAAAAGGGTGAGCCCTCAAGAGGCCACGTGGCCACCCTCTTAGTTTGACATGTGGCACTTTCTTTTTTATTTTTTATTTTTCCTTGGTGGTTTTATTTTTTATCAAACGTGTACCGTTAGTAGTTTGTGCAAAAAAGGGGAAAAAAAAAGGAAAGACCGGCGGATTTGAAGTTTTACTGTGTAGTGTACGATGGAAGATGGGTCAAGTTTAGCTATAAAATACATCAACACGTGTACTTTATTTTTCTTTATCAAACGTGTACCGTTAGTAGTTTGTGGATATAAGAAGCTAGGAGGGTGAGCCCTTCAGAGGCCACATGGCCACCCTCTTAGCTTGACACGCGACACTTTTTTTTTAAAATTTTTATTTTACCTTTGTGGTTTTTTTTGTTTTATCAAACGTGTACCGTTATTAGTTTGTGCAGAAAAGAGGAAAAAAAAAGGAAAGACCAACGGATTTGAAGTTCTACTGTGTAGTGTACGATGGAAGATGGGTCAAGTTTAGCTATAATACATCAACACGTGTACTTTTTTTATCAAACGTGTACCGTTAGTAGTTTGTGCTGAAAAGGGAAAAAAGGAAAGACTGACGGATTTGAAGTTCTACGTGTAGTGTATGATGGAAGATGGGTCAATTTTAGCTATAAAACACAACCACAAAAATATAGCCAAACAAATATCCGCGCCAAGAATGTGTGCCCACATGTGGCCACATGGAGAACACATTAAATGTTTTTATTATTTTGAACAACATAACGTCGGTGGAACCGACAGTCGTTTGCAGTACGAGCGTCACTAAAATTTACGTTGGAATACCAAATCACTTGTTATATTTTTCAGACCATTTGACACATGTTTTTTTCCTTACCAAATAAATGAACACGAGATCAATGACGTATTAATTAATGATAAGAAAGAGAAATGTCGTATAGAAAATGAGTGAAACATATTTTCAAGCATATTAATGTTCTGGAAGCTAAGGCGTCCCAAGAGATTTGACCGTGTAGTTATTGTGCGCTTATTGTTTTTCTATAATGTTTCATTACGTAAAGTCGAAGCTAAAGGGATCGACTTTATGACATTGTTCTCCGATAAATCATATTATGGTTTATTTTGTATGTGGAAACTCCTGATAGGGCTGGAAGAGAAGTGATTCACAATCTTCACGTCTCTAAGAAAGAGTTACCTCTTGCAAAGAATGTGATATGTTTCTGTTGCTCTCTTTGTCTTGTGCCTTGAATTTCTTACGTTTTAAGCTTTCGCAATTTATTTCACGTTGGGGATCTATTCTTTGGTATTATCGTTGGTAACGATTTTGTTGGGCCTGCCGTGCTTTGCACGGCTCACTTTCACTAGTATATGTTATTCAATGTTGTAGGTGTTGGTTTAGTATCAATACTTTGGAGACTTTAGTTTTCCAGTGATGAAATTAAACAATTAAGGGAAATTCTTGTTTGTCTCTTGATGGTAGGCATTGAGTGGGTTGTTGATTTGGGGACTTTATGTTTGCATGAGTATGAAAATGGCTCAATACAAATCATTTGTTGATTGTACTTACATAATGTAACGCCTCTGTCCCGGACACCGAGTCCTTATCCGGAAAATAGACGTTTGACACGTGACATTTAGAGTAAACCCTAAATTCCACGTAAGCCTCGTGTCATGGTGGAAAGCATAGAAGAAAAGAAACAATCAATAGACTCGGAAACTGACACTTAAGACTTTCCATTAACAAACTCAACCGATTTCAACTGCTGTCAATCTAAAACATAATAACTACTAATATTTATTACAACCCAACTTGTCTGAAAAAAGGAACCCCCAGAACCTCAACGAACTCCATGGCTTCTTTAATAAGCTTGCTCTCCATGCTCATCATCCAACTCATTTCTAACCTGCATTTCTCTTTATTCCAAATAAAAGGAGTGAGCACCAGCTGTATGCTCAGTAAGGAGAAAGAAAATCAAAAGAGAGATTCATGCTTCTCGGATTCCAGGAGACACGACATTAATTTACTTCATCCAGTTCACAAACATGTTGAAATTCATTACTTGAAACATTTAAGAGAACTACTTTTAATACATAACTTGAAACATAAGAACATCCACTTTAAAGCCAAACTTGACATATAAGGAGAACCACTTGGAAGCCAATTTTAAACCATGCATAGAAAACATGTCGACTAACTACATTCAGTTCATCTTGCACATACTTGTTAAGTTGAATTACTTACTTGATCAAACTTAGGTAAGCTATCTATTAACCCACACTTTACTTGTCTGCTAACTGAAACATATTCGTGTCTTGTCTGTCTTTCTGTCACTTGCTTGCTTAACATGTCTATATTCTTGTCTTGACTGTTCTGTTCATGTTCCTTTCTGACTTGACTTGGGCTTGGTGCAACACGGGTAATATGACTAGCGTACATCCAATGTGGGTTTGGGTCACGGTACCCCGCTCGGTACATCGTCCTGTGACGACATGGGTAATACAACTAACCATACATCCGACATGGTCCTACACTCAGTACCATGGAACTCCACTCAGTACGTCACAAGGTCATTAACTATAAGCAAATAGAAGCCCATAAAGCACATAGATTCATGTTAAAGTCCATACATACATGAGCATTCAGAGACCGTACCAACACCGAACTCCGATCCTATCTCCACTACTCGTAAAATAGACGCATAAAACATAAGAGAAACTAGAAAGCATAATAACTTTCTTAAAACATAGTTTGGCAAATACCCGGCAACACATAATTTTGTCTACTTTCGTGCAGCTTAAGAAAGACAATATTAAAACAACTCAAAGGCATAATCTTTAAACTAAAAACGGAACCTTTTGATATGAAGAATTCCTTACCTTAAAGACGAGATGAACATCATCTTACTTTCAAATCTTACGTGAATCTATCAACCAACAACGAATCTAACAACGATTCTACTTTTTTTTATCATCCGTCAATTCCGAATAAACCCTAATGAT
This sequence comes from Gentiana macrophylla, assembly GCA_026214975.1. Taxonomy (NCBI): domain Eukaryota; kingdom Viridiplantae; phylum Streptophyta; class Magnoliopsida; order Gentianales; family Gentianaceae; genus Gentiana; species Gentiana macrophylla. The sequence continues at coordinate 16,513,835 of CM047807.1, forward strand.
TAAAGAGTTTTTTGTTGATAAAGACTACTTATCAACTTAATAGGACATTCAGGACGGACTAACAAATTATTTGGTAATAAGGAAAAATTAGTTTTTAATGGGCTAATTTACCCCCAATTAGTATTTTTGTGGTTTCTCAAAAAAAATTTAAAAAATCCTATGTGGCCACCACAAAGATGTGGCGTAATTTGAATTATAAAGCCCTCCTCAGCCACTATTCTCACTAGATCTGTTTGTTTGTTATTTTTTTTTGTTTTGCTTTGTTGTTGTTTTTTTTTTTTTTTTTTTTTTTGTTTTGTTGTGATGAAAAAGCTCATGTAACATTTTTTACTTTTCGTTTTCAAAAAATATTTTTTCTTCATAAAAAAACAGACCCATTAAAGAGAGTTCACACATCTTAATGCATTTTCTTCGTTTTTAATTTTGTATGATATCACTACATATACAATTGATAATTCATCGACAATTGTCACTACACTTACAACATGAGTGATAATTTCAAACAATTATCACTACATCGATGTCACTGAAAATTCATTGACAGCTGATTTGATTTATATAAATTGTAACTAAAGATGTAGTAACAGTACTATACCTAATTTGGTTTTCATAAAGTGTAACTGAAGATGTCTTGAAAACCTATAATTATCATTGTATCTTCATTTGTCAGTGCATGTTCGATTGCCACTGCATTGTTTTGCAATACAATGTCACTGCATATTCAACTTTCACTGCATCTCCAATTGTGCCCGTCACTGCATGCTAAGATCCAAGCAACTTCAATATCACTACATCCATCGTCACTGCAAGTTTATATCCTAGCAACTTCAATGTCACTACATCCATTGTATGTCACTACATCCCTTGCGATTAACAAAATCCATCGTCGCTGCATGTGTAGATCCAACCAACGTCAATGTCAGTACATCAAATGTATGTCACTGTATATGTTGTGAACTATTAAAAAAATCGAATTTCAGAAATTACGTCACAAAAATATTAAATTGATATCAAAATAAAGAAGATAAAAAAAGTTGAATTATGGTGAAAATATAATGATGATCGAAGATGTATATCAAATGATATGGATGTAAAAAAATCAAATAGGAAACTTAGTATCCCTTTAAAAAAAAGATAATATTTTCTAATTTTTTTAAGATGTGCGTGAGTTTTTTTGGTTCATTTGTTATTTTTTTTCTCAGCCGCTAATTTTAAGGACAATTTGTACATTTTTATTGCATTTGTCCTTTTAATCATTAAAAAATTAAAGTTGTCCTATTTGTCAATTTTTGTAGCTTCTTTGTCATTTTGGCCACTTCCCCATGATTAAAAATGTAATATTCCGATTTTCGAGAAAGGACAGACGTGTCATTTTACAAAAACGAGATATTATTATTCTGACTTCTTTTATTGGAGTTAAATTATATAAGATATTTGTATATATATTTCGAGATATATGTATGAATTAAGAAAAAGAAAATCTGATTAGTAAGGGTAATTAATGAAAAACAAGGATTTAGGTTAATTGTTGGGATTTTTCCTATTTAAGGAAAAAAAATAAACCCAATCAGTTTCCTAACCTTTTAATCAGATTTTTCTTCCCCAAATTTTTGTTCCTGCGTGTAAGCCTTGAGAGATAAGGGCTGAGAGACTTTTTCAAAATTCTGAGTCGATTCTTAATCGTTTTCAGTTTCGAGAGAAGCATTGAAATCGTCGTGAGAATGGCGTCGTTTTAGTATCAGAAAGTTGGAGCTTTTCTCAAGGTAATTAATTCGACCTATCAGAGTTCTTGGTTGAGTTTTGAGGATGAAAATTCATACCTTTCGTAGTTTATGTGTGACCGATTTTAATGCGAATTCGAATAAATCATATAGGTTTGCTGCAGAAAAGAGATCGTTCTTGCTGCTGTTTTCTTGAGTGTTTGGAGTTGGAATAGCTTGCTTAAGGTAAAAAGCTCTTCCTACAATCTAGTTATGGTTGAGAGTAGCCATATCATGTTTTTAATGCGTGTTGTATCAAGTTTTTGACTTAGATGGTGTATAAGAAGTTAGGTTTGATTTGGATCTTAAAAGCTATGTTTTCTGTTAAAATTCATGTGCAATATGTTTGGATTTGAGTAGAGATCGTTAAGGGATGAAAATCAGGATATTAGGGTTTTTCTGCGCTGAATGCGTACGCATTGGCTAGCAATGCACACGCTTCCTATTACAGGATTGCCTAGGTTAGTTCCAGCAGGATCAATACGTACGCATTCAAGGGAATGCGCACGCATTGTTGGTTCAGAGTTGTTCAGGATGATCCCAGCATGAACAATGCGCACGCCTCAGAGTAAAGTTGTACTCGAGGAGTTACTTTCTGACGAGGTCAGACCATGGGTGACACCTAGTGTCACGGATAACAACACTACTGATACACCTGACGACTCTGACACTCCTAGACCACTCAGACATACTGCCAGAGTGTCTCGGGCACCTGTGCGGTACGGTATGCAACCAGAGGCGAAAGTCACCGTCTCTAATGGAGTGGAGGATGATCCAGTGTCCTATCGTAGGGCTACGGATGATTCTGATAAGGACATGTGGGTTGATGTGATGAATCAGGAGATGGAGTCTATGTACTCTAACTCAGTTTGGAAACTTGTAGATTGCACTGAGGGGCCATAGGCAGTAAATGGATCTACAAGAGAAAGTGAGGAGTGGATGGAAAGGTTGAAACCTTCAAAGCTCGGCTAGTGGCCAAAGGCTACACACAGAGAGAGGGAATCGACTACGAAGAGACCTTCTCCCCTATGGCAATGCTGAAGTCCATTCGGATCCTCCTTTCGATTGCTGCATGTTTAGATTATGAGATCTGGCAGATCAACGTTAAGACAGCCGTCCTTAATGGCTATCTTGACGAGGAAATATATATGCAGCAACCAGAAGGATTCATCGAGAAAGGCCAAGAGCACAAAGGGTGCAAGTTGCTCAAGTCCATTTATGGGTTGAAGCAAGCTTCTTGGTCTTGGAATCATAGATTTGATGAAACCATCAAGTCGTATGGTTTCGAACTAAACTTTGATGAGCCTTGTGTATACAAGAAGGTCGTTAAAGATCAGGTGGCGTTCTTAGTGCTGTATGTTGACGACATTCTGCTAATTGGACCCAATAAGAGGATGTTGTCAGATGTGAAGAATTGGTTAGCCACGCAGTTCCAAATGAAAGATTTGGGAAAGGCGAGTTATGTTTTAGGGATCCAAGTTATACGGGATCGGAAGAACAGGATGTTGGATCTATCCCAGGCATCTTACATAGATAAGATGTTGTTGCGTTATAGCATGATGAATGCAAAGAAGGGTTTCCTACCAACCCGTCACGTCATTCAACTATCTAAGAAACAGTGTCCTCAGACACCTGAGGAAATAGAGAGTATGGGATGGGTACCATATGCTTCGGCTGTTGGTAGTCTGATGTACTCTATGCTGTGTACTAGACCAGATATCTGCTACGGTGTGGGCTTGGTCAGCCGTTTTCAGTCAAATCCAGGCTTGGAGCATTGGACAGCAGTGAAGAATCTCCTCAAGTATCTTAAGAGAACGAGGAATTATATGCTTGTATATTCGGGTGCGAACCTGGATATAGCAGGGTACACTGATCCTGACTTCCAGTCAGATAAGGATGATCGTAAATCGACATCAAGCTCAGTGTTTACTCTGGGAGGAGGATCAGTAGTCTGGAGGAGCGTCAAGCAGTCCAGCACAGCCGACTCGACTATGGAAGCCGAATACGTAGCGGCCTCTGAGGAAGCTAAGGAAGCGGTATGGCTCAAGAAGTTCATGGGAGATTTAGGAGTAATCCCAAATCTTGAACATCCGATACGTCTCTACTGTGACAACAATGGGGCCGTGTCGAATTCTAGAGAACCTCAGAGTCACCAGAAGTCAAAGCATATAGAGAGGAAATACCATCTGATCAAAGAGATTGCTCAACGAGGAGACATTTCCGTCATGAAAATCCCCTCAGCCGACAACCTTGCTGATCCGTTCACAAAGACGCTTTCCATAGAAGTCTTTTTGAGGCACTTGGAAAACATGGGTATTAGGGACATGAGTCATTTGTTTTAGAGCAAGTGGGAGATGTAGTTCTTGCTATAATAAATATAGGGTGTGCTCTAAAACAATTATTACTTGTCATTCATGCAAGTGGGAAATTGTTAGATGTAGTGCCCGAAAGACAAATTATGTAATTGTTTTTTATGACAGATTTTATTATTCATCTTATTATTTGCTATGTGCTTATAAATTATACACTACTGCAAACCCTAAGTATATTAGTATGTAACCACTTAACTCAGTGTATGGCATGCACGTGAGGATTGAGTTAGTGGTGATATACTTGAAATGTTAGTCCGTGGTGAACTTAATCAGAGTTTAGGGTCTCATGATTAAAACACCAATAATGCACCCAGAAAACCTTAGGGTGTGATAGTCTTATCCGGACTGTCGGTAGAAGGTACCTAAGTGGGGCATTTATATATGATGACATTCATATAGGACTGGACCGATTTAATATGTTTTTCTTGATATAATTCTATAACCAGGAAATCTTATTAAATCATTAGATGATCATATATGGATTGACCTTAATCCTGAGGTGATCACAGGATGCTGTTTGTCTCGGGGTAGTGTTTGATGTGTTAGTTACAGGTCACTTTGATATGTGATCCAAGTCACTTCTCGTTGGCACTATTCCTTGATGAGTGAGTAGTTCTGGTTTTCACAGACATGGAATCCATTCCTTCCTGTGGGAAGTGAGAGACAGTCCCCTTATTTGTTAGCCCTAAGAAAATAATCGATGGGCCCAGTTCATATTAGACTAATTAGCTACTAGTCAGATATGTGAACTAATTGATCACTAGGGGGTTAATGGTAAATAAGGATAAGATATTCTGAGTCGGGTTCACGGAGACTTCCCACTCAGAATGGACAGTCTATGGAAGGTTAGTCCATATGTAGTGATTATATCAGTGGACGCTTATTTACTCATAGGGTTGAGTGTAAGTATATATCTATAATTGGTAGAATTCAGTTTCGGGTTTATGGTGGCGTAATCCCGGAATTAATAATTTAAGTATGAATATTCTGTTCGATGAATATTTTACTTAATTATCGGAGCTACTGGTTATAAGTCCATGGTCCCCATTGTGGCTCCTGTAATTCGGGTATTTTTCTTTTTATTGGGCCTCAGTGATAATTAATTGGCTGGGCCAATTAATGGATATATGAAATATTATTTAGTTGGGCTAAATAATATATGGAAAATTAGGGATAAGGACACAATCTGAAATATTTTTAAGTAACAGGACAACTACATATTTTTTATAGGGAGAAGGACAACTGCATAATTTTTATAGCGAGAAGGACAAACAGTGAATCCCGAAAATCAGTGAATCTCCCTAGTGAATCCCGAAATCGGTGAATTTCGATAGTGAATTCGACGATGTGAATCCCGAAAATTAGTGAATTTCGACGATGAATTTTGAAAAATAGTGAATTTCGATAAATGAATTTCGTCGGTGAATTTAAGCAATGAATTTCGAACACAAGTGAATTTCGATGATGAATAAATAGTTTTGTCCTTTATGCAAAAGTTTTAAAAAGCGTCCTTCTACTCAATTGATGAAATATTTCATCATTCTCCTCATTCCCTAATAATATAATACATGAAAGACATTTTCCGTGGGCCTAAAACCCTAGGTGTGGCGCCTCCCATTTTATAAAGTGCAAGAATTGATTTTCTTGTGTGATTAATTATTTATTAGTTAAATAATTAATTAATAAAAGATAATTGATTTGTAATTGATTGATTGATTAATTACAATCTTTTATAAATGGAATTATCTCTTATTGTGATTTCTTTTTAATTATTTATTTAATTAATTACAAACTTAGAGGCCAAGAATTTACTCTCCTATATAAAGAGAGTTCTTCCAAGACATATGAGAGAAGAATTTTTCGACATACACACACAAAAATGGAGAGAAAAACTTGTTTCTTGTCTTGGGTTTCTGGTTGAAGAAAAACTTGTAGTTTTTTCGTGGAAGCATATCAAGGAGGTTCTAGTACCAAGAATTGGTGTCCACCAACCACCGTTTGGAGAACACATTGGAAGATCTTGGCTTCTCTTCCTGCTATTGGTAAGACATACTAAACCCCCTTGTAGGAATTTAGATCCTTTATTTATGAATTATAATTTGTAAATCGTGATCCATCCGCTGCGCAAAGAAACTACATCCTTCATGTGGTATCGGAGCCAGGTTTCACGATTTATGAATTATATTCATAGATAAACGATTTAAAAGGAGTGTAATTGCTTGTAGAAATTTTTTATTTCATGCGTTTATAATTTTTGGTGTGATTGGTTGTTGAGGTTGAATAGATGGATTGGGGTTGGCACTTGATTACCATTAGATCTATTGTAGTTTTTTCGATTAGTATCGATTAAGCATAGGAATTGTAATTTAAATTTTATGCAATTTTTATTTCCGCAAAGTTTGTAAATTTTATGTAATCGATCCGGGTTCAAGACATGAAGATCTTGAAGATGAAGATGCTGAATCCCAAGAATATTGGGAGAGAGAGGGGGCCGGCGGTGATCTTTTTTTTTTTTGGTAAGGTCGGATATTTTTTTAATTAAAAAAAAACGGCTGAATTTTTTTTCCGGCACTTATATATATGTTATATATTAAAAAAAAAAAATTGGATTGATCCCTTCTCTCCTTCGAAGCTCGTGGCTCGTGGTTCATGTAAAGGTCGATTCAAGATGCGGATGGAGATTTGAAGATTGTAATTTAATTTTTTTTATTCCTAGAAAATATGTTAGATGCGGGGTGCCAACGGTCCATCTTGATGTTTTTCTCCGCACTAGTATGCATGCTTAGGATATATGTGTAGAACCGGAAAATTGCCATGACATGCATCATATCATGAATTCCACTCCATATGCATATATTAATTCGAGGAATTAGTTAGGCTTGTATACAATACGCGATTAGTTTTAATTAATTGTATGATATTAATTAGAAACTAATTAGGGAAACCGATGATTCCGGGTTTTGTCAATCGTCATGGTTAGGTGATGGATTCTCGGTGAATCCCACCTTGCGAAAGCATAGGGAGTAAAAATCCCGAAACCTCGACGAGACTGCGTTTTGTCCGTAGTGTCTACGTAAAAATTTGATGTTAAGGGATTGAACAATTATGGGCGAATATGGTTCGAAAATGGTCAAACCATGGTTGGGTGGTCAACTAAGCCACGGCTCGATCAACTTAACCCTCCACGCGTGGCATTTGCATGGGGGTTTGGCAAGGCTGAGCTATCCGATGGGCAACTACGGCTCAACGGAGCTCCCCTAGCACTGATCCGTCCGACTGCCACATATGTTCCAACGAATAGGTCGGGTGGGCTACCCCACATAACGACACCATTCGGGCCCATGATTTATTGTTCCTTAAGGATACATCAAGTCCAACAACAAAATCAGTAAACCCACCACTTTTTCAAAATATTGAGTGGGAGCGGGGAAGGCGACAGCCGACCCCACGGCCTCTACTGTTGACACAAGCAATGTGAGAGAATGGTGACGCCTCGTGCCGGCCTGGGACCGGCCTCCCTAAGGAAGGCCTTCACCGCTATCAAAATTCAAGGCTTGGTCTCCAAAAGGATAGGATTTTGGGTACTCATCGGATCATTGACCGACCCTAAGGCGGCATACTCGCGGTCTACCTAAAAATCTGAAATAGTAGGTCACACTCATTATGGGTATTTTTGGTAATACCTTGGCTGAAAAAAAAGGTAATCGGGGATTAAAAATTGGATGTTCGATTCCATTTTAATCATCGAGAGAGAAATATCTCAATTTAGTCGTCACCTCTTTGACCTACCCTAAGGCGGCACTCAGGTGTGAGACTAGATCCTTGGAATTGTAGGATAGACTATACATTTAGTTTATAGTTCCTAAAATTTATTAGAAGTGTATAATTTGAATTTAATTTCTGTCATTTATTTACAGCATCATGTCGTCGCAAATTTCTTTATTGTTGAATGATAAGTTGACCTGAAACAATTTCTCTAAGTGGAAAAGTAACTTGAACGTTGTGGTCGTCTTAAAAAATGTTCAACATGTTATGACCTCGAACATTCCAGCACTTACCGCTCAGTCCTCAAAAGCCGACAAAGAAAATCGCGCGAAGGGGTGAGTCGATAACAAGGCGCTGGGCATCATGCTAGCCTCGATGTCGGAAATCATTAGGACCAAATGTGAAGGTTTTGCAAGCGCTAGGGAAATCATGCGAGCCTTACCTCCATGTTTGGCGCACCTTCGATCAAGCCCGACACGGTCGTCGGGATGGTCGTTAACGAAGATGAGGAAGGGTCAGTCGGTGACGGGTCATGTGATGAACATGATCAATTACTTTACTGATGCCGAGACTCACGGTTTTAAGTTTTATGAAGTGACTCAAGTGAGCATGATTCTCGAATCACTCTCACCTGATTTCCTCCAGTTCAAGACCAATTATGTCATGAACAAGTTTAAGTTTGACTTGACACGATTGATAAATGAGCTGCAAGTGTTCGAGGGTGTCTACTCTAACAGTAGAACCCGAGAAGGGGAAAAGAAGGCCGAAGCCAAAGTGGCTGAAGCCAAATCATCAACCTCCGGAACACAGGGAAAGTCGAAGGTCAAACTCAGAAAAGAAAGTAAATCAAGCCCATGAAGAAGAAAGGGAAAAAGGCAACTCCTTCCAAACCTAAGGGTAAGTGCTTTCACTATGGAGAAGTAGGGCATTGGTGAAGGAAGGAAAGGGCTTGGCAAACAAGGGGCAAGATAAGACATGTAATTTACTTGTCTTGGAATCATACAGTGTAGCTAAAGATGTATCAACTTGGATACTGGATTCTGGAGCTACTAACCATGTTTGTTCTTCTTTGCAGATCCTTAGTTTGTATGAGGAGCTAGTGGATGGGGCTCATGAGATGAGAGTTGGCAACGGGGCAGTAGTTTCAGCAAAAACAGTGGGAGTAGTTCGTTTAATGTTTGGAAATAAAGTCCTTAAATTGGACCATGTCTTTTATATTCCGTATTTTAGAAGAAATTTAATTTCTATGTCTGTTTTGCAAGGACAATTGTATTCTTTATCTATTGAGTATAATAAGATTGTTATTTTGAGAAATGGACGTAACTCGTGTTCTGCAATGTTAGAAAACGGACTGTATGTCATTAAACCAACCGATACTCCACTGCTTAATACTGAAATGTTTCAAATAGCACATCAAAGTTCTGCTAAAAGGCAGAATGTTTCTCATGAAGATAAAACATATCTTTGGCACCTTAGGCTAGGTCATATTTCCTTGGAAAGAATCAAAAGACTGGCCAAAGACGGTCCTTTAAGTGAATTATCTGTTGACTCACTGCGAGTCTGCGAATCTTGCCTGGAGGGAAAAATGACTAAGCGTCCCTTCACGTCAAAGGGTAATAGGGCCAAAGAACCTCTAGAATTGGTACATTCAGATCTGTGTGGTCCGATGAATGTACAGGCTAGAGGCGGATTTGAGTATTTTGTGACTTTCATTGATGACTACTAGAGATTCGGATATGTTTATCTATTGCACAGGAAATCCGAAACTTTTGGAAAGTTTAAGGAATTCCAGGCACAAGCCGAAAGGCAGCTAGGCAAGTCTTTGAAATGCCTTCGCTCTGATCGCGGAGGTGAGTACTTAGATACTGAATTCACTGACTATTTTTTGGAACAAAGGATCTGTTCCCAACATTCCACGCCTAGAACGCCTCAGCAAAACGGAGTTGTTGAGCGGAGAAATAGGACATTGATAGACATGGTCAGATCAATGATGAGCTACGCGTCACTGCCGGTTTCCTTTTGGGAACATGCCCTAGAAACAACGGTCCGCATTCTAAATGTGGTGCCATCAAAGTCTGTCGAGAAAATGCCCCTTGAGTTATAGAGTGGGAGTAAACCTAGTTTGCGTCACTATCATATTTGGGGGAGTCCTGCACATGTGCTAGAAGACAAGACTAGCAAATTGCAAGAACGAACGAAAGTATGTCTGTTTGTAGGGTATGCAAAAGGGACACGAGGAGGTTTCTTCTATGATCCGGAAGATCAGAAGGTAATAGTTTTGACTAATGCCACTTTTCTCGAGGATCAGTACAAGAAGGACTTCATGCCTCGGAGTAAAGTTGTACTCGAAGAGTTACTTTTTGATGAGGTCAGACCACGGGTGACACCTAGTGTCACAGATAACAATACTACTGATACACCTGACGACCCTGATAGTCCTGGACCACTCAGGCGTACTGCTCGAGTGTCTCAGGCACCTGTGCGGTACGGTATGCAACCAGAGGTGAATGTCGCCGTCTCTGATGGAGTGGAGGATGATCTAGTGTCCTATCGCAGGGCTACATATGATTCTAATAAGGACGTGTGGGTTGATGCGATGAATCAAGAGATGGAGTCTATGTACTCTAACTCAGTCTGGAAACTTGTAGATTGCCTTGAGGGTGTCAAACCCATAGGTAGTAAATTGATCTACAAGAGAAAGCGAGGAGTGGATGGAAAGGTTGAAACCTTCAAAGTTCGGCTAGGGGCCAAAAGCTACACACAGAGAGAGGGAATCGACTACGAAGAGACCTTCTCCTCTGTGGCAATGCTGAAGTCCATTCGGATCCTCCTTTCGATTGCTTCATGTTTAGATTATGAGATCTGGCATATGGATGTTAAGAAAGCCTTCCTTAATGGCTATCTTGACGAGGAAATATATATGCAGCAAACAGAAGGATTCATTGAGAAAGGCTAAGAGCACAAAGTGTGCAAGTTGCTCAAGTCCATTTATGGGTTGAAGCAAGCTTCTCGGTCTTGGAATCATATATTTGATGAAACCATCAAGTCGTATGGTTTCGAACAAAACTTTGATGAGCCTTGTGTATACATGAAGGTCATCAAAGTTCATGTGGCGTTCTTAGTGTTGTATGTTGACGACATTCTGCTAATTGGACCCAATAATAGGATGTTGTCAGATGTGATGAATTGGTTAGCCACGCAGTTCCAAATGAAATATTTGGGAGAGGCGAGTTATGTTTTAGGGATCCAGGTTATACGGGATCGGAAGAACAGGATGTTGGCTCTATCCCAGGCATCTTACATAAATAAGATGTTGTTGCGTTATAGCATGATGAATGCAAAGAAGGGTTTCCTACCAACCCGTCATGGCATTCAACTCTCTAGAAAAAATGTCCTCAGACACATGAGGAAATAGAGAGTATATGATGAGTACCATATGCTTCGGCTGTTGGTAGTATGATGTACGCTATGCTGTGTACTAGACCAAACATCTGCTACGGCGTGGGCTTGGTCAGCCGTTTTCAGTCAAATCCAGGCTTGGAGCACTGGACATCAGTGAAGAATCTCCTCAAGTATCTTAAGAGAATGAGGAATTATATGCTTGTATATTCGGGTGCGAACCTGGATATAGCAGGGTACACTAATTCTGACTTCCAGTCAAATGAGGATGATCGTAAATCGACATCAGGCTCAATGTTTACTCTGGGAGGTGGAGCAGTAGTCTGGAGGAGCGTCAAGCAGTCCAGCACAGCGACTCAACTATGGAAGCCGAATTCATAGCGGCCTCTGAGGCAGCCAAGGAAGCAGTATGGCTCAAAAAGTTTCTGGGAGATTTAGGAGTAATCCCAAATCCAAAACATCAGATACGTCTCTATTGTGACAACAATAGGGCCGTGTCAAATTCCATAGAACCCCGGAGTCACCAGAAGTCAAAGCATATAGAGAGGAAATACCATATGATCAGAGAGATTGCTCAACGAGGAGACATTTCCGTCACGAAAATCGCCTCAGCCGACAACCTTGCTGATCCGTTCACAAAGACGCTTTCCATAGAAGTCTTTTTGAGGCACTTGGAAAACATGGGTATTAGGGACATGAGTCATTTGCTTTAAAGCAAGTGGGAGATGTAGTTCTTGTTGTAATAAAGATAGGGTGTGCTCTAAAACAATTATTACTTGTCTTTAGTGGAAGTGGGAGATTGTTAAATGTAGTGCCCGAAAGACAATTTATGTAATTGTTTTTGATGACAGATTTTATTATTCATCTTATTATTTGCTATGTGCTTATAAAGTATACACTACTGCAAACCCTAGGTATATCAGTATGTAACCACTTAACTCAGTGTATGGCATGCACGTGAGGATTGAGTTAGTGGTGATATACTTGAATTGTTAGTCCGTGGTGAACTTAATATGAATTTATGGTCTCATGATTAAAACACCAATAATGCGCCAAGAACACCTTAGGGTGTGATAATCTTATCCGGACTGTCGGTAGAAGGTACCTAAGTAGGGCATTTATATATGATGGCATTCATATAGGACTTGACCGATTTAATCTGTATTTCTTGATATAATTCTGTAATGAAATCTTATTAAATCATTAGATGATCATATATGGATTGACCTTAATCCTAAGGTGATCACATGATGCTGCTTGTCTCGGGGTAGTGTTTGATGTGTTAGTTACGGGTCACTTTGATATGTGATCCAAGTCACTTCTCGTTGGCACTATTCCTTGATGAGTGAGTAGTTCTGGTTTTCACAGACATGGAATCCATTCCTTCCTGCGGGAAGTAGAGAGACAGTCCCCTTATTTGTTAGCCCTAAGAAAATGATCGATGGGCCCAGTTCATATTAGACTAATTAGCTACTAGTCAGATATGTGAACTAATTGATCACTAAGGGGTTAATGGTAAATAAGGATAAGATATTCTGAGTCGGGTTCACGGAGACTTCCCACTCAGAATGGACAGTCTATGGAGGGTTAGTCCGTATGTAGTGATTATATCAGTGGACGCTTATTTACTCATAGGGTTGAGTGTAAGTATATATCTATAATTGGTAGAATTCAGTTTCGGGTTTATGGTGGCGTAATCCCGGAATTAATAATTTAAGTATGAATATTCTGTTCGATGAATATTTTACTTAATTATCGAATTTCTTGGTTATAGGTCCAGTGGTCCCTATTGTGGCTCTCTGTAATTCGGTATTTTTCTTGTTATTGGGCCTCAGTGATAATTAATTGGCTGGGCCAATTAATTGATATGCGAAATATTATTTAGTTGGGCTAAATAATATAATACACTGAAAAAACATTTTCTGTGGGCCTAAAACCCTAGGTGTGGCGCCTCCAATGTTATAAAGTGCAAGAATTGATTTTTTTGTGTGATTAATTATTTACTAGTTAAATAAATAATTAATAAAAGATAATTGATTTGTAATTGATTGATTGACTAATCACAATCTTTTATAAATGAAATTATCTCTTATTGTGATTTCTTTTTAATTATTTATTTAATTAATTAGAAACTTGGAGGCCAAGGATTTACTCTCTTATATAAGGAAAGTTCTTCGAAGACATATGAGAGAAGAATTTTTCGACATACACAAACAAAAATAGAGAGAAAAACATGTTTCTTGTCTTGGGTTTCTGGTTGAAGAAAAACTAGTAGTTTTTACTTGGAAGCATATCAAGGAGGTTCTAGTACCAAGAATTGGTGTCCACCAACCACCGTTTGGAGAACACATTGGAAGATCTTGGCTTCTCTTCCTGCTATTGGTAAGACATACTAAACCCCCTTGTAGGAATTTAGATCCTTTATTTATGAAATGTAATTTATAAATCGTGATCCATCCGCTGCGCAAAGAAACTACATCCTTCAGTTTTTATGTATGACTATTGGATTTTAATTATTATTTCTATATGTTGTTGGTTTGTTATATGTTGTTGGACTATTTCCTAAAAAATTGTTTTCTTTAACGATTATTGTTATAAACATATTGTATGGAGCTCGAATTTTGATATATACACGTGTGGTGATTTTATAGCATTAATGTTTTATAGATGCATGTTTTATGGTTGAAAACCCGAAACCAACCCAGACTAACCTGAAACCAACCCGAACCAACCCATTGGGTTTATAGTCATTTGGTTTGGTTTGGGTTTATTTTTTCTTGAATCAACCCGACTTATACTATGTAAAAACTCAACCCAAATCAACCCAACCCAACCCAAGCTCAGCCCTACCCTATAGAATGACACCGGCTGAATTGAAGGAGTTGAAAGCTTAACTTAAGGATATGCTTGAAAGGAATATAATTCAGCCTAGTACTTCGCTTTGGGGAGCCCCAGTGTTGTTCGTTAAGAAGAAAGATGGTAGTATGAGGATGTGTATAGACTACAGAGCGTTGAATAACCTCACCTTCAAGAATAAGTACCATTTACCAAGAATTGATGATTTGTTTAATTAGTTGCAAGGCAAGAGAGTGTTTTCTAAGATTGATCTTAGGTCCGGATATCACCAGTTGAAGATCAAAGTAGCAGATATACCGAAGACGGCTTTCAGTATGAGTTATGGACATTATGAGTTCTTGGTCATGCCTTTTGGACTCACTGATGCTCCATCTGCATTTATGGCGTCATGCAACGTGTTTTCATGCCATACTTGGACAAGTTTGTGATATTATTCATAGATGATATCCTAGTATACTCAAAGGATGAGAAGAAACATGAAGAACACTTAAGGATAGTGTGGGATACTCTGAAGAAGAACCAGTTGTATGCTAAGTTCTCAAAATGTGACTTTTGGTTGGATCAAGTTAGTTTCTTGGGTCATGTCATTTCCGGAGATGGAATTAAGGTTGATCCGGCAAAGATTGAAGCAGTTGAGAAGTGGTCCAGACCGACTACAGTTTCAGAGGTTAGAAGTTTTCTCGGTTTGGCTGGCTATTATTGATAGTTTGTGCAGGACTTCTCAAAAATAGCTACACCACTCACCAAGCTTACACAAAAGAATGTAAAGTTTGAGTGGACCAGTGAGTGTGAAGAGGCTTTCCAGACGTTGAAGAGGAAACTGACTACAGCCCCAGTTTTGGCAGTTTCGGAGATTTTTGATAATTATGACGTGTATACGGATGCTTCGGGACATGGTTTAGGTTGTGTGTTGATGCAAGGAGGAAAAGTCATTGCCTACGCATCTAGACAGTTGAAAGTGCATGAGAAGAATTACCCAAATCCTGACCTAGAGTTGGCAGCGGTAGTGTTTGCCCTAAAGATTTGGAGGCACTACTTGTATGGAGTTAAGGCTAGGATCTTCACCGACCATAAGAGTTTGAAATATTTCTTTACCCAAGAGAATCTGAATATGAGGCAAAGGAGATGGTTAGAGTTCATAAAGGATTACGACTTGGACATCCAGTACTATCCGGGAAAAGCGAATGTGGTTGCAGATGCCTTAAGCAGAAAACCAGTGTTTACAGTTGCAAGCGTTGAAGATGTGGCAGAAAGGTTAGATGGGCTGCAAATCCAAATTTTTGATCAGTTTGAAGATCGGCTGTTTGTGGTACCGTTGTTAGCAAGATCTGAGTTGATGGATGATATTCGAGAAAAGCAAGACGAAGATCCAATTTTGGTTGATTTGAAGCGAGTAGCAAGAGAAAATCCTACATTGGGATATGTGTTAGATAAGAATGGGAACCTATAGTACCAGGATCGGTTATGTGTGCCTAATGTCGGTGATCTAAGGCAGAGAGTTATGGAAGAGGCACATAGGAATGCTTTTGCAGTTCATCCAGGAGCTACTAAAATGTATCGAGACTTGAAGGAAAAGTTTTGGTGGACCTCGATGAAAGTGGAAATAGCTAAGTTTGTAGCAGAGTGTGATATATGTCAGAAAGTTAAAGCAGAACACAGAAGGCCAGGAGGAATGCTTAAGCCATTGGATATCCGTGAATGGAAATGGGATAAGATCACAATGGATTTCATCACCGGTTTACCTAAGACAAGAGGCGGACATGATGCGATTTGGGTGATTGTGGATAGATTGACAAAATCTGCTCATTTCTTACCATTTAAGGTTGTTATGCCCTTGAAGAAGATGACCACACTATACTTGGATAATATAGTGAAGTTACGTGGAGTACCTATCTCTATAGTCTCGGATCGAGATAGTCGGTTCATTAGTCGGTTTTGGAAAGGTTTGCAGCATGCTTTTGGTACGAGGTTGGATTTGAGTACGGCCTATCATCCTTAGACAGACGGGCAGTCAGAAAGAACCATCCAAACACTTGAGGACATGTTGAGAGCCTGTGTTTTGGAAGTAGGCGGATCATGGGATGATTACCTACCTGCAACGGAGTTTGCCTATAACAATAGTTACCACGCAAGTATAAACATGCCTCCGTTTGAAGCCTTGTATGGGAGAAGATGTAGAATGCCACTGTTTTGGGATGAAGTCGGGGAAAGACAAATCACCGGGCCAGAAATGGTCGAACAAGCTAAGGAAAGAGTTCATTTGGTTAAGAAGAATCTGAAGGCAGCGCAAGATAGACAGAAGAGTTGGGCAGATGTTAGAAGAAGGCCTTTAGAGTTTGAAGTCGGTGAGAGAGTTTATCTACGAGCTTCACCGATGAAGGGAGTGAAACGCTTTGGACAAAAGGGAAAGCTAAGCCCAAGATATGTTGGACCTTTTCAGATTCTGGAAAGAGTTGGACCTTTGGATTATAAGCTTAAGCTACCAATCAATGTCAAGAGTCCATAACATGTTCCATGTTTCGATGTTGAAGAAGTGTTTGACCAAGACGGACGTTGAAACCACAGTTGTTCCGGAAGTTCTTCAAGATAATCTAGCTTATGATGAGAAACCGATCAGAATTTTGGACCGTAAAGAAAAGATGGTTAAGAGACGGTTGACTCCCATGGTTTTGGAGCAATGGAGCAATCATTCACCGGAGGAAGCTACTTGGGAAGTGAGTTCCGAGATTTCATGGACTTACCATGTATGTGTTAGGTGTAGTGCCCGAAAGACAATTTGTGTAATTGTTTTTAATAATGAATGACAGAATTTATCTCACCTTATTACTTGCTTTGTGCTTGTAAATTAATACACTGCTGCAAACCCTAAGTATATCTGTATGTAACCGCTTAACTCAGTGTATGGCATGCACGTGAGGATTGAGTTAGTGGTGATATACTTAAACTGTTAGTCCGTGGTGAACTTAATCGAGTTTAGGGTTTCTTGATTAAAACACCAATAATGCGCCTGAACACCTTAGGGTGTGATAGTCTTATCCGGATTTGTCGGTAGAGAGGTACCTACGTGGGGCATTTATATATGATGGCATTCATATAGGATTGGACCGATTTAATCTGAATTTCTCGGTATAATTCCGTAATCGAGGAATCTTATTAAATCATTAGATGATCATATATGGATCAACCTTAATCTGAGGTGATCACGAGTCTTTGCTTGTCTCGGGGTAGTGTTTGATGTGTTAGTTACGGTTCACTTAGATATGTGTTCCAAGCCACTTCTCATTGGCACTATCTCACGATGAGTGAGTAGTTCGATTTTCACAGACATGGAATCCATTCCTTCCTGCGGGAAGTAGAGAGACGATCCCCTTATTTGTTAGCCCTAAGAAAGTGATCGATCCGGGAGTTCACATTTGACTAATTAGCTACTAGTCGATATGTGTACTAATTGATCATCGGGGTTGATGGTAAATAAGGATAAGATATTTAAAGTCGGGTTCACTTGAGACTTCCCACTCGAGAATGGACGATCTATGGAGGGTTAATCTGTATGTAGTGATTATATCAATGGACGCTTATTTACTCTATGGGTTGAGTATAAGTATACATCTATAATCGGTAGAGTTTGATTTCGGGTTTATGGTGGCGTAATCCCGGAATTAATAATTAATGTACTTATTACATTCGATGAATAATTAATTATTGGAGCTACTGGTTATAGGTCCATGGTCCCCGATGTGGCTTCTGTAATTCGGACTAATAATCTTGTTATTTGGGCCTCAGTGATAATTAATTGGCTGGGCTAATTAATTGATATGCATGGATATTATTTAGTTGAAATTTAAATAATATAATACACAAAAAGACATTTTCTGTGGGCCTAAAACCTAGTGTATATGGCGCCTCATACTTCATTAAATGCAAGATTTGATTTTCTTGTGTGATTAATGATTAATAAAAGATAATTGATTTGTAATTGATTGATTGATTAATCACAATCTTTTATAAATGGAATTATCCTTTATTGTGATTTCTTTTTAATTAATTATTTAATTGATTAGAAACTTGGAGGCCAAGGATTTACTCTCCTATATAAAGAGAGTTCTTCCAAGACATAAGGACAAGGAAAATTTCGACCTATACATTAAAAAGAGAGAAAAAATTTGTTTCTCTTGTCTAGGGTTTTAGAGGAAGAAAAACTTGGTGTTGCATATCAAGGAGGTTCGTTTGTCAAGAAGGGTGTCCACCAACCGCCGTTTGGAGAACACATCGGAAGATCAAGACGACTCTTCCCGTTATTGGTAACATAATCTTAAACCCCCTTGTAGTACTTAAGTCCTTTAACTATGTATTTTGATATATAAATCGTGATCCATCCGCTGCGCATAGATCTAACTCGTTTAGATCTAAGAACCTGCATCCTTCATGTGGTAGCAGAGCCAGGTTCCACGATTTATATAGTCATAATCGTAATTAAACGATTTAAAGGAGTGGAATTGCATGTAGGTGATATTTTACTTATTATTATGCATTAATAATTTTTAAATTGCTATGGTTGAAGAGATGGATTGGGGTTGGCACCGTTTTCCGTTAGATCTATTGTAAACTCATATAAGCGATGAAAATTCGTTCATATGAGTATGAAATTATGTAATTTATGTATTATTGCAATTTTAATTTCCAGAAAATAGATCTGTACATTATCTGTTTAGTCTTTTCGTTTTTTCCGTTGTTTGAGCCGTTAAAACGAAGATCCCTCCGGTCAGAATCAAGATTGGAAGTTGATGAACAATTCCAAAAATTGTGGTGTCGATCAGAGTCCGTTTGGGTTTCCGTTCGTTGCTGCGAAGTGGCTGCTGTAACAGAAAAACGCAGGATACACAGAAACCCTAACTGTGACTTCTTCGATTTTCTGGGAACAATTGGACCGTTCAAATTAAAATCCGACTGGTCAGATCGATAATAATGGAGTTTTGGACGTGAGATAAAATTTTCAGGACGATCGGGATTCATCTTCATCCCCGATCGATCTCGGGAAGTATATGATGCGCTGCTGTGAGAGTCTGTTTCAGCAGCAAGTTGGGCGGCTCACTGAGGAAGATTGACAAGTCAAAGCTCCGATCCGACCGTCCATCTTGAAGTCCGAAGAATGAAGATCAGATCTGGAAAGTTTCATCGCGATCCAAGTTCGTTTGGTTTGCCGATCGTCGAAGATTTTGAACAGCTGCAGATTTTGTTAGAAAGTAGTAAACCCTAGTTAGGGTTTCGTTATTTATTTTCTAATAGTTTAGATACGGGGGTGCCAACGGTCCATCTCGGTGTTTATTTTCCGCACTAGAATACATGTGTAGATTGAATGAGTATTACCGGAAAATTGCCATGACATGTATCATATCATGAATTCCACTCCATATGCATACATGTAGAAATTAATTCGAGGAATTAGTTAGGCATGTATAAAACACACTATTAGTTTTAATTAATTGTTTGATATTAATTAGAAACTAATTAGGGTAAAAACCGAGCAACACGGGTTTTTTCAATCGTCGAGGTTGGGTGATGGATTCTCGGTGAATCCCACTCTGCGAAAGCATAAGGAGTAAAATTCCGAAACCTCGTAGTTAAGGTGTTGGATTCTCGGTGAATTCCACCTTACCTAAGACGAGATTACGTTTTTGTTCCGTAGTGTCTACGTGAAAGTTTGATGTTTAAGGACTGGATAATCACGGGCAAATGGGTTCGAAAGTGGTTTAACCACGGTTGGGTGGTCAACAGTAGCTACGGCTCAATCGACTTCATCCTCCACGTGTGGCGTTTGCACGGGTCCGCAACATCGAGCCATCCGAAGAGCCACTACGGCTCAACGGACCTCTCCTAGCCTTGACCCGTCCGACGGCCACATATGTTCTAACGAATAGGTCGGGTGGGCTAGCCCACATAACCGACAACATTCGAGCCTATGATTTATTGTTCCTTAATGTAACATCAAGTCCAAAACGTGATCGATAAACCCACCACTTTTTCAAAATATTGAGTGGGAGCGGAGAGGCGACGGCCGACCCCACGGCCTCTATTGTTGACACAAGCAACGTGAGAGAATGGTGACGCCTCGTGCCGGCACGGGACCGGCCTCCTAAGGAAGGCCTTCACCGCTATCAAAATTCAAGGCTTGGTCTCCGAAAGGATAGGATTTTGGGTACTCGTCGGGTCACCGACCGACCCTAAAGCGGCACACTGGGGTCTACCTAAAAATGCGAGACGAGAGGTCACACTCATAAAAAGGTATTTTGGTAGTACCTTGGCTGAAAAAGGAAAGGTGATTGACGATCACAAATGAGATGTTCGATTCTCAATCGATCTTCAATATTAATCGAAACCTCTTTGACCTACCCTAAGGCGGCACTGAGGCATTAGATTAAATCCTTGGAGCAGTAGGATAGACTATAAGTACTTAGTTTATGTTCCTAAAATTTTAGTAGTGTATGATTTGGATTTATTTTACATCAATTTTATTTACAACTACTTATATATCTCTAAGGTGCTAGATCGCTAGTGTAAAATTGACTAGTAATGACTTCGTTAAAAGTGGTAAGTAACTAGAAGCGTTGTATTTATTAATCTCACATGCGATTAATTTTTTGGAAGAGATATTTCTCTTGAAGCCTTCAAAACTTAAGTGACGGCATGTCACTCGCTTGTCACTCGTCTTGAGCGAGAGACAACCGTAGTTAGTTTGAAAGATGATTGGGACGATAAAATTCTTCTAGTGAATTGTGTAGTGTCTACACGAGAAATTTTCGATAGAAAAATTGGAGAATCATAAATTAAAGTGTCGCTAGTTAGGACGGTATTTGGAACCGATAAACTAGTGGGAGCTTTTATATTATGTTTTTCTAATTTATTAGAAAATCGATCCCACAAGGTAACGCTTTTATTAGACATCCCACAGTTCACGAGTAGTGTCTACTCAATTGAACTGCTAGTTCAAGACTATTTCCTTTTAAGGAAAGTTGAGAATGGGAAAGAATGTCTATAAGTGTTAATCATCTTAACTAAAATTTTGAGGCTAAACCGAAACATTAATTAAAGAAAGTATAGGATAAGGAAAGTGATTTGGATCACTAACCAATGAATCCTTAGCGACTTTCTTAACCGAGTAACTTGACTCGGTAGCTTAGTTCTTTGTTAGAACAAGGAAGCTTTGCATTAACGATTAATAGAGTAACAACGGCGATAAATTTCACTATATTAGTGGGAGTGATATAAGGAAATGAATTTTGATTCTATCCTTGAATATCACAGAAAAATTTATTTTTCTGTTTACTGATTCGTTGAAACAAATGGATTCACTTTCATCTCGATACTACAGTTGCCTTAAACAAAGTGAAGATGACATTTGTAGTACGAATCTGCGACTCGGAATTTTGTTTGATAAAGTCAGAACCACTTAGAACAGCTGAATAAGTATGTGTAACACATCTAAAACTATTAAAGGTAAAAGGTTTCCGTATTAAGATAAACGACCCTTCAATATCTATTAATTAGTGCATATATCCTAGAGATAAGACTGACGATCGGCTAAGGGTGATTCCTATCTCCCAGTCTAGGAACACTATCTCAAAAGAACAATGACTAAGTTTCCTTTCAATCGGAAAGGGTAATAGATTTGAAGGGTAACATAGCTTGTTCACCATGACCTTCGGGTCTATTGAGAGATACAAGCTAGTGGGAGTTTTTGAGTGGTGACATTTTGTCGATGACTACTCGAAATGTGATCTAGTTTATCAAAAGAATACGAGGAGGAGTCTCGATTTTAGCGAGAGAATAGAGTATTCCATGCTCGAAATAGGCTATCGCATAGTCTTGGGGTGATGCTCGGCCCGCCTCCTAGTGGAATGTTTCTCACCGAGGAAGAAACCATAGACTTGCTCGATATAGTTATTAATGTGCTACAATACTTTGTTAAACTCGATTAAGATAATTGGTTGCAAAATAACGGTTAACATTATTATGTAAACCGAGGTCTACTACTAGAAGATGCCGGTGAATTTATGGATAATGAGTGAATTCGGTTCACACCACTTCCATAAATGTAGGCATTTAGCATTTAATGCTTGAAGGTAGGATGGAGATTTTGCGCATACGTTCAGATTGTATTTGTTCGTGAAATATCTTAATGAGACGAGTGAAGGTTGATTAAAAGATTCTTGAGATCGTAAAGTGACGGTTGAATCATCACAAGCCTTACGATAGAATCTATAAGAAACGACCTTAAACCTTGAGTACGGTTACCCAAAGGTAGTTACTATCGATTTAATCGGACCACGCCCAACATTAGTTGTTGGTGATTACAGCGATAAATACTACTAGATCGAATGTCAATCCACCCAAGACACGGTGGGAGTATGGTTTAACCGTTGACCCATTGTGATTTTGTGGACTTTATAATCTCTTTGGGGTGATTGATAACCTATGGCTCTTGGTGGTTTGTATAGGATTACGATTATAGAGGTTGGTTTAAAACCTTAACCCGTGAATGGAATTTTGGTACTCGGGTTTCTGTTTGACCTCTTGTAGAACCACACTGAGTGTCTCAGGCCCGAGTGGGAGCAATTGGATCTACACGGAAAAGAGTCGAATGAATAGGAAAGTTTAAACTTTCGGCGCAAAGTTGAGTGGTATAGGGGTGATTCACGACAAGTAGAGAGTTAACCGGACCTTGAACTCTCTCACCACTCGATCTTGCTATATTTCGTCGTAAAGCGAGAAAATAGGGGTGATTCCCTGAGACTTTCTTGCCGAACAACGGAATCGAATTCATTGAGCAGAAGGGTTTTAGCTAAGAATGAATAACGGATTCGTTACAAATCGAGGAAGATAGGGTGATTCCTAAGACCTTTTTTGCGAGACTAACGATATCTTAATTCATTCAGAAAGAACCTTTGGTAGGAGGCACGCCGCCATGGCTTATATCCTTTGTGGATTTAAGAGAACCTCTCGGTCATTTAAAGTCACATGTTTTAAAATATGTGGATTTGACGGAATATTGATAAGTCTTTAGTAGAGGCTGGATATCAATATTGGTAAAATAGTAGTATTAGTGTTCATGAATGATAACATATGAAGCGATTGGAAACAACATGTGTGTGCTATCGAAGTCGAAAGCCCGACACGCCAAGATTCTCGGATGAGAGAATTGGACTATGTTCTAAGAATCGATTCGGTCAAATTCACGAGAATGAGTCATTGGCTATCCCACCGATCTTATTGAATAAGATGATTATGCATATATGGTTGCAGCATTCATCGAGAGTTGTCCTACCCTACCTCTCAGGAATGATTCTCCAAATCTTCGGATAAAGAGAAAATGGGATAGTGTCTCTCTGGGATAAGGGCAAGTCAGCTTAACACGAGTCAATTGCAATCAAATCTCGGATTCGAGCATTGAATAGCGTTTTAGTACGTCCTCAAGTATCGTTAGAGAACGAGGAAACATATGCTTGTATATTCAGGTGCAAACTTGAATATGGTTGACTACTAGCGATTCGACTTGTAGTCGGATTAAGGATGATCATTACGTTGATCTCGGGTCGATGTTTACTCATAGTGCTTAGAATTTCCTTTTGGGTGCAGGAGTAATTCCATGTCTGATAAGCCGATATCACTTCATTGTGAAAACAGTGAAGAGATAGCTTAGAAAGATCTTCTCAGTCACAAGAAGTCAAAAGCATATTGAGAGAGAGTACCGCTTTGATTGGAAGGACGGCGACGTTTCAATCTAAAGATCGTCTCAGTCGACAACCTAAGCGATCAGTGTACCAAGTCGAGTGCTTGGAGGGTACGGCATTGATGGATATGTCTCATCTGCTTTTAGAGCAAGTGGGAGAGTGTTGTGAATAAGATGAGAAAGGGTGTGCTCTAAAAACAATCGTTGCTTGTCATTTCGCGTGCAAGTGGGAGATTGTTAGGTGTAGTGCCGAAAGACAATTTGTGTAATTGTTTTTAATAATGAATGACAGAATTTATCTCACCTTATTACTTGCTTTGTGCTTGTAAAGTAATACACTGCTGCAAACCCTAAGTATATCTGTATGTAACCGCTTAACTCAGTGTATGGCATGCACGTGAGGATTGAGTTAGTGGTGATATACTTAAATGTTAGTCCGTGGTGAACTTAATCGAGTTTAGGGTCTCTTGATTAAAACACCAATAATGCGCCGAGAACACCTTAGGGTGTGATAGTCTTATCGGTTTGTCGGTAGAGGATACCTACGTGGGGCATTTATATATGATGGCATTCATATAGATTGGACCGATTTAATCTGAATTTCTCGGTATAATTCCGTAATCGAGGAATCTTATTAAATCATTAGATGATCATATATGGATCAACCTTAATCTGAGGTGATCACGAGGTCTTTGCTTGTCTCGGGGTAGTGTTTGATGTGTTAGTTACGGTTCACTTAGATATGTGTTCCAAGCCACTTCTCATTGGCACTATCTCACGATGAGTGAGTAGTTCGATTTTCACGAGACATGGAATCCATTCCTTCCTGCGGGGGAAGTAGAGGCAGATCCCCTTATTTGTTAGCCCTAAGAAAGTGATCGATCCCGGGAGTTCACATTTGACTAATTAGCTACTAGTCGATATGTGTACTAATTGATCATCGGGGTTGATGGTAAATAAGGATAAGATATTACGAGTCGGGTTCACGGAGACTTCCCACTCGAGAATGGACAAATGATCTATGGAGGGTTAATCTGTATGTAGTGATTATATCAATGGACGCTTATTTACTACATGGGTTGAGTATAAGTATACATCTATAATCGGTAGAGTTCGATTTCGGGTTTATGGTGGCGTAATCCCGGAATTAATAATTAATGTACTTATTACATTCGATGAATAATTAATTATTGGAGCTACTGGTTATAGGTCCATGGTCCCGATGTGGCTTCTGTAATTCGGACTAATAATCTTGTTATTTGGGCCTCAGTGATAATTAATTGGCTGGGCTAATTAATTGATATGCATGGATATTATTTAGTTGGGCTAAATAATATAATACACAAAAAAGACATTTTCTGTAGGCCTAAAACCTAGTGTATATGGCGCCTCATACTTCATTAAATGCAAGATTTGATTTTCTTGTGTGATTAATGATTAATAAAAGATAATTGATTTGTAATTGATTGATTGATTAATCACAATCTTTTATAAATGGAATTATCCTTTATTGTGATTTATTTTTAATTAATTATTTAATTGATTAGAAACTTGGAGGCCAAGGATTTACTCTCCTATATAAAGAGAGTTCTTCCAAGACATAAGGACAAGGAAAATTTCGACCTATACATTAAAAAGAGAGAAAAAATTTGTTTCTCTTGTCTAGGGTTTTAGAGGAAGAAAAACTTGGTGTTGCATATCAAGGAGGTTCGTTTATCAAGAAGGGTGTCCACCAACCGCCGTTTGGAGAACACATCGGAAGATCAAGGCGACTCTTCCCGTTATTGGTAACATAATCTTAAACCCCCTTGTAGTACTTAAGTCCTTTAACTATGTATTTTGATATATAAATCGTGATCCATCCGCTGCGCATAGATCTAACTCGTTTAGATCTAAGAACCTGCATCCTTCAGTATGTTCTAGTTTTGAGGACGAAACTCCTTTTAAGGGGGAAGGAATGTAATATTCCGATTTTCGGGAAAGGGCAGACGTGTAATTTTGCCAAAACCAATATTGTTATTCTGAATTCTTTTATTGGAGTTAAATTATATAAGATATTTGTATATACATTTCGAGATATATGATGAATTAAGGAAAAGAAAAGATGATTAGTAAGGGTAATTAAGGAAAAACAAGGATTTAGGTTAATTGTTGGGATTTTTCCTCTTTAAGGAAAAAAATAAACCCAATCATTTTCCTAACCTTTTAATCAGATTTTTCTTCCCCAAATTTTTGTTCCTGCGTGTAAGGCTTGAGAGATAAGGGCTGAGAGACTTTTTCAAAATTCTGAGTGGATTCTTAATCGTTTTCAGTTTAGAGAGAAGCATCAGAATCGTCATGAGAAGGGCGTTGTTTCAGTGTCAGAAAGTTGGAGCTTTTCTCAAGGTAATTAATTCAACCTATATGAGTTCTTGGTTGAGTTTTGAAGATCAAAACTCATACCTTTCGTAGTTTATTGTTTGGAATCTTGTGACCGATTTTAATGCGAATTCGAATTGATCATATAGGTTTGCTGTAGAAAAGAGATCGTTTTGCTGCTGTTTTCCTGAGTTTTTGGAGTTGGAATAGATTGCTTAAGTTAAGAAGCTCTTCCTACAATCTAGTTATGGTTGAGAGTAGCTAGATCATGTTTTTAATACGTGTTGTATCAAGTTTTTGGCTTAGATGGTGTATAAGAAGTTAGGTTTGATTTGGATCTTAAAAGCTATGTTTTCTGTTATAATTCATGTGCAATATGTTTGGATTCGAGTAGAGATCATTAATGGATGAAAATCAGGATATTAGGGTTTTTCTGCGCTGAATGCGTACGCATTGGCTAGCAATGCGCACGCATTCCTGTTACAGGATTGCCTAGGTTAGTTCCAGCAGGATCAATGTGTACGCATTCAAGGGAATGTGCACGAATTGTTGGTTCAGAGTTGTTCAGGATGCTAGCAGCATGAACAATACGCATGCATTGGTTGGGCAGTGTCTTTCAGCTTAGGTTCTGGTCAGGGAATGCGTATGCATTGAGAACAATGCGCATGCATTGTTTGAACAGAGAGTTACAACAGGTTTATAGGCAGGGAATGCACACGCATTCCATAAGGATGCGCACGCATTGCCCCAGTTTTCAATTAAATGTTGTTTAAGCCTTTTAATAAGATGTTAATGTTATAATATGACCTAATAACACTAATTAAACATGACCAAGCCCCGATTGAGTTTCCGATGCGATAGGTTCTGGCACCGGTCGTATTCTTAAAGGGAGTTGAAGTTCGGGACCATCAGAAGGGCATGAAAGGGCTTGTTCTTTGATGAACTAGAGTTCATCAATGTCTGTGTACATGATAGGTTGTGAGGTCTAGTTGTCTAAGTGAGGGAGTAGAGTCGTTAAGGTGAGATTTATTTTGAAAACACTTAGGTGGCTAGTTGATTCAAAATAATAATTACATAAGTGTAGTAAAAGATAAAACGTCATTTATTCTCGGTTAGGCACTTTTTCATATCGGCGATGTGATACGTTCAAGGTGAACAACGCTACTGGCTCAAAAGGCTGAAGGGTAGTGGAGGAAATTCATCGGATGTATACGCATACCGGGGAGACCCCGTATCTAATCGGTTCTAATCACCGTTAGTTAGCAAGTATATTTTCAGGCTGATGAATGCCATGTGCAGTGTCCTTGAGTAATGACGTAACCAAGATAAGCTAAGCTAGAAATGTATAGTCATGACATGTCGATGGGCGTGAAATGAACCCTAGATTGAGTCGGTCTTACAAAGATAATCCTTTTATTAAAACTTAATAATAAACCTTAATTATATTGTAGCTTCTACTTCTTACTTTGTACAATGTACTTACCTCAAATGTATGTTTATTTATGTGTTTGGGGGAGAGAAGACGAACAGGTAAATTTGGAATTCGAGGAGGACTTCGATGACGACGTTTAAGGACGCCGAAGTTGAAGAGCTTATTTATTTACATTTATTTATATTTTAGACTTGGATATTGTTGATGGGATCTTTGTATTTTTACTTCATGGTTTTTGGATGTTTCTTACGTTTTGGATTTCGTTGGTTTCTCTTCCAATGTAATAATGTTACAATTCTATCTTTAGACATTGAGTTTTCTATTCTTGGATATTTGAAAAAAAAAAAATTACCCGAGTCTTTTACTTCCGTTGCTTTATTTTGATACGACGTAGTAGAGGCTTACGTATAAAGTGAATTTATTTTTATTTTATAAGTGCCGAACGTTCCTTTTCCGGATAAGGACTCAGTGTCCGGGAACGGGGCGTTACAGTTGGTATCATAGACAAGCATTTTTAGGCTTCCTTTTTTTTAAGATAAGTTTTCTCTAGACCTTTTAGTAACATTCTGGTTTTCTTTGATCATCAGGATAGTGTTCACTAGAACCGGAGCAGGTGCAGAAGCTTCAGGAGTTCGGCGTGAAAGTCCGATGCCAGTTGTGGGAGGCGGTTTCATGAGGCATAATCCATCACCTCACCCGAGCTACAGTCCACCCCCTCACACTACGACCCCTACACCACGATCTCAGCGGAGGCAGTCAGCACGACCACGGCATAATTCTACTCAACGACCTCGACCAAGGTACAACTTTATCTATGGTGAACATGGAGAAGCACCGTTACGTGTCACCGTGTTAGGGGACATTCCACGAT
The DNA here is from genome assembly GCA_026214975.1 of Gentiana macrophylla. NCBI lineage: Eukaryota > Viridiplantae > Streptophyta > Magnoliopsida > Gentianales > Gentianaceae > Gentiana > Gentiana macrophylla. Next base: position 16,542,375 of record CM047807.1, read on the forward strand.
CACGTACCCCAAAGAACCGATGATCTACCCTCCACCGGTCAGCGTTTATCCACCACCAGTGAGCCATCCCTCTCCACCGATTTTCCATCAACAACAACAGCAGACCTTTTGCGCACCTGCAGTAGGTCATACCCCTCGACCTACTATACCTCCTTCACCCTGCTTTGACCATCAGAAAGGCTTTGGTTATCCACCCTACGGTTTTTATCAACCACCGCCATACCAACAACCTTATCAGCCAGAAATACCTTATGGATACCCTCTAGTGTACCCACCAATTCCACCAGTTAGACCGGTTTTCGAGCAAGCACCGCCAGTTGATTGGTATACCCGGTTGATAAGGAACAGAGTTCAAGACTTCTTTGGGAATGGGGAACATTCAAAGGCTGAGGAATGGTTAAGGAGTTTTGAGAAAGTTTGCAGGAACATAAATGTTCCCGAATCTGAGATGGCCCAGTTAGCAGTTGGATTTCTTTTGGGTGCATCTGAAGCTTGGATTGACGCTATACAGAGCAGTAATGGAAAAGTAACAGATTGGGAAGGCTTCAAAGTTCTATTTTACTTCGAGTATTTCCCAGAAACAGTGTAGGCAGACACGGCAAGTCAGTTTTTAAAGCTTAAGCAGGGTAATTACATGACGGTATCTCAGTACACCAAAAAGTTTAATGAGTTGGGAAGGTTTTATCCGGAGCTTATAAAGTTTGAAGAGAGGAAGATGGCACTCTACAAGGAAGGATTGTCCTATGAAATAAAATTTGGTATGTTAGGGTTCACATCCAAGAATATGGCTGAACTTCTGAATAAAGCATTAGAGGTTTAGACCTTCAGGAAGAAGGCCACCGTGGTTATTGGGAACAAGAGAAATTTTAGGACAAGTCAATGGAATAACCGAGGAGCACCGCATCAGAATGCTAAGAAAACGACAGCCCCTGCAGCAAGTAAACCTTCAACCGGAGTACCGCTATGCCCTAAGTGCAATAGAAATCACTCAGGTGAGTGCCGAGCTCATGTAAACGGTTGTTATCTCTATGGAGAAACGGGACATTTTGCTAAGAATTGTCCGACAAAGGGGAGCTCGAGTAATCAGAAGCAAGGAAATGGAAGAGGCGGCCCAAGTCGCCCAGTTCGAGTCTTTGCAGTGGATGCTGAGATGACTGAACCAGACGATAATGTTATTTCAGGTACCTTTTTGTTTATTTTAATTTATTAGAGTACTTTTATAGCACGATTTAAATCATGTTGTAGCTGTATTTAAATAAATGAATTCACATCCTAGGTACTATAATATTAGACAACTTAGCGGTAACAACATTGTTTGATACGGGAGCGTCTACCACCTTTGTGTCGTCTAAGATAGCTAAGAAGCTTAATTTACCAATGGATACCTTAAAAAACACCTTGGAAATAACAACACCCTTAGGAAAAGTGTCTAAGGTAGCCAAGTTGATGCCTCAAGTTGACGTGCGAGTAGGAACGTATCGTTGCAAAAGTGACTTTACGGTTTTAGACTTTTCAGATTTCGATGTGATTCTTGGAATAGATTGGCTATCCGAGAATTATGTTCACTTGGATTGTAGAGAAAAGAGAGTGACCTTTAAAGTACCTGGGAAATCAGATAAGACTTATCAAGGTAATGTTTACAAGCCAAGTAAGAAACATCACCCTATAATTTCAGCCGTTAAGGCTATAAGAGCTTGTCAGAAAGGTTGTGAAGGCTTTTGTTGTACGCAGTGGATGTGGAACAAGTGAAGCCTAAGTTAGAGGAAAACCATGTGGTACGAGAGTATCCTGATGTGTTCCCAGAAGAGTTACCGGGAAACATGCCAGATAGAGAGATAGAGTTTGAGATCAAGTTGATACTAGGAGCGACACCAGTTGCTAAGACACCCTATAGAATGGCACCGGCTGAATTGAAGGAGTTGAAAGCTCAACTTAAGGATATGCTTGAAAGGAATATAATTCAGCCTAATACTTCGCCTTGGGGAGCCCCAGTGTTGTTCGTTAAGAAGAGAGATGGTAGTATGATCCCCAGTGAGCAGCGTATTATGTTTCCTCTTATTTGTCGACACCTACACACGCTTCCCCCCCTTTTTTAATATTTTATTTGATCCCAAAACACAATACATATATCTATTAGTTGGGTAATTATTTCCACAAGCTATTTGTGTCGATCAAAATCCTAATATTTAGCTAATTACTTTAATTATTGGATCCCAATAATATCTCTAAATAATTATCTTTTTAAATTAAAAGAGTCATAATATCGGTCAAACATGTCTTTTCCGGTGATTTATTAAATCCTTAAAAATCACTTATCTACGAATGACAAAATTACTCTTAATTAAAAGTTCGGGGTTTTACACATAATACTGGTGAAGTATCACATGAATTGCCATTTATTGTTTCCATAAAATAAAGGTTGTGATGTTTTATCAATAACTTTATTTATTCATTAAAACCGTGAAATCCAAAACCAGATCAAACCAAATCGAATCGAACCAATGGTTTTATCCAGAAAACCGTGTGGTTTGTTTTTCAAAATTAGAAACCGTATATAATGATTTAGTTTCATAAATAGAAAAAATCAACAGAACCTGATTATGTTCACCCCTACTTTAAATTATTATCACGGTGATTGTGATTGCGATGAATCCAAATCACACATATACACTACTACGGTACGTGACAGGATGAATAAAAATTAATCACACTCATCTTTTTGGTATAACCAGAAATACCCCATAGTTCTTCTCATACAATATAGCTTAAGGTTTTTTCCGGGAATCCAATTCTATCAAAAAAAGACAATACTACTTTTTGTATCTAATTAGATCGACTAATTTAATCATACCGCATGAATAAGTAATCCTGTTTAGAGGTTAGACCATATTTTTATTGAAGAATGAAGGATAATGACAGCTTTTGAAATATTTTTTTTGGGAAATTAGGGATAATGACACAATCTAGAATATTTTTAAGTAACATAAATACATATTTTTATAAGAAGAAGGACATTGCGTGCATAATTTTATAGCGAGAAGGACAAACAGTGAATCCGAAAATCGGTGAATCTCCCGGTGAATCCCGAAATCGGTGAATTTTTACGATTGAATCCCGAAAATCAGTGAATTTCGACAATAAATTTTGAAATTAGTGAATTTCGAAAGTGAATTTCGGCAGTGAATTTAAACAGTGAATTTCGAACACAAGTGAATTTCGACAGTGGATAAATAGTTTTGTCCTTTATGCAAAAGTTTCAAAAGACTGTCTTTCTACTCAATTGATGAAATCCTCATTCCCATATTTCTTTATAGGGAGAATGACAACTCCTATAATTTTTATAGTCTGAACGATAAAATACAAATAAAAAAAAAAAACAGCGAAGTGCTCCAGTTTTTTCTTTTCTTTTTTTTTTTTTGTTTTTTTTTCTTCTTTCCTTTCCGATTTTCAAACACTCATATCTTTTGATTTAGAAATCCAAACGCGATAAAAATTTCACTGGATTTTATTTTTTTATTCTCTTTTTTTTGAGACTTGGTTTGATATAATTACATCGTTTTTCGTGAGATTCACTGTCGAAATTCACTCAGTGAATCTCCCTTGTGAATCCCGAAAATCAGTGAATATCGATAGTGAATTTCGACAGCGGATTTTCTGAAATCACGTCGAATATGTTGAATGTGGTCTGAAAATAAAAGGGCATGAAAAAATCATTGGTGATTTTTTTTCTTCCAAATTTAGAGTTCTAGACTGAGAGATATGAGTGTTTAAAAAAGATAGATTAGAGAGAAAGTGTGTTGTTTTTATTTTTATTTTTAAATGCTCTAGAAAAATAATAGAAATATTTTTTTTTGTCATTTATGCAAAAGTTTCAAAAAACTGTATTTCTCCTAATTGATGAAATGTTGGTGTCCTTCTCCATTATTCCTCCTATTTTTATTACTTGATGAAAATCTATCAGATTAATATTTAGACTAGTTTTATTTAATATATATATATTCTTAAATGATGGTAATATGATATGTGTGATTGTGTGGAATGCATAGATATTCTAGTCTTCCATGTACTTTAATGTCACATCATCATATTATAAACATAAGCTTTATAACATTGACCGCTACTTATAAACCTTTTATCTATTTCACATCAATCTTTATGATAATAATAAAAGTCCACAGGACATGGCATGGTGGTAAATAGTTAGGGTGCCTTAAAAGACGAACTGAATCATAAGCTGGAGTGTAGAGGTTCGAACCCTGTAAAGTGGAGAATTCTTTCATTTCTTTGGTATATAGCAAAACTCATTACTCAGAAATATTAGGTTACATGATTAACATTTTACTCATTTTGTGGGACATAAGAATCGGAAAACTCGTGGTTAGGGTTTAACCAAATTTTTATAATAATAATACTAAAAAAATCCAACATGACACCTCGAAGAATTTAAAGCTTTTGTCATCTTCTCTCCTACTCACGTACACTTTTTCAACGATAAAAAGCTTTTTACAAAGCTTAGAACATCTCCAGTTATGGAGTTTTTAAAAGTCTATAACTATGCAATGTCATCAGTTTATAAACTTTCTCTATAATACATAAACCTTTTAAAAAGGTTTATAATATGGACCCGCTACATATGAATATTTTTTTTTACTACACACAACATTAGAAAAAATCAAAAAACTAACATGGCAGGGCATGAATCGGTTGGTCTAGCTAAAACTTTTCCATAAAGCTTTGATGATGTGGACAATCTACAACGGTTGTAAAGCTTTTACAAAACTTAAGCTTTTGAAGTGTACTCTTATAAACCTTTTTTTTTTTCATCTACTCCATTGTAAATGCTTTGGGTAGACCAATGCCTGAGGTGAATCAAATCACAATTTTTACGGAATAAATAAGTCGCACGATCAATATCCATAAAGTCATTGAAGGCGTGACGTTCATTTGGGATACCGACCTCTTATTTGAGAAAGAATACCGGACACGTATATAATTAAAATTTAATCTAATATATATATATATATATAGGCCTTACATCATTATCATCAAAATACAAAACGGAATAATAAAATTGATAGACTCTAAAAATTAAAACGACAAATAATGTCGATTAGAACACTACAAACAACCGTAACGTGTCATAACTTACATATAAAAACATCACAAAACCCAAGGTTTTTCAAGTTTAACTACATCATCAAAAATTTAAATAACTGAAATGTCCAACACATAAGGTAAGCCATAACATGAATATTAAAACAGATCATCAACATTATAAACAAGCTCATACATCCTCAACGTAAGAGTCGTCTTCCACCTGGCAAACTTTTCGAGGAGGGAAAACATACAATAAAAGGGGATAAGTATGAAAGTATTTAGTAAATGGTAAAAGCACCAAATCTAAATAATACCAAAACAATACAATAATAATTCTACCAAGTATGTATTTAAGAACACTTCCCTTTATTGGTCTAACTTGTAAAACTCAACCATCAAAGGAATTTGTTACACATAAGACTCAAGGTCACTACGCATGGTGAAGTGCATCACGACGCCTAGTCAACCTCTCATACGGCATGAGTCCTACCCAAGTGGAGTCCAACTCCAAGTTGCGAAAAAGCTCAAGGCCTAACCAAAAGTTAGCGTGTTTTATCTTTTAGACTCTCATGTATGATGAGAGTCAACCCGGGTATCATTTCATATGTGTTTCGTACCCCGTTATACCTCGTTTTGTTTGATTTCGGAGACATTTTGTTGTATTTTGGCATATTTTGCACCATGGTTTACATTACGAGACCTAGTTTTGTCTCCTTAGTGTCTTGCGAGGATTATGTGTGGTATTTGTTGTGATTATATGCAGGATATAAGTTGATACTGAACCTGGTAAGAGAGGATTTAGTGATGATATGTCAAGTTTGAAGGATAGAATTATATGGCCAAAGCTTAAATGTTCGAACGGATCAAATATCTTTGATGTTTTCACACTACTTTCACTTAACTACATTTTTTATCAACTTTAAAGACGGTTTCTGGACTAGACTTCTGCATGAAAGTAGTAGACAATTGAATTAGCTTCCCAACTCATTTTGATTCTTAAATCAGAGGTCAAATTACAAAATTATCGCTGCATTACTAAAGGTGTGTCAATCCAGGCGTGCGCCTAGAAAAGACAGGCGCATGCCTGCGATGGAACGGAGAATTTCCCGGAATCTCAATACTGTTACAGCCGTAGTATAGCATGCGAAATAAATAAATAAACAGGAAATTAAGAACACTTTTTTATTAATCTGAAATAAAATTATTACAATACTGTAATTGAAAAAGAAAAAGTAATGAAATGATATCTCCAACTGACGCAAGATGGAACTCTGTCCTTAAGACAAATTTGCTCCGGCTTGTACCCCGGTTTATGAAATTGTCTCCCAGGATTACTCAGTTACCTGTTCAGAAAGGAGGTACTTCTATTTCTGAACCACTTCGAACTCTGATGATGCCCAGAAACTCTTCACTATGAATGCATAAACTATTTTATGCAATGGAATGTATGAATGCTCTTGTATTGCTTGAATACTTCTGTGTTTATTCCATCTTGTGAGGACTTGTTTATATAGAGGCTCAGATTGTAATGGAAGAGTCTCTGCAATTAATTTCATTTATTGCATAACTCCAACTACTTCCACTTTACTCCAAGTATTGATGGTAACAGGTTCAAAGATGAAAAGTCTCAGAAGAAGAAGAAAAGGCTCAGCTGACTGAGACATTCAGTCTGCAGAACGTGCCTTGGCGATCAGTCGATCTGCTGAACCTCACGGTGACTTCTCCCCTCTTGATCTTGAGTTCGCCAATTTGATTCATCCTTTCTTTGAATCTTTGAGTTACGCCTCCACTAATCGACTCATCTTTGAATCTTTGAGTTCCGCCACCGGTGACTCATCTTTGAATCTTTGAGTTACGCCTCGGTGACATCTTGAGTTGGTTCGATTTTGTCGGTGATTGTCTCGGTGACTTGCCATCCCGCTGACTTTGTCCAAAAGATAATACTAGCCCTCAGGCCCAGGCCCAAGCTCAAGGTCAACGGTTAACGGTCAGCGTCGGAGCGCGCACGTGGGTGTGGTAATTTTAGCAGAACATCGTCTGTCTAAAACCATTTTGAACTCTCTCCCCCTTTCTATAGGAGCTTATAACAATCATCTACTATCATCATATAAATACTTGACATTGGAACACTCACGTTCCAATGTGGGATAAAGTTTTACACTACATTTCTTCCCGTATCTCACAACAACTTAAAGCGTTAATATCTCATTCACCCGTACTCCGAATTGAATGATTTTAAATCCTATTGTCAACTACTTATCATGTAGTCTCCAATGATTTAATAAAAGTCTCGATAACTTTAATAATAGTCTATCGAACTCGCTTTTTAAAATAGTTGTCATAAATGATTAAAAAATCGACAAAATCATTTTGCTCTATTTTCTCCAACAATCCCCCACATGAATGGATATTAATGCATATGCTGACTCTGAAGAGATTTCTGACAGAAAATTATTGCATCAGGAGAGGTAGCTTCTGGCTTTGAATCTGCCTTAGTGAAATACTATCGGATCTACTCGGCTAATCAGTGAACTATGTCTTGAACTGTTCAGCCTTTATTGTAAAACCAGACAATAGTACTCACACAATATTTCTCTAAGAACCGTATTTAGTTCTCATGATTGTGTTCATTTTGGCCACTAATCACCCCTGATTTCAGAAAGTGCGTTAGAGAATTCTAGCCTCTGAATTCTCACAGAAGCTGCCCCACTTCACACTTACGTAGGTGATCTCCTATCAAGATTATTCTCCCATACCCCACTCGAATTTAACCAAGTTATAGGAATCATTAAAAGTTTTCACTTAACTTTTACACCGCTGACAGATAACACTTTTATTCACAGAATGGGTAAGTGTTCACTGAACCTTCATAACTTAGTTGTCCCTTTGAACCATGATCTTGGGATATCCAGTCAACATGGTTGGGTTATCATTACAAAGTTTATGTCGTAATAGGCTGAAGTCCCATTCCGAGTGTCAATTTTGACATTTGATCTATAGGTAAACCTTTTGTAAGCGGATCCGCAAGATTCTCCTTCGATCTAACAAAATTGATGGAAATCACACCATTAGAGATCAGTTGTTTAATATATTGTGTCTGCGACGTATATGTCGAGACTTACCATTATACATACTGTTTTGTGCTCGACCTATAGCCGATGGACAATCACTATGTATGCTTATAGGAGCAATAGGTTTAGTCCAGCATGGAATATCCTCTAGGAAATTACGAAGCCATTCAGCTTCTTCTCCTGCCTTGTCTAATGCAATAAACTCAGTTTCCATCATGGAACGAGCTATTCATGTTGCTTTTTGGATTTCCATGACACCAAAGCACCACCAATAGATAATACATATCCACTTGTGGCCTTAGAATCTTTGGAATCAGATATCCAATTTGCATCACAATATCCTTCTAATACTGCTGGATATCGTGTATAACATAATCCCAGATTCATTGTAAACTTTAAGTACCTCAGTACCCTTATCAAAGCTTTCCAATGATCCTCATTTGAATTGCTTGTATACCTGCTCAGTTTATTCCTTGCACATGCTACATCTGGTCTAGAACAATTAGTTATGTACATCAGACAACCTATTATATGTGAATATTTCAACTGAGACACAGGTTCACCTTTGTTCTTGACTATGTGTAAACTTAAGTCAATTGGAGTTTTCACAAGACTCTCATGAAAGACATTAAATCTTTTTAGAACAGACTCAATATAATGAGACTGTGTCAAAGCAAGTCCATCAGACATTCTAGAGATTTTAATCCCCAAAATTACGTCTGCAACTCCCATATCTTTCATATCAAAGTTTCAAGTCAACATCTTCTTAGTATTCATGATTATATCACGAGTACTACCCATGATCAACATGTCATCAACATTTTTTTTAAAGCAACTTTATTTTATTAATAAACGAAAGAAAGAGCTACAAAGTTGAGTGCCATATCCCGGCCCGCCCCAAGTTTACGTGATAGAGTGCATAGCATGGCCTCCTTAAACCCTATGTGTGGCAAACCCAGTGTAGGAAAATCCACCACATAGGGAAGAGTACTCGCTCTATGCACCCCCGAAAAATTCCCTGCCCTATAAATAATTACATCAGTGGGATTCATATTGAAATAAATGCTGCCTCTATGCATGAAATGCCGAAGACCCATTCGCATCCCCGTGTGAACTTTCTTGGTTCGAAGAAGCTTGCTACCCTTCCTCTTGAAACTTCGACATGACCCATCCGCAAAGTGAGCTACGAAACCCATACTAGAAGCTGAACCAAACACATAAGGGGCAATATCAAACACCATAATAAGTATGAGCACAACGGTTGACTGCAAAAGCAACAAAAACACCTGGGTTGCACCCCTAGCAATGTGGTAGGGGTGCGTCCAAAGGTCATCACAATCTGCTAAGCCGCATCCATGTGTAAGCGCCAGACAAGCTGCAAGGTGGTGATCTGTCCGCAGCAAAAGCACACCAGGAATATGGTGAACAACATATAAACTCCAGACAATAGTAGAGAAAAGGAACAAAAGCACCTGAATTGCACCCCAACAGAAAATGGAGGGGTGCGTCCAGTCAATATGGTAGTGGTGGATATAAGTGTGTCGCGCAACTGGGTTCCCTCCATCTCCACAATCAGTTAGCTTCATCGATCTGCACAAAGAGGAGCACGCAGTATATGGACACAACTGGATGAAAATGGGAAAATCAGTGAGGTAAGCAATACGACCTGGTTTGCACCCTTCACAAGTGAAGAGTGCTTCCCGGGTTATCAGTGATACAGCGGATATGAGCTGGGCCGTATAAATCATCATGGATAAGATTCCGAATATGCGACGGGACTTCTCTTTGATGGGTGAAAATCTGATCATCCCCTCCCAACCCTGCAAGCGCGTCAGCGACCCTATTGCATTCCCTATAGACATGCGAAATAGTGTAATGAAGTGATCGAAGGATAGCACATATCTGAGTGACGGAGAGACACAGGGGCCAGCCCCCACCACTTGCTCCAGAGATCATACGACAAACATAGAGAGAATCAGATTCGATATCCATATTTTGTGCGTGAGTGCGCATGCGAAGACCAAACAGCAGAGCTTTAATCTCTGCATCCACCACAGTCCCCTGCCCAAAGCAAGCGTGGAAAGCCAAAATAAACCTTCCATCAGAGTCTCTGATGATACCACCACCATAAGCAATGCCATTCCTGACACTCCCATCCACATTTAATTTAACATTGCCCGTTGGCGGAGGCGTCCATCTCAGAGAAGTCACTCTCCTCATCGGGTTAGGTTTGACCCGAAAGGGTTGGAAGAAGGGAGTTCCTCTATCAGCTCCTAAGACTTTAGCTTCCAGATTCTTCCGAAAGGCAAGTTGCCGAATAGCCCGCTCAATGTGTATGATGGTCCGCTGTATGGATGGTTGGACTGCATCATGCCGGCACTTGTTCCTCTCAGCCCAAATGCCCCAGCAAACGATGACTGGGACAATAAGCCGAAGGCTGTAAATACTAGTAGCCGAGTTTCGCCAGAAGTGAAGCATAGGCACAATCCACAAGTAGGGTAAACCGCAACCCAAAGTGATTCATAAAGTACTTCCAAGCAAGTCTTTGGCAAAATGGCAATCAATAAACATGTGTCGCATGAGTCCTCCCATGTTGGCACGCAAAGCATTTAGAAACTAGAGTTATACCGCGTCGCTGAATATTCGGGTCAGTAGGGAGAATGTTATGCAGCAACCGCCAACAAAAGAACGAGATCTTGAGAGGAAGAAGGTTGTTCCAAATTATCTTATAAATTACACTTTGGAGAGGGTGAGAGTACGAACCATGTTCCACGTGGACCGAGTGTTAAACCGCCCATCGTGGCTCGGCGTCGAGATAAGCTCATCATCCTTCTCCCGCATGAAAGGGATAAGAATGATCTCTTCCACTATGTGATCTGGGAAGGTGAGAGCAGAAGGAGCTGTGTATTCCACGGCCATTCACCCAAAACTCATTAACCTTCCAAAACCGGTCTTCCGGTGGTTCACCCAAATTATCCTTCGTCCACTTGTCTCTCCGTAAGTCAATGTTCCTGCATTTAGCCTCCATGAAATGAATTGTTCTCGCTTTGTCTCTCATGCTCCACACTCTTCTTAGCATGGCGTCATCGACCCGGGCTCGGGGACATCCAAGGGAGACTTGTCAATGATGTAGGTATTGAAAATGGCCTTAGCCCAAATACCCCCTTTTTCGACGTAATCGAACCCACAACTTGATCGCAAAAGTGTCGATAACATCAAAGAGGTTCCGCAGACACCCACCCACCTTCCTCAATCGGTGTACACAATTTGTCCCATGATCGCCAAAGTGTATATGATTACCATCCACCACTATCCCATAAGAATTTATTAAAAATTGATGAAGACGATGAATAAATTCTTTAGGGGAACCAAAGACTTGAAGTGTATAGATCGGGATGGACGTTAAGACATGCTGAGAAGAATTAGCTTCCCACCAAAAGACAATAGCCTGTTTCCCCAGTGATGAAGCTTCCTTTGAACCTTATCGATTATGTCCTGATAGAAAATGGTACAATTCCGGCCCCGGAAGAGGGGAGCCCCTAAGTATCGGAAAGGCATGTGTTCGCGCAGAAAGCCCAAAACATTACGCACCCATCCTGCCTTAATAGACGTCAACCTATGTCCAATGAAATTACTTTTGGTGGAGTTGATACGCTGCCCAGACACAAGCTCATAATGGTGGAGAAGCTCTTTGAGGCCCCGTAGCCCTTTCCTATTACATCGAGTAAAGAGGATCGTGTCATCTACAAAGGCCAGGTAGTGGATGCCTTTTACTTTAGATTGAAACTGCATGCCAGGATTCTAAGACATGTAATCATTAATCAGTCTGCCGAAATACTCTACCGCTAAAACAAATAGAGCAGGGGATAGGGGATCACCCTGTTTAACTCCGCGAGTCGCATGAAAGGGAGTAGAAGGCACACCATTGAGCAGGACGCAAAACCAGTTATCAGCGAGAGTTCAGAAAATAAGGTCAACAAAAGGCTCTTGAAAGCCAAACATCCTCAACATCTTCATTATGAAACCCCAATTCATACGATCATATGCTTTCTCCATATCTAATTTAAGCATAATATTGGGGCTACGGAGTGGTTTATTGACATTTTTGCAAAGCTCCTGGGCCAGAAGGATATTATCAGTAATGCATCTTCCAGGAACAAAACCGGTTCTTTCGGTCCGCAACCAGCATGGGAAGAAAAGAATTCAGCCGCTGCGTAATAATTTTGGTTATAATTTTCGAGAAAACCGTGCACAAACTAATAGGCCGGAAGTCCTTCCATTTATCCGCCCCTATCTTCTTGGGCAACAGAATAATCGTGGAGGTGGAGAAGTAACGAGGAAGATGACCACCCAGGAAGAAATCACCAATCGCATTCACCATATCCTGTTTAATAATCTGCCAGCAAACTTTGAAGAAATGCGAGGTGTAACCATCAGGGCCAGCAGCACTATCTGAGCTCATGGATAGCACTGTATTATGAATCTCCTCAACAGACGGAGTAGCCATGATGGCCGCATTCTGCGCATGGGATATTTGAGGGAGAGAGAAATTAACAAGAGGAGTGCCCATACCTTCCCTATCCTCGGAGAAAAGTTGCTCATAAAAAGTAGCAGAGGAAGCACGGATGTCTTCCTGATTGTCAATCCAACTACCGTCATCCGCCTTAATTCTATGAATGTAATTCTGATTCCTCCTCTGTTTACAAATAGCATGGAAATACTTACTATTGGCATCTCCAGCTTCAATCCATTTCACAGACGCTTTCTGCTTAAGGAACCGAGTCTCAACATCATTACACCTCTCGTACTCTAAGATGGCCTGGTCAAGATCTTCCTTAGCCATTGTCGACCCTTCCTGATCATGACGAATGGTCTTCTCATGAACCGCAGACAACGCCTTCTTAATATTATCAAAAATATTCCCGAAAACCAAACGATTCCACTCAGTTAATTTGTAAGCTAGTTTTTTGAGCTTTCTATGTAGAAGACGCATACCCTGACCTTCCTCATGCTCCTCCCAAACAGACTTCACAAGGTCAAGGAACGTGGTATCCTCAGTCCAAACATTTATGAAGCGAAAGGAGGATTTACTCAAGGCTCTTGAACCACACAAAGCCGTAAGAGGCAATGATCAGAATGAACCCGGGGCAGGTGAGACACTTTCGTGACATCAAATTGCTCCATCCACTTATCATTAAAGAAAACCCTATCCAAGCGTTGCCAAGTCTTGATTCTATACCATGTGAATTGAGATCCCTCAAAAGTAGCTTCAGTGAGACTAGCCATCTGAACACAGTCATTGAAGTCCTGCATGTCGTTGACCCTAGGGGGCGGCCCCCTTTCCTCTCATCAGCCTGTCGAATAATGTTGAAATCACCCCCAAGTATCCAAGGGCTATTGTTATTCTAGGCCCGATCCTGTATCGCTTGCCATAACGCTTCTCTAGGATGTCTACTGTGTTTTGTGTAAATCCCCGAAACAGAAAATTTATCCCCATTCTGATCGGTAATGTCTGCCGTGCACATCTGATCGCAATCAATATCCATAGAACAGTCCACCCCCGACCACAAGAACCAAATTTTCCCTCGCAAAACAGATTGAGAAAAATCAAACCCCAGTTTAAGACGAATACTAGTAGTGAACTTTGCAGAACAAAGAGGTTCAATAAGCACAAGTATCCTAACATTATTCTGTCTGCAAATATTCTTAATGCAAGTTTGAGTCCTATCATTACCAACACCACGCACATTCCAAAATAAAATATTTATAGGACTATACATCGGAAGAGCGTAAATGATAAGTTTGAGAAGGTACCGACTCTTGTGGCACAAGCGAGAGCTTCCCTTTTTTCCTCCTTTTTTTCTTCGTAGAGTAATTGGAAGTGCCAGGGATATTGGAAGGTCCGTCTCCGCTTTCGTATTCATGCTTCTGCGGAGTCATGAAGGATCAAACCGAAGTTTTCATGGCCAGTGATCCCCTTGGTCAACATAGGGTCGTTTCGCAACGTAAGATCATCTACCACCAAGTCACTCACAGAGCCGAGAGGGTCTTTCCCTTTACCACCATCGTCAACCTGAATCACACCGCGATCAACCTCCTGTCTATGCGCAAGGTTGTCCTCCACGTTTCCCATATTTACATCAATACCAGAGTTAATCAACCTTTGATCTAAGGTGGTATGAAAGTCCATCAAATCGGGGAGCGCCGTAGTACGTGTAGCGTCATATCCAGCTGATCGCGGCCTATTTTCCACCTGCCTAGTTCTATCCTCTTTCATAAGTGAGTGATGTGCAGTTTCAACAATATCCTCATCAGTAAGCGACTGGAACACATGGAAAGAGTTAGAATTTTCTAAGGGTTACGTGGTCCGAGGGCTCAAAATCGGGTTATGAGCAAGATTCACTGCGAGTAGGAACAATATTGGTAGGGCAGATCTCCCTCACTATTGACAAGAGGACCAGCATTCTGTGAAGTACCATTTTGCTTAACCTGATAAACCTGTTGAGGTTGTCTGCGACTGGGTCCACTATTCCACTTCCCATTTGAGGTCAACGGTCCACCGCCAGTATCCTGTGAAGTATTCTGGGACGTGCTAGGGTTGGGTTTCTTACGTGAGCTTTCAGATGGAGGATTCTTCCTTAAACATTTGTCCTCAGAATGACCAATCCTATGACAAAAGTGCGTGAATCAGCCAAGATTCAAGCATGAACCTCCCGCGGTGTTCCTTATGAACATCTTCCCCTAACCAGATTCTAGTACAACGGGGTTTCTGGATATCCATTTCAACCAGTGCCCTCGCAAAAGACGGTCTTCTCAAATCTGAAGTAGCCGCATCCGTCTGAAGCGGTCTGCCAATAAGGCCACCAATTTTACTTACATATTGAGGGTTAAAATACGGCAACGGCAGTCCAGGGAATTCAAACCAAATAGGAACCATAGAACAATCTGCATTGCAGTGAAAATCAACCGTCCATTTGGAAAACTCAAATCTATGAGGACCCATATTCCACTCTCTGCGTGTAAATAGGCGATTATAGTCCTCTTGACAACCAGGGTGAACAAGGACGTGCTTTGTATCAAGTAAACCAATTTTACAAGAAGCTTTTAAGTCTAGCCGAATGAAAAACTTACGTATATCATCAATACGCGGCCGATAATCAGGGAAACGAGCAACCAGAGCATTCTCAAAAGGACGTGCAAGAATTTCAAGCTCCGCTCTCGGAACAAAAAAAGCCGGTTCTCCCTTACCCGTACCATAAACACCAAAGTCAGGGATGTCTACCTTATTGCCTCCAGTTGCAGCCGCATATGATTTGGGAGGCTGCAAGGTATCCTCATGTTGGGACGCAACCACGCGTTGGACCCCCGGTGGGTCCGCCATGCCTGGAGAAACGCAGAAGAGTAACTTGTTGAGCAAGATAAAACACAGCCATTAAATGCCCACATCCGGAGCAAAAGCAGTCACCGGCAAGGCTGAACAGGCCACAGAAACGACCCCACGGCCTCAATCAGAAGCCACTGCCACAGCCCCTGAACGCCGGTAAAAGGTCACAGCGCAGCCAACCAGCAAGAACACCGATCAAAAACCACGGGCCGATCACCAAGTCACCGATCGACGCTGAGAACCTGCTCAAAAAACCGATCGGCGCCGAAGAAAAGCGAGATGACGACGCTGAAAGCAACCAAAGAAGAATCTTTGGAAAAACCCCGGGCCGTCGGACAGCAAAACCTAGCCACCGCCGGCAAGTCACCGCCTCAAAACCAAGTCACCGCTGCAAAACCAAGTCACACTCGTTAATTTTAAACCCATTTGACAACATTGTTTGATCAAATTTTTGGTGCCACTGTTTTGGCGCTTGTTTTAGCCCATACAGTGATTTAACGAGTCGACACACTTTGTGTTCTTGACCTGGAACTACAAAACCCTCGGGTTGTTCTTTGTAAATTTCCTCCTCTAATTCACCATTTAAAAAAGCAGTCTTAACATCCATTTGATGGATTTCCAAGTTATAGACCGCAGTGATCGCAATAAGAACCCTTATTGAAGTGATTCTAGTTACTGGTGAATATGCATCGAAGAAATTAAGACCTTCATTTTGTCGATAACCCTTGGCTACCAATCGGCCTTATTGTTGGTCCCAGAGAAGGTGAAACTATAGTCGAGGGGGTGAATGACTATAGTGGAGTTTCAAAAACTTTTCTTATATTTAAAAGCTTTTAGCAAATGGATAAGTCCTTCTTACTATGTTGTTTTCAAATCAGTGTGAGCGATCCACGAGATATAAGTTGTGATGTAGGCTAAATAAATAAATGTTTGTAAAGTAAATTGCAGAAATTAAATTGACACAAGGCTTATAGTGGTTCAGGTGGTGTAATCCCTTAATCCACTCTTTCTCTGTGATGATTGGAGGAATTCACTATTGTTTTCACAGATACAATAGTATGATTGTCCTTGGCTTCCCAAGCTTCATAATCTACAAGACTATCACTCCTTGACTGCCATGACTTGAAAGTGATTGATCTTCCTTTTCTTGTTCCTTAAGATTAAGATCCTTCAACAAACTATCACAGATTCAACTCCTTCTCGATTGCCTCGATTCGATTGCTTGATTTGATGTGAATGTGTTTCACACACTTGCTTGATCAATCTCAATTCGAGTATGACTTTGTAGTTCGATACTTGAGTTGATCACTAGATATGTCTTTGTAAGTTCGAGAGAAAGCTTTTCAAATTGTGAGTTTTCGCTTGATTTTTCTTTCTTGATCGTTGTTTTCTTTTCCTGTCAATGCCTTCTATTTATAGCCTTGAATAACCTTGGTTTTGAAATTCCGTCCGTTGGCTATATTATTGAGGAATAACCCTTGATTTTATTCTTGATTCCCCTTAATTGTATTCTCCTTGATTTGTTGATCGGATTCTTTCTTCAAACGTATAGCGAGAAAATCCGTCCTTGATTGATCCTTTAATGATTTGTGCATTTAATGCATGATCTTACGAATCTTCATCGTATATCAAATCCGATCTTGTAAATGTCTCTTCGCCGTTTTAGAACGGTCGAGTGAGCCTTCCGACTTAGCCGTTAGTTCTTTCTTTGTTTGTTTTGTTTTCTCTTTGCGAAAGTCGGTTTACTCACCGATTCTTTGTTTCCTTCTTTGTTCTAGTTTTTGGAGAGTCTTTGTACTTCATCGATCCTTGATTTGGGTGAGACCAGTGTACACCATATTTGAACATTGAGTTTCATCACTTAAAACATAACTTAGACTTATCCAAGGTCATCACATACTTCCTTGGTTATAGGTCGAGACCATAATGTCTTCATACTTCTCTCTTGGTGCTTGTCGGCTTCACTATGTTTGAATATCTCATCCTTGCTTTGCCGTCCTACCAACTAGTATAATACTTGTCCTGACTTAACTTATACAACTTGTCGGACTCTAAGTAAAGACTTATACAGAGAATTCTAACTTATTTTCAGCTTGCTATAACAAATTAGTATGGCCATCATCAAAACATAATAGAATGTTCCTAACAATTTCCCCCTTTTTGATGATGCCAAAACCCTCATAAGCCTGAACATAAGTAATCAAAATTTTCATAATACACAACAGATTAAAAGTTCAACAATTTTATTCATCCATCATAGGGTAATAAGTTCTAAGACTTTATTCAAGTGTTACAAACTACATTTTGCTCAATTCAGCCTTGTACCTCTTGAATTTTGTAGTCTGAACCTCTTCCATGTCTTTCCAGTCAATTTCTGGAAACTTCCACTTCCAGTAAGCCAAAGCTGTGTATTCAGATACACCCTGGAAAACTCTTTTGGCAAAGAGTCTGTTGAAATCAGGCATGGTCTCATTTGCCTTAGGTTCTCCAAAATATTTTTCAAGTCTTTCCCTGGCCTCAGCAATATGTGAATCTGCAAACTTGAGGCTTTTGTAGAGACTCCACTGCTCCTGTTTTCCATTCTCTCCCATATGATTGAAGAATTTTGCCATATATTTGAATTCTTCTTGTTGTTCGATTGGCAAGTCTTCCGTCCTTTTTGAGATAGTGGTATGGTGAGCTTGGTTTGTTGTTGGCTTGTTTGAGAAGTGCAAATTCTCTTTTGACTTCATTGTAGAATTTGGCCATATCGGTTCTCATCCTTTCATCCTCGATAGCTTAGCCGGTCGGCCCAGGCTTCATCTTGTGAGGAGTGAGGATAAAGTCCTTCTCAGACTCTAAAAATTCTCTTACATGGTCCAAGACATCTGCATCATATTCTCGCTTTGCTTTGGTGACCAGTATACGCCCTGTGCTCTCAAGATATCTCGGAGGTCTGCTGCTACCTCTCTTTGGTTTTTCCTCCAGTGCCGAGTCTGTGTTGTTGGTGATCCTCTTTCTCGACTAGATCCAGGCCTTTGCTGTCTGCCGGACCTGTCTCTATCATCATCTCTTCTTTGCATAGGGTGGGGAAATCCAATTCAGGGTTCCTTTAGGGCCATTTCCCTTTCTTCTCTAACCCTTCTTTGTCGTTTCTTCCGCTTTCATTTTCGATTCTTATTTCTCTCTCTCTTGCCTCGCTTGTTGTTCTTGATGAAGTTTGGGGTCCGATTGTTGATCCTTCAGGCTTATCCTGGTTTTCCCCCTTTTTGGCAGCATCATCCATTTGCTGGAGTAGGATGCTATTGGTGGCTTCTGCCGTTCCAATCAGAGAGTCAAGTTTTGATTCAATGGAAGTGAACCTTTTGTTGTGATCATTCAATTTCTCATTGACATTCCGGATTCTAGTCCCAAAAGCTCGCGCGGTGATTCGCTTTTCTTGGGAAATGTGTTGCCTGAGGCCTGCAAGACTGTTAGTGATATTGATGTTGAGTTGCTTCATCAGTTCTCCTTGTTGTTGAACAACAATATTTTGTGCATCAATGTATTCTGCAATGGCTTGAAACTTGTTTTCAATGGAGGAGCTTTTGTCATTAAAAGCTGAAGTCATGGATCTGAGATACATTGCTTGCTGTTCCAATTCTTCAGCCAGCAAGTCTGCCGCCTTCTCAAAAGTTTCATGTGTAATGCCAGTGTTCAGCTGAGAGAGTTTCTGCCTTGTTTCAGCTGGTTCTGGATCTGTTTGCTGTCCCTTGTCTTGATGTTGAGTGACATCTGCATGTACATCTAGATCTTCAAGTATTTGGGTAGATGTGTATCTTTGGTGTGGCTTGAGTTGCTGTTTCCCTATCTCTATGCCGGGGTTGTCTTGGTGGAGTGGCAAAAAAATTGAGCCGAGTGTCCATAATGTTATTCTTTGTTATTTGGAACGTTGATGCACAACGGTTGAGTGGATGTCTTTCTTTGGAGTTGTAGACTTGCCGGAGGCTTGTGGTTTCAAAATGTACGGAGAAGAGTAGTGTCATCAATTGCATCAGTGCGGGAGAGTTCTCTTCTTTATTTTGACCAAGATCATCATCATCATCTTGATCATGATCATTATCATCATTGTCATCATGATCATCACCATCATCCCGATCACGATCATCTCCATCATCTTCTCGAGTCATCACTTTGTCTCCCGGAGATCTGGGCGCTTTTGCCTTGGTCGCATCAACCATTTCTATAGAGGTGATTCATCAAG
Organism: Gentiana macrophylla; assembly: GCA_026214975.1. Taxonomy (NCBI): domain Eukaryota; kingdom Viridiplantae; phylum Streptophyta; class Magnoliopsida; order Gentianales; family Gentianaceae; genus Gentiana; species Gentiana macrophylla. Next base: position 16,562,149 of record CM047807.1, read on the forward strand.
TACACCTACGAGTTGTGATTCCCGGAAAATCAAATAGCCATGCTTCTTCGCAAGCATGTGATGTGATCTTGAGTCAAGTCGTTGTTTGGAATCGCCTTCCTCCCACTCAAGATATTCTCGCAATTCGATCATCTATATCGTTTGCGAGATAATTGTCTTGACTTCTTACGGAGATGATTCCTCATCCTCCAAAGTGTTTTCTTTATTAGGGTCTTTGTTCATCCCCACCGATTTCTTCTTCTTCTGCATTGCTCGCTTCGAAGTGTCGAACCTTCTTCCTCTTCTTCTTCATCAATCAATTGTCCAAAGTCCGCCGTTTCGGACTTCATTTGAATCTTTATTTCTTTCTTTGACCGGTGGTGCTTTGTGTGAGGATTTCTTCCTCTTCCCTTCTCCTACCTTTCGTTGTTGTTTAACATAAGTAAACATGACTTTGGATTCATGCGGTTTGTGGAGTTATCTTGTGGGGACTTTAAGACATTGCAACAAGTAGTGTAACCGAATGCCATATGACTTTTTCACCTAATTGTCCTTTCTTAGTCTTTCCTTCTTTTGTCCCCTTGTTTGTTGCTTTTACTTCACCTTGGATTTGCTCTTTGAGTCTTAGAAAAAGTATTTTGCCCAGTTGAATTGCAGATTATTGTAGATGATTCCCATCACCTCATCCCGATTTCGATCATTGCATTATTTGCTCCCAATTTTCCTTCAATGGTCTTGCCAATTAGGCAATCGAACTCATTGAATGGTTTCTTTAAAGAGATCTCAAACAATTGACCTTTGTTGATCCTGGGTTTTCCGTTTTGGCAATGGTTGCCCAGAAATCATCCAAGTTTTGTGATACAAGTGTCACTTTTGCTTGACCGTTATTTGAAAGTTTAAGATGTTTGTGTATTACCTTTTCTGTAATCGCAACTTCCTTTCCGTTGACAGATGCTACAATCTTGTCTTCTTCCCATTCGTCACCTTCTTCAGCAGGGAGCCCATGCACGTATTGAGCAGATTTCCAGAAGGAAATCAGACTTTCATAGCAAACTTCGGTTATAGGAGGATTGAGAAAGGTTGATAGTTTTAGGATTTTGCAACCTGCTGCTAATCGTTTGGCATCTTCGTCATTTCCACACAGTTTCAAGTAGTGTTCTTCTTGAAAGAAGGATCCTGTGGCAATCGATTTTTCATATCCAGCTTGGATGTTTGTGGAGGATGATGCCATTTTTGACAAGTAGAGAAGTTTTGAAAATGTATTTGAGTTTGCAATAGAAAGAAACAAGAGTAGGGTTTGTAATTGACAAGAAAGCGTAAAGATTTCTGAAAATCTCTAAGTCTTGCTTTTATAGTGTGATTTGGGTAGTGTGAACGTGGTTTTGAAATGGAAGGATTTTGTGGCATAATGGCGTGATTTTGTGTATGAAAATCGCGATATTCGAGTGGAATGGGGGTGTTGTTTGAGGCAAGTAATGATAGAGCCCGGGAATCGAGGAGTTTATAATTCGAAAAATAATATAATTACCTCCATGATCATAAGTTGATCGCCACGTGTGTACAGAATAATCCTCCATAATTTCCTTATTCTCCACGTGTAATCAGAATTGATTTTGTTCACACTTTTAATTTGTCCAAGTCTTTATTTCGGTGAAGTGCCTTATTTGGTCACTTAGCCGTCCCAATAGGTTCTTCACTTAGTTGCGCCATTTGACTATTTCTAACAATCGGTTAAGTTACCTTCATTTGGATACCGGTGCCTTACTTGCAAAGATCTCCTGTAACGGCAAAGGTCGTACGATTAATGAAGTCACTTAGCCGATTACTCCGATTAGCATTTGTTTGATACTTATTCAATTTCAATCATTCCTAACTCAGTTCTTAGCTTACTGAATCTTTCATAACTGAGTGGTTTAGTGAAGATGTCAGCCAATTGATCTTCAGTGGGTATGTGTTTTAGGATGACATCCCCCTTTTCAACATGGTCTCGATAAAATGATGTCTTACATCAATATGCTTTGTTCTTGAGTGCAATACTGGATTTTCTGTAATAGATATTGCACTTGTGTTATCACACATGATTGGAATTGTTTTCTCTACTACTCCATAGTCCCTTAGCTGTTGTCTTATCCACAAGATACTTGTGCACAACAAATACCTAACGCTATATATTCTCGCTCAAATTGTTGATGTAGATATGGAGTTTTGCTTTTTACTGAACCAAGAGACTAGTCTGGTTCCTAGCATTTGGCAAGTTCCAGAGGTGCTTTTTCTATCTATTTTGTATCCAAAGATAGTCGAGTCTCGAATATGATATCAATGTAAATCCTCCATCTTTTGGATACCAAATACCAACATTTATAGTGTTTTTCAAGTATTTGATTATCCTTTTAGCTGCTAGAAGATGTGATTCTTTTGGTTGAGCTTGAAATCTTGCACACACTCCTACATGCAAATGCTATGTCAGTCCGCTTGCGATTAAGTATAATAATGATCCAATAATTCCTCTATACATTTTTTCGATCAATATCTTTTCCTCCATCATCTTTTCCAAGTATGACTCTGGCACACATTGGTGTGTCTCTCATGTGCCACTTGTATCCATCCCATACTTGTGTATCAAATCTCTTGTATACTTTGCTTGACTAATGAAAATGCCATCCTTCATTTGCTTTACTTGAAGGCCAAGGAAGTAGTTTAATTCTCCCATCATGCTCATCTGAAATTTGCTCTTCATCAGGTTTGCAAATTTCTCACACAGTTTTTCATCCTCTGATCCAAAGATTATATCATCAACATAGATTTGTACTAGCAATGTGCTTGCTCCTTCCTCCAGTTTAAATAGAGTCTTATCAATAGTTCCTTTGTTGAATCCATTCTTGATCGTAAATCGTGATGAAGATGTTTCATACCAGTGCTCTAGGTGCTGTTTGAGGCCATAGAGGGCCTTCTTGAGTTTGTATACTTTGTCTTCTTTTCCTTTAATTTGAACTCCAGGAGGTTGTTCTACATAAACTTCTTCTTCCAAAAGTCCATTTAGGAATGCACTCTTTACATCCATTTGATAGACTTTGAAGTCTTTGTGTGTGCAGCAAATGCTAGAAAAAGTCTGATTGCTTCCAATCTTGCTCTTTGGAGCAAATGTTTCATCATAATCTATTCCTTCAGCTTGGGAATAGCCTTTTGCAACTAGCCTGGCTTTTTTCTTGACAACAGTTCCTTGCTCATCCATCTTGTTCCTGAATACCCATTTTGCACCAATGATGTTGGCCATTTCAGGTCTGTCAACTAGTTCCCAGACTTCATTTCTTTCAAATTCATTTAGTTCTTCTTGCATGGCTGTGATCCAATCTGCATCTTGGATTGCATCATCTATGGTCTTGGGTTCCACTTGTGATAGAAAGCAAGTTAGCATGTGCTTGCTTGTCTTACGGTTTCGACTCGTGTGAATATCTCCAATGACTTGTTCTTCAGGATGGTCTCTTAGCCAATTTAGGTCTGGTTGAAGTTGATCTTCACTTGGTGCTTCCATACCTTCATGCTGAGCAAGAACTTCAACTTCAGGTGCTTCATCTGGTGTATTGGTATGTGGCTCCTCTTGATCTTCAAAATGATGATTCAGGATAGTAGTTGGTATGGTTGCATTTGTATAGATTTCTCTATGTGGTGCTTTCTCTTCTTGATCTTGAAGATCTTCACCATTTGTATTTGGTTCATCAAAAACCACATGTATTGATTCTTCAATCACCAAAGTTCTTTTATTTAGTACTCTGAATGCTTTCTTTGGTGTCTCGAGTATCCCATGAAGATTGCTTCATCACCTTCTCATCAAAGGTATGCGATTGATTCTCATTTAAGACAAAACATTTTGATCCAAACATATGAAAATATGAGATATTGGGTTTTCTACCATTCCATATTTCATATGGAGTTTTTCCATGATGTTTGTTGATGATTGATCTGTTTTGTGTATGGCATGCTATGTTTGCTGCTTTAGCCCAAAATCTCTGTGGTAAACATGCTTTCGCTTATCATTGTCCGATCGCTTCCTTGATGGTTCTGCTTTCTTCTCGGAACACCATTTTGTTGTGGAGTTCTGCTGCAGATAGTTGATGTAATACTCCATTTTCTTCACAATAGGTTACGATAATTTCATTTAGAAATTCGGTGCCTCTATCCGATCTGATCTTGATAATCTTTAGCTCTTTCTCATTCTGGAGTCTTCTCAACAAATCTGGCAGCTTCTTGAGTGTTTCTTTCTTCTTGTTCATGAAAATGGTCCATGTGTACTTTGAGAAGTCATCCACCACTACAAGAGTGTATTTCTTACCACTCACACTTCTTGGTGTATTTGGTCCAAACAAGTCCATGTCTGCAGATGTAGAACTCTTGTTGTAGATTGATGAGGCTTTGACTTGAATGAACTTTTTATTTGTTTTCCTTTTTGACAAGCATCACATAGACTCTCTTTATTGAATGTGATCTCTGGCAGGCCTTCAACTAGCTTGCTCCTTGATAGTTTGTTGATGGTCTTGAAATTCAGGTGATTTAATCTTCTCGTGCCAAATCCAACTTTGTTGATTGTTTATTCTTGACAAGTAGGCATGTTTCGCCTTGTTGTTTTTCCATCCACCACATACATGTTGTCTTGTCTTCTACCCGCAAGAACTAATGTGTTGGTTTGACTATGAATCACTTTGCATCCTTCTTTGTTGAAGTGCACATTGTAGCCTTTGTCCTGCACTGACTGATGCTCATTAGATTGAAGTTAAGTCCCTTGACATATGCCACATTTTGAATCTTTAGATTGTTCTTGAGCATTATGCCTTCCCCTTAATCTTGCCAGGTTTTCTTTACCTCCAAATGTGACTTTGGGTCCATCAAAAGCTTTGAAGTCGGTGAGCCATTTCTTGTTTCTGTCATGTGTCCGGAACATCCCTTTGTCTATGTACCGGACATCCTACAAAGCAGTTAATTAATTTTAGGTACCCAACACTTTGTTTGGGTCCATGCTTGTTAGCAATCATCCTCCCATACCAAGGGTGTATCCAAAAGGTCTTCTTTTGGATAATTGAAGTCATCAACTTCATATGTATAAGGCATGGCGTAATAGCTTCTAGTATTTTCATGAAGGTATTCTGATACTTTTCTCCACCTTTTGGTGCATTTGCATCCTTCTTTACTTTCCAATATGCAGTAGGAAACCTTTCTTGCTTCATGTGTCTAGGAACAGTTTGGTTTTTCTTAAACACATGATGCATTTTGTGGAATGGTTTCCTCTTGTATTTTGGAGGTGCAACATTCAATCATCCTCTCGAAGGGTAAAGTCCGCTTTTCCTTTGGATGGTCGTGGTTCTTGATTGTGGAAGGAGGATTTAGTTTGTTTGTTTCACTACACTGGGTCTTGACTTCACCGGAACAGGATGATCTGTTGGAACCATGGTCTGTCCCTTTCTAAATTTTGGTCCACTAGTGGTCCTGAATTTAGAATGGTGTTGATCATTATTCCTACTTTCATCCTGACGACTGTTGTAGCCAAGACCAGATCTGGATCCAAACCTTTTTGAGGGTTTGTAAGCTGGTGCTTTTAGTGGTGCAGTGGATACCTTCACTGGTGAGGAGATTTTCTTAACTGATCTTTTAGTAACAGATGTATGATCATCTGCTTTTTGTTGATCATTTAAGTAGTTCTCCTTACTAGTTAATTCAAACTTTTTGCTTCATCCAGTTCTTTCTTTAACCTCTTATTCTCTTTTCTTAGATCCTTGCATTCCTTTTCAGAATTTCATGATTCTTTTCAATTTCATCAAATTTAGTCATGAGATTTTGGACTAGGTCCTGCTGTATCTAATGGGAGACTAGAGGATTGTGCAGTGTTAGATGTGGATGCATTAGATGAAGAACAGAACTAGATGTTACCTCAGTTTCATCTGATTCTTTAGCCATTAAACATAGGCTTGTTTCCTCAGTGTCTGAGCCATCACTTTTATCTTCATCCAATTCTTTGGTCATGAGGCATAGGCATGCTTTTTCATTTTCTGAGCTGTCTTCTTCATCACTATCATCTGAGTCATTGTCAGATGATTCTTCATGCTTTTCACTGCTGGATTCTGCCTTAAGTGCCTTCTTGCTCTTTCTCTTTTCAGATGCTCTGTATTTCTTCTTTTCATCATCTTTGTCATTTTCTTCAGGACAATCAGCCTTGAAGTGACCTTTCTTGTTGCAGTTGAAGCATCTGTATTCATCATCTTTCTTCTTCATGTCTCTGTTTGAGCTTGACTTTTTGTTTGATGACGAATTTCCTTTGAATGGCTTCTTTTTAAACCTGTCAAAACGTTTAACTAATAAAGCTACCTATTCTTTTAGTTCTTGTGTCTCTTTGCTGATGCATTCGGCAAAGTTACTTTGCTGGGGTGCAGCTAATGCAGTGATTTTGTGTGTCTCTGCCGGAGCACCATCTTCGCCGTTCAATTCGAATTCATGAGCTTTTAACTGGGACATCAGTGTCAGAGTGTCAGTGCTTGCAAGATTTGTTGTTCCTCTGATTACTGATGTTATGATCTTCCATCTTTCAGGTAGTCCTCTTAAGATTTTCAAGCATACTTCTTTTGGGGGATATATGTGTCCAAGCCGTTGTAATTCATCGATGATGCTTGAGAATCATTGTCCATTTGATCAATGGATTCACCAAACCTTCATTTTAAAGTTCTCAAACTTCTATTTTGCAAATGAGATAATTTGTTTTCTTTAATCGCTTGAGATCCTTCATTTATCAATGATAGCTTGTCCCACATCTCCTTTCTTTGCTTTTTGCGATCTTTAATTCTCATGAACATGTTGTCGTCTAGTGGTCTTCAAGATCATGTCTTTTGCAACAAAGTCCAGATTTGCTCTTCTCCTGTCATCCTTGGTCCAATCCTTTTTAGGTTTGTCAATTTCCTTTCCTTGATCTACTCCTGTGCCTACCATCGTAGTGATTGTGATCGTTCCATCATTGATTACATCCAGCATCTCTTCATGAGTTGCTGCAAGATGAGACTGCATTCTTATTTTATATTCACCAAAATTGTTAACATTAAAAACAGGTACTTTTGACAAGAAGTTTGAGGAATCCATCAGTATAATTGAATATATAAATGACAGTGAATGGAAAACTCAGATTTGAAAACTGCTTTGAAAATAGGTGATCTCCTTGTTACTGTAAATTAGATCCGAGCAGGTTCGATACTAGAACACCTTGCTCGATACCAATTGTTGGTCCCGAGAGAAGGGTGAAACTATAGTCGAGGGGGGGTGAATGACTATAGTGGAGTTTCAAAACTTTTCTTATATTTAAAAGCTTTTAGGCAATGGATAAGTCCCTTCTTACTATGTTGTTTTCAAATCGGTGTAGACGATCCACGGATATAAGTTATGATGTAGGCTAAATAAATAAATGTTTGAAAGTAAATTGTAGAAATTAAATTGACACAAGCCTTATAGTGGTTCAGGGTGGTGTAATCCCTTAATCCACTCTTCTCCCGTGATGATTGGAGGAATTCACTATTGTTTTCACAGATACAATAGTATGATTGTCCTTGGCTTCCCAAGCTTCACAATCTACAAGACTATCACTCCTTGATCGCAATGACTTGAGTGATTGATCTTCCTTTTGTTGTTCCTTAAGATTAAAATCCTTCAACAAACTATCACAGATTCAACTCCTTCTCGATTGCCTCGATTGATTTGCTTGATTTGATGTGAATGTGATTCACACACTTGCTTGATCAATCTCAATTCGAGTATGACTTTGTAGTTACGATACTTTAGTTGATCACTAGATATGTCTTTGTAAGTTCAGAGAGAAGGCTTTTCAAATTGACAGAGTTTCTGCTTGATTTTTCCTTCTTGATCGTTGTTTTCTTTTCCTGTCAATGCCTTCTATTTATAGCCTTGAATAACCTTGGTTTTTGAAATTCCGTCCGTTGGCTATATTAATGAGGAATAACCTTGATTTTATTCTTGATTCCCCCTTAATTGTATTCTCCTTGATTTCAGTGATCGGATTCTTTCTTCAAACGTATAGCAGAAAATCCGTCCTTGATTGATCCTTTAATGATTTGTGCATTTAATGCATGATCTTCTGAATCTTCATCGTATATCAAATCGATCTTGTAAATGTCTCTTCGCCGCTTTTAGAACGGTCGAGTGAGCCTTCTGACTTAGCCGTTAGTTCTTTCTTTGCTGCTTTGTTTTCTCTTTGCCGAAAGTCAGTTTACTCAGCCGATTCACTGTTTCCTTCTTTGTTCTAGTTTTTGGAGAGTCTTTGTACTTCACTAATCCTTGATTTGGGTGAGACCAAAGTGTACACCATATTTGAACATTGAGTTTCATCACTTAAAACATAACTTAGACTTATCCAAGGTCATCACATACTTCTTGGTTATAGGTCGAGACCATAATGTCTTCATACTTCTCTGCTTTGGTGCTTGGGTGGCTTCACTATCTTTGAATATCCATCCTTGCTTTGCCGTCCTACCAACTAGTACAATACTTGTCCGACTTAACTTATACAACTTGTCAGACTCTAAGTAAAGACTTATACAGAGAATTCTAACTTATTTCAGGCTTGCTATAACAGCTAGTATGGCCATCATCAAAACATAATAGAATGTTCCTAACACTTATATTTATCAATATCCATCAGCCTTAAACTTTTTCTTGAAAATCCACTTACAACCAAGTGCTTTATGCCCTGGTGGAATATTAACCAACTCCCAAGTGTGATTTTGCAAAATGGAATCTATTTCACTTTTGATCGCTTCTTTCCAGTAAGGAGCTTCTGGATTTGACATAGCCTCAACATATGTTCTTGGATCATTTTCTACCATATAGGTGAGAAAATCCCGACCAAATGACGTTGAAGTCCTAGCCCTTTTACTTCTACGTGGTTTGATTTCCTCATTTTCTGAAGTGTTATCCTCTAAGGATTCATGTGTCCGCTTATTTGGACTCGTGTCTTCATTGTTTCTGTCTTTGTTTGGAAAGACATCCTCAAAAAACACAGCATTTCTTGACTCCATGACTGTATTCACATGTACATCAGGGATGTCAGATTTGTGCACTAGAAATCTATATGCACTACTGTTATTCACATAACCGATAAATACACAATCTATCATTTTTGGCCCAATCTTTATTTGTTTAGGTTTAGGCACTTCTACCTTTGCTAAAAACCCCCCACACTTTCATGTATTTGTAGCTTGGCCTATGGCCTTTCCACAACTCATATGGGGTCTTATCCATCTTTTTAGATGTAATACGATTAAGAATGAAATTTGCTGAGAGGATCGCCTCCCCCAGAAGTTCTGAGGTAAACCCGAACTTATCAATATAGCATTCATCATTTCTTTCAATGTGCGGTTTTTGCTTTCAGCAACACCATTTGATTGAGGTGTATACGGAGCAGTAGTTTGATGAATAATGCCAGATTGTGAACATAGTTCATTAAACGGTGCATCATATTCACCACCTCTATCACTACGAACCTTTTTGATTCATTTGCTAAGTTTATTTTTGACTTCATTCTTATAGTTTTTGAAAGCCTCAATTGTCTCATCTTTGCTACTTAGCAAATAGACATAACAGTATCTTGTAAAATCATCAATAAATGTAACAAAGTATTTTTTACCGCCTCTCGATTGCACAAATTTTAAATCACACAAATCTATATTAATTCCAACGGTTCTGTGTTTCTTTCCACTGATGGAAACGGTGCCTTAGTCATTTTCGCTTCGACACATATTTGGCATTTATTAGTTTCATTAAAATTTAAATTAGGTAATAAATCTAAATTCATCATTCTATGAATTGATTTATTATTCACATGTCCAAATCGATTATGCCATAAACAAGAAGACTCAAGTAAGTACGCATAAGTAGATGCAATTTTATTAGCCTCATCGGGCACAACATTCTTAGGCATAATAGCCATTACATTAAACTTAAACATACCCTCGGTGAGATATCCTCTACAAAAAACATTTCATTTTTGGTCAGAATGACCTTATCAGAACCAAACACCATCTTGAACCCAGCCTTGCTTAACATAGCACCAGAAACTAGATTCCTACGAATGTCAGGAACATGGAGAACATTGGTCAATGTCAGCTTCTTCCCAGAAGTCATGTTCAGAATCACATTGCCTGTTCCCAGAATATTTGAATGAGAAGAGTTTCCTATCCACAGTTTCTCACCATTTCCAGCCTTATAGGTTGAAAAAATTGCACGGTCAACACATGCATGTCTTGTGGCTCCAGTGTCCACAAACCATTGCCTTGGATTTCCCACAGAATTGCATTCTGTCATCACAGCGCAGAACATGTCATCATTACCATCGGCCCACCACATGTGCCCATTTGAAATGGCTTCTTTCCACGGCACTCACCGACGGTGCCTAAATTTGCCACGATTGCGGCATTCACCATTAAACTTGTACGCAGTTTGTGGTTTCTTGGACGATTCACCAATTTTCTTGGAAGACTGACCCGTTTTCTTCCTCTTTTGATTTTTGACCTCAACAACATGAGCTTTGGCCTGTCCAACCTGCACAGAGCTTTTATTTTCGGATCCTCTATTGTCCTCCTCAATACGGAGTCGGACAATCAGATCATCCATAGTCATATGCTTTCGCTTGTGTTTGAGATAACTTTTATAATCCTTCCATGAAGTAGGTAGTTTCTCAATTACACAGGCTACTTGAAAATTCTCATTAATAATCATACCCTCTTCTATGAGTTCAGATATAATTATTTTTAGTTCCTCAACCTGTTTAATTACAAGTTTGGAATCTACCATCTCATACTTTATAAATTTACCTACAATAAATTTCTTAGCACCTGCATCCTCAGTTTTATATTTTTTATCTAAAGCAAGCCACAGTGCTCTAGCAGACTCAAACGTACAATATACACCATACAGAGTATTGTCTAAGCCGTTTAGAATGTAATTTGTACATAAAAAATCACTATGATTCCAAATCTCAAGAGCAAGCAAAGCCTTGTGTTCGAGGTTGTCTGGAGACACACATGGTTTCTCTTCAGTTAGCATCCTGGCTAATCCAAGTGTAGTCAAATAGAACATCATCTTTTGCTGCCAACACTTGAAATTCAGGCCGTTAAATTTCTCTGGTTTCTCTCCATGAGAAGAACCAGCCACATCAACAGTTGATTGTGTCACACTAGTAGTAGGCACAGTTGCATTTGATAGTGGATTCAGACATCCACTCGCCGCAGCATCAGTATTTGGTGTCATTGATGCATCAGTGACAGCAGCCATTTCTGTTCAGAAAATAGAAGATCAACATTTCGATTTTGGTTGAAAAATCGAGACCAAAGCAAGAAAGAAAAAGATTTATGAATATCAAAGCGATATTCGAGTTTGATCGCTTTTTTTTTCCTTTTATATTTTTTTCAATCGAATCGAATATCGGAATCGATATTCATTTGATAAAAAATGTTTAAACGAATGAATATTTATTTTCTTCAAGATACGATATACTTTTGAGCATAAGAAAGCTTTGAAAAATTTGTCTTAAGATTATTCTGACCAGTAGTGTCGTATGCGAAATAAATAAATAAACAGGAAATTAAGAACACTTTTTATTAATTTGAAATAAAATTATTACAATACTGTAATTGAAAAAGAAAAAGTAATGAAAGGATATCTCCAACTGAGGCGAGATGGAACTCTGTCCTTAAGACAAATTTGCTCCGGCTTGTACCCTGGTTTATGCAATTGTCTCCCAGGATTACTCAATTACCTGTTCAGAAAGGAGGTACTTCAATTTCTGAACCACTTCGAACTCTGATGATGCCCAAAAACTCTTTACTATGAACGCATAAACTATTTTATGCAATGTAATGTATGAATGCTCTTGTATTGCTTGAATACTTCTGTGTTTATTCCATCTTGTGAGGACTTGTTTATATAGAGGCTCAGATTGTAAGGGAAGAGTCTCTGCAATTAATTTCATTTATTGCATAACTCCCACTACTTCCACTTTACTCCAAGTATTAATGATAAAAGGTTCAAAGATGAAAGGTCTCAGAAGAAGAAGAAATGGCTCAGCTGACTGAGACATTCGGTCTGCTGAATGTGCCTTGGCGAGCAGTCGATCTCTTTGAACCCTCGGTGACTTCTCCCTGGCGATCTTTGAGTTCGCCTCGGTGATTCATCCTTTTTTGAATCCGAGTTCGCCTCACTAATCGACTCATGCTCAATGCCGAGTTCGCCTCGGTGACTCATCTTTGAATCTTGAGTTCGCCTCGGTGACATCTTTGAGTTGGTTCGCTTTTGTCCATTTGCCTCCTCTCGCCGACTTGCCATCCCACTGACTTTGTCCAAAAAGATAATACTAGCCCTCAGGTCCAATCCCAAGGTCAAGGTCAACGGTAAACGGGCACAGGCGGGCGGGCGGCGGCGGCGCGCGCGCTTATGTCAATTTTAGCAGAACATCGTCTGTCTAAAACCATTCTAAACTCTCTCCCTTTATCTAGGAGCTTATAAAAATCATCTACCATCGTCATATAAATATTTGACATTGGAACACTCATGTTCCAATGTCGGATAAAGTTTTACACTACTTTTCTTCCCGTATCTCACAACAACTTAAAGCGTTAATATCTCATTCACCTGTACTCCGAATTGAATGATTTTAAATCCTATGGTCAACTACTTATCATGTAGTTTCCAATGATTTAATAAAAGTCTCGAAAACTTTAATAAAAGTCTATCGAACTCGCATTTTAAAATAGTTGTCATAAATGATTAAAAAATCGATAAAATCATTTTTGCTCTATTTTCTCCAACAAATACTTCCAGGCACACGCCTCAAGTTTCCAGGTGCACACGTGGGCTAAAAAGTTGTTTTTTGTACACTAACTCCCCTTCCACTCTAAATACCAGTTGCTTAGATTGTCATATTCATTCTAGATCAGTTTTTGGGTTTTCCACCGCCAAACCCCATTAGTTTAGATCCAAAGCTTGATTTTAATCCGTTTTAGTTTTATGCTCGGATCGTTGTTGTTCGAAGACTCTTGGAGATGTCTTGTAGATTGATAGCAGAATCCTTGTTGATATCTTGTAATTCCGATTTGCTACATAACTGATACCTTAATTTCTTTCTTGTTTCTTGATTGCGTTTATGTTGAATTATTGTGTTTCGTGTAGATTAATGAGTAGGTAATCCCTCGATAGTCGAGTTATTTGAAGGTCTTCAAAATCAAACCCTAAACCGTTAATGGAAATATTTTGAAGTTTTGATTGCTAGATTCTTCGGTATGTGGATGTTCTAAAACATATGTTTGATGACTTTTATTGAATTCGTGACTCGATAATCGTAGTTCACACATACTCTTTATACATGTACTTTGCGAGAGAGTGCGGGAACTAGGGTTTTAGAAGCACCATGTAAACCGATTGAGTTGTTTAGATCCAGTTTCTTGAGTGAGGTTCCTTGACGTAAGTTGAACGTCTCAAAGATATTATATCATGTCAAGTAAGTTAAATCCTTAAAAGCGGAGTAGTGAATCTAACATAGGGCGCTAGATTGTGGTATCAGTGTCTAGTTAGCCAGAATTATGTGATTGTACACATTAACAAATGCCAAGAACAATATAAGTCGATCGTAAGCACTTCCGGACATGAACTAGGGTTTTATAGTAGTTGATCGGATCATTTCTCAGCTATTCCTTTTACATAGCTTCAACTCTCGTTTGTAATATAGTAGTTGTAGTAATAGAATCGGTGATTAACATTACCCCTCTGCAACTATTGTGTTGATCGATCTAAACAAAGAATGATGATGACTTTGATACTTAAGTAGATTGCTTGTGGAATACGACATTGCTCGCCATTCTATAATACAACCGACTCACTACTCTGCTTGTCAAAGTTGGTATCGTACAAATAGGCCACGAAGATTTTTCCGCTCCACTTCAGCAAATTGACAAAATTATTGTATTCCTGATTCCACTTGCATTATCTATAAACTATATAGGGGTAAACACCTTTTACCCCCCTGTGGTTTACCTATTAAACCCTTTGCCCCCCTGTGCTTTTAAAATATATACTTCACCTCCCTGTCGTTTTACTTAAAGGATAAATCATAAAATCCGGCCAAAAAAGAGAATATTCCGACGGAATATTCCTTTTTTTTAAATAAAACACCCGTTTTACCCCTTGATTTATTATTATTTCTTTTTCTTTCTGACTTTCCTTTTTAATAAACTAGTTGTCGGTAATCCCTATCCAAATAAACAATACAATATACGATTAAAAAAAAAAAACCAAACTTCATCTTCTCTGCAGAAGAAGCTCTTCATCCAACTTCTTCATAATCACCAAATTGCTGAGAATTAGGGCAATGATTACTCGGTTTTCTTTCTCCGAATTGGGTATTCGTTTGATTGAAGTGGAAGACAAGAAATTGGAGGCCCGACTCCTTCTTCATCACCAAATTGCTGGAGTTCGTGGGTCTTCATTGCCGGATTTCGTGGGTGTTCAATCCATTCGATTTTCCGATTTGAAAGGTACGTACTTTTTCCAAATTCTCAATTTCCATAATAAAATCATATGGGCTTCCAAATTTGATTGGTTTACTGAGCAAAACATTAACAAAATCAGATGGGCTTCCAAATTTGATTTCCAATTTTTCAATTTTCCATAATACACAGCAAATTTCGTGGGCTTTCAATAGGAGAAATCAAATCGGAAAAATCAAATCATATGGGCTTTTCCGATGAACTGCGGGAATTTTAAATTCAAGATCTGGTAGTACATACATTTCAAATCGGAAAATCAATGGCATGAACACCCACGAAAAATCAACGGCCTGAACACCCACGAAATTTTCCGATGAACACCACGAAACCCGGCGATGAACACCTACGAAATCCAGAAAATTTGCAACGAACAAACGATTAGGAGAGGTAAACCCACTTCAATCAAAAGATTAATCAATTTTGGAGAAATAGAATTGAAGAAATGACTACCCAATTTGCAGCCCTAATTGGATGGAGAAGAAGAAGTCACGCTTTGGAAAGCTGAGAAAATTTGGACCTGTTGTGCTATTTTTTTCGAATTGGGATTGATAAAAGAAAGAATTTTTTAATAATATTATTATAAAGGAAGAAAAGAAGTCAAAAACAAATAATAATAAATCAAGGGGTAAAAGCGGGTGTTTTATTTTAAAAGAGAATATTCCGTGGAATATTCTCTTTTTAACCGGATTTTATGATTTATCCTTTAAGTAAAACGACAGGGGTGAAGTATATATTTTAAAAGACAGAAGTGAAAGGTTTAATAGTAGAAACCACAGGGAGGTAAAATGTGTTTACCCCAACTATATATATCCAACCTGCGATTGCATCTGCAATTTTAATATTTTTTTCATATCATACAATCCTTCCTCAGAACACAATTTTACGATCCATACGACGATTCCTTGGGAAACGATACCATGAATCCTAAATTTATACATGGATTCAAAATTGGAAAAAGAGAGGAAAAAACGTTACCTTTCATATGGTCTCCTCGAAGCTCTGATCGTGTTGATTATTTTTGTAGTTGGATGAATTACTATGATTTTAAGTTTCTTTAATTATTAATATAAAGTTATTTCCTTAAACCCTTAATTAACTATATTTGACCAAGTCATCAAGAAATCTTTTTTTTTTTTCAAATTAGAATTGTCATCAATAAATAAATAGCAAAAACTCAAAACTTAACAAAATACTTTTATGCCCTTATAAAGAAGTACATGATATTGCAAAATGTCTTACATTAATGACTATTTCTTATAATTTGAACATAACATTCTTTCGAAACGAATATTTTACTTCATTTTGCAAAGACTTCTAAGAATAAAATGTTCCTTATAATATGGTAAATTTCGGATATTAATTCTGACCATATGAAAACATGAATCTCAGACGATTAAACACACCTCCTACACATTCTTCAGCATCACATTTGATCTCCACGCATGATCGTACGTACCTTATTGGGAAAACCCTAGGCTCATTTGAATTGATGGAATGTAATGGAATATAATGAATTATTCTCATTCCATTCCAACCATTCCATAGCTTTTGCAATGGAATGCAAATGGAATCAAAATAAATTCCATTCTTACATTTCCAAATATGTCAAATTGATGGAATGGAATGAAAAAAGCATTCTATTTCATTACATTTCATCAATCCACGATATGATATTATGACGAACCTCGTCCTAATGATAATTATACAACTGTCAGTTAATCTGAAACTTATTAAAAAAATGGATCAAGCCAACGTACGCATTCACAAAGCATGCCCACGCATGTACCTACCTAATTATAAACATGCTTTAATGATGAAATATATCATTACATTAAGAAGATAGAAGACACATGATTTGTGCTAGTGTAATCGTATTAATAATGTCTCAATCACTTATACTACGACTAAATATATTTAAGAATTAATGTTTACCATGAATCAAGAGCTGATCAGTCATAATCCCATTTATGATTTCTCTATCACAATGGGACTTTATTATTTACGTTTTTTTTCTTCCAAAAGACGAAAGCTTGCATTAAAGAGAGGGCTTACAAATCCAAGAACACAAAGATTCATCAAATTGGATGCCCTGACCCGGAAGGAAGGTGTAGACAGCAAGATTATGGGCAATCTTGTTGTCCTCCCTGCAATCTCATCCCACCAAGAAGTTAAAGTAGCATATGGAGAAACGAAAAGACCCCCGCTAACTCCAGCAAATTTCCAAACATCTCTAGCAAAGGTACAAGAGATAAAGAGATGGTCTATAGATTCAACTCCATCATCACAAGCCAAACAAGGGAGTCAGCAAAACCAAAACGTTTTTGCAAAATGTTTTTAACAGGCAAAATAGAATTGAAGCATTTCCACAAAAAGAAATTAATTTTTAGAGGGAGAGATTATCAACATTTAGAATAATCGTATTTCATTGATTCAACTGAACGGAGAGAGTATAAATATATAGGGTTCGCTGACTTAGTCAATAAGTCAATACAAGATAAATATGACAATAATAATATTTAAAGTACATATAATATTCAAACTATATTATCCTCGACACGCCCCCGCAATCCCGTGGAAAGTGGTTGAACTTGGAGATTGGATTTTAAACTGGCAAAA
The DNA here is from genome assembly GCA_026214975.1 of Gentiana macrophylla. Lineage (NCBI taxonomy): Eukaryota > Viridiplantae > Streptophyta > Magnoliopsida > Gentianales > Gentianaceae > Gentiana > Gentiana macrophylla. Next base: position 16,579,326 of record CM047807.1, read on the forward strand.
CGAGGCCGAGCCAACGGTTTGGTGAGGACATCAGCTAACTGATCCTTCGAGGAGATAAAAGAGATTCCGATCGAGCTTGCGAGCTGCAAGTAATTCGCGGACATGGTGGAAGTCGATCTCTATGTGCTTCGTGCGGGCATGAAACACCGGATTGTGAGCAAGATAAGTGCCGTCAATATTATCACACCAAAGAGTAGGCGGGGAAGGCAACGGAACTTGCATCTCATGAAGAAGACTGCAAAGCCACTGAAGTTTGGCGGCGGTGTTAGAAAGAGTCTTGTACTCGGCCTCAGTGCTACTCTTTGAAACTGTCAAGTGTTGCTTATTACGCCAACTAATGAGATTGGCACCAAGGAAAATACAATATGCCCCAAATGAACGGCGATTATCACTGTCAGCAGCCCAATCAGAGTCAGAATAAGCCCGGAGCGAAATAGAGGACCGGCGAGAGAAGAAAAGGCCATCAGATATAGTGTGCTTAAGATACTGAAGAATACGTTTAACGGAAACCCAATGAGCCTTGGTGGGTGAATGCATGTACTTAATAACCTTGTGGACCGAGAAGGCAATATAAGGTCGAGTGAAACTGAGATACTGTGGACCACCAACAATAGTACGGTAAAGAGATGGATCGGCACAAGTAGGGGCCATCGTCAAGTGTAAGACGGGTAGAGGCCGACATAGGTGTCTGACAAGGCTTGGCCTTGTCCAGAAAGGTACGCTGCAAAAGCTGAAGAATATACTTGCGCTGAGTGAGAAATAGCCCGTCAGAGGTAGGAAGCACCTCAATGCCAAGAAAATATGACAGAGAACTAAGATCCTTAACCGGAAAGTGCCGACCAAGATAAGAGACAACATGCTCAACCAGAGAAGACGATGAACCAGTAATAATAATATCATCCACATAAATCAGAATATAAACACGAGCACCATCACGAGAATAAATATATAATGAGGTGTCAGCTTTGGAGCCGACAAAGCCAAATTGAGTCAAGACATCAGTGAAACGAGATAACCAAGCATGGGGAGTTTGACGAAGGCCATAAAGGCTGCGGCGAAGACGGCAAACATAATCCGGATAATCAGGGTGAACAAATCCCTGGGGCTGCTGCATATAAATGGGCTCAGATAAATGCCTGTGGAGGAAAGCATTCTTAATATCCACCTGGAAAAGAGACCAAGCCTGTGAAACGGCAAGTGACAAAAGAAGACGAATAGTGACCGGTTTAACGACCGGACTAAATGTGTCAGTGAAATCAACCCCTTCGGCCTGATGAAAATCCTTGGGAACAAGGCGAGCCTTGTGACGCTCAAAATGCCCATCGGCATGACGTTTAGTGCGATAAACCCATTTATTGCCAACAATATTCACACGAGAATGTGGAGGAACAAGATCCCAAGTTTGGTTGCGCAACAACGCGTCAATTCCCTCTCTCATAGCATTACGCCAATTCGGGTGTTTGGAGGCTTCAATTTAGGAAGAAGGGTCCACGGAGTCGGTAGAAGCAACTAGAGGTTTAGGTTGCGGGCAGCGGATAAAGTTAGGCCGAGAGATAGGTTTGAGGGAATTGGTTTTGGTTTGAGTAACCATGGTATGAGCGGGAGCAGGAGGGGAAGGAGACAAGTCCGGAGAGGCTGAGGCCGAAGTGGACGCAGGGAAGGTGGGCGGGGAAGGTTTGGGAGAGGGGGCCGAATATAGTGGGGCCGGGTTGGAGGGAACCGACATGGGAGGTGGATTTTGTGGAGGTGGTGGCAGGAAGACAGGAAGCGAGACTGCGAGTGTATCAAGAGTGGTTTTTGAGGGAGAAGGTGTATAGGGAAGACGGATTCATCGAAAACCACGTGGCAAGAAATGTAGATACGGCCAGAGGCAACGTTCAGGCATTTATAACCGTGGTGGGAAGGACTATAGCCAAGAAAGATGCAAGTTTTAGAGTGGAAATCAGTCTTGTGATTGTTGTCGGGACGGAGATTGGGCCAACATACACAACCAAAGACTCGAAGGAATGTATAGTCAGGAGACCGGTGGTGGACCATTTCGTAGGGAGACTTATAATGAAGAACTTTGGTGGGAAGCCGGTTGATAATGTAAGTGGCAGTGATAAAGGCGTCCTCCCAATAGGGAAGCGGAAGATTAGATTGGGCAAGAAGAGAGAGGCCAACTTCAACAATTTGACGGTGGCGGCGCTTAATGGCACCAACTTGTTCGTGTGTGTGGGGACAGGAAAGGCGATGCCGGATTCCAAGAGATGTAAGAAGAGTGGAAATGCGACGGTACTCACCACCCCAATCGGTTTGGATGGACTTTAGTTTGGTATTAAACTGACGTTCAATCATAGCAAGAAAGTCAGGAAAGATATATTTAACATCTGATTTATTCTTCAGGGGATAAAGCCATAGATATTTAGTGAAGTCATCCAGAAAAATGACATAATAACGGGAACCATAAATTGAGGGCTCAGAACAGGGGCCCCAGACATCGGAGTAAATCAGGTCCAATGGGGCAGTAGAGGTAAACTCAGAAGTGTATAAAGGAAGACGGTGACTTTTTGCTAACTGACACGGGGCACAGACAGACGGAGTTGCCTTAGTAGGAGTGAAGGTAGGAAGGATTTTTAAGGCTTGACGGAGTACGGAATAAGAACAGTGACCGAGACGCTGATGCCAAGTGACGGAGGAGATGGTGGAGGATGCTAGAGCTTGAATAGGAGCAGGAGGAGGGTGAAGCGGAGTGGAGAAGTGATATAAGCCATCTTTTACAAAACCCCTAAGGTGGGTGTGACCGGAGTAATCTTTTACAAGAAAGTAAGACCGATGAAATTCAAAGTACACGGAGTTATCCGAAGCAAATTTATGTACTGATAAGAGATTTCTAGTGATGGAAGGCGTAACAAGAATATTAGATAAATGAAATGATTGGGAAGGGGAATATACAGAAGAAGAGCCGTAATGAGTAATAGGTAAACCTGTACCATCGCCTACATGCACTTTGTCGGGCCCGGCATAGGGTGCAGATGAGAGGGTGAGATTGCGACGGTCATGAGTGAGATGATGAGTGGCACCAGTATCCGCAATCCAATCAGAACTAGGATGTGTGTATAGAGAAGCCACATGTGACGGGGAAGTCCGAGGTGGTGGTGACCAAGAGGACGAGAGGTGAGAGGAACCAAAGCGGTAGGGACATGACGGAGCAATATGGTTGGCCTGATAACAAATTTGACAGGAAACAGGCGCAACAACATGATGGTACAACGCCCCCATTCTCAACAAAAATTCGAACCATAGACACTGTTTCGTCAAGCAGCAATTGAGGGGGAGCAGAGGTGGGGGTCGTGGGAGACGTCGATTTGACAAAATTAACACCAAAACGCAGCAGTTTGGTCGTGGCACAATTCAGAAAAATTTAACCGTCCAAATAGAAATTCCACCGTTTATATTTTAGTAATAGGTGATACGTACACGACCTCCAAATTTCATCACGATCGGAATTTGTTTTGATATCCGATCGTTGCAAGAAAGGTTCAGCTGAAACACCAAATTAAATCCCAGCAGTTCGGTTTCGGAAATATTCAGAGAAATTGAACCGTCCAAACATCAATTCCACCATTTAGATCGTAGAAGAAAGTGATAAAAACAAGCCCTCAAAATTTCTTTACGATCGGAGTTTGTTTCAATATCCGACCGTTGCAAGAAAAGTTCTGCTGAAACACCGAATTACAGCAGTTCGGTCGACGGATGATTCAGAGAAATTGAACCATCCAAACGTCAATTCCACTGTTCAGATCGTATAAGAACATATTACGAACACACCCTCAAAATTTCATCACGATCGGAGACGGTTTCAGTATTCGATCGTTGCCTGAAACATTTTGCAGAAACACAAAGAAAAAGCTGGGAAAAGAAAAGAGTTAGGGTTTAGGGAAGAATTGACATAACGAGAGAGAGAAAATCGAGATGCTCTGCTACCATATCAACATTTAGAATAATCGTATTTCATTGATTCAACTGAACGACGAGAGTACAAATATATAGGGTTCATTGACTTAGTCAATAAATCACTACAAGATAAATATGACAATAATAATATTTAAAGTAAATATAATATTCAAACTATATTATCCTCGACAGAGAAGCCCAAATCATCTTCCAGAATTTAAGATTTAAACAAGAACCGGAAGAAGAACAATTAGACGGCTTGGATAGCGCAAAATAGTAATCGTAGGCCGTTATTGATCGAGTTTGGCTTGATCCCATGCGTGGTTGAAAATAAGATCCTGGTCTGAAATGGGTACTGGAGTAATTGGCCGAAAAGAGGGGTTCTCCGGGATCCAAGGGTCCTTCCACACCTTCACAATCGACCGTTTCCAATAGAAAAACAGGTACAAGACTTCAGAAACGGTTTAGCAGAGGCCAAGCTTTTCCATATAAAAGAGGCACTAGAAGGATTTGTTGAAATATTTTCCTTTAAGAACCAATAAGTTAGGATTATTGTAAAAACGGCAGAGGGTTTTAGAAAGGGTCACAATATTAGCAGCTTCAAGATCCCTAAAACCTAGGCTGCCTATACCTTTAGGAAGACAAAGATTTCTCCGGCTAACCAATGATGACCGGATCTATTTTTATTAGAGAACCACTAAAATTAGCCATGAGAGAGTGTAGTTTATTAATAATACTTTTAGGCAGTCTGATGCACGACATGGCTAGGTTAAGAATAGCAAAAAGATTTGAAGAAAGAAGGAAAGCTTTTCCCCCGGGACTTAGCAGCTTATATTTCCAAAATTTTTTAATTTGCTTTTAAATTTATCTATAATATAAGAGAAAATCTGGTTTTTAGCCCTCCCAAAAATGATTACCTGAGGGCGGACGTGGTGGAGTAGATGGACGAGATGGGTACTGTGCCGCGAAAGCAGTATATCCAGGTAACGGTTGGTGCGATAAAAGTCCTGCTTCGAAATTTAATAACTTTTCATGCAGCTCTTCAAATGAAATGAGAGAGTCACGAGCTTGCTCCGCATGAGATATATCAGCATATTCCGGCCCCAAATTATTCAAAACCAAATCAATCAAATCATCTTTGTCAACAGAAGCACCGAGTGCCGCAAGCTCATCAGATTTAGCCTTAATGGACGACATGTTGGATATTACTATTTTGTAGTCAAAATTGTTGGGTGCAATAAATGCTAGCGTACTTGATAAGTAAGATTTCGCAATCCGGCTCGATCAAATACAATTTATAGAAACTCGAAACCTTAGGCAAAACTCACTTTCTAACCGATGGACCGGTCGATCGTAGGTAGTGCTCAGAGTCCGAGGTCGATTCCACAGGAGATTGAATCGAATATAAAACTTGTGTTAAAATCAGAGGGCAAAGAGTATATGAACAAGACAAAAGATCAAAGCTTTTACTATTTTACGGCATAAACAAGGATCTGAATAAAAAACTCTTATCAATATCAAATTTCATCAAACCAATGATCTACACAAGTCAAAACAATATTGAGAGAAAACAAATCGAAATTAGGAAACTTACAGTAATGAAGATCAAAATATTGTAGATCAAAAAATCTGAATCCCAAATCTTCAAAAGATACAACCTTAAATTCATACAATGATCCCAGACACGAACTCCACCAAGCTATCGATCGAATATCGTATTCTACTCTATATACAAAAATCTAAACTAAGAAATTGAAATACAGAGACTAGTCCAGTGCTCTAATCCGACTATTTAGATGTCAACCTGTCATGACAACCGCCGAAGCGGCTGGGTTGAGCACCTAAGCCGGCTTCGAACTCAGTCCAAGCCAATAAAAATCAGAATATCTCCCTTTCTTAGGTTTAGATGCTCTTATATAGAGCAAAAATCGCAACTTTGACCTAGTTGGGCCGACCAACTCGGGCCCAACTTGACTTAGCTTCAGTAAATCGGTGATAACTTTCTATGCAGAGCTCTGATTTGAACGATTCAAGCTGCGTCGGAAAGGTCGTTCAATTACCTACAACTTTTATGAAGACGAATTGACCAGAAAATGCCTCCAAGATGGGTCACAGTAAAGATTAATGGACAGGTATGGTGAATACTGCTGTCGGGGCCAAACGCCCGTTTGCCCTCCTAGTGCACGCTCGTTTGCCCATTTGATCTGATGACGTCAAGGGTTCTTGAGATCCGAACGAGCGTTCTCTTGAATGGTGAACGCTCGTTCACCATTATATGAGTTTTCTCCAAATCGAGCTGAACCCTCCAAACGATCGTTTGGGGGTAATTTGAACTCTCGTCCGTCTGAAAATCTAACTTTCAGTATCAAGTGATTATTCTGTGAATGCCCGTTTGAACTCTCCAAACGCCAGTTTGGGTAGGGCTTGATTCAAATGCCAGTTTGGGTAGAGCAAACGCCAGTTTGCCTTGATTTCACTCCAAACTTTATTTTCCTTCACTTTTATGCTACCTTTGTGCCACGAGCATGTTTCACAATCCAAAACATTGCCTTCTAGGTCCCCGAGTCACCTAAGTCCTACAATAATATATACGAACAAACACCACGCGTAATTCCGCGAGACAAAAGCGCTCGAAAAAGAGATAAATATCGCTAAAAAGATGGAGTTTACTATCGATGTGACAGTTTAACTCCCCATGCGTATAACTCTTGATATTACTCTTACACAGGTCTAGAACTACCCAAAACATGCCAATAAAGTAATAAACGGGGGTTAAACTGCACACCAAAGTACAGTAAAGTTGACTCCCATCAGTACTATTGGAAGAAAAAAACATGGTGTAGTATTTGTTGAAGAAGAAAAGTGTGGCAACATTTTTTTAGAATTTTTCTACTTTGTATTAAATGTTGCACATCCTTCCTGTTAGTATGAATATAGGCTTTTTGCTTCATGAAAGATGCAAGAGCTGAACGTGAATATTCAGCAAACATATATCAACTAGCAGTGTGTAAAAATAGAGTGAAAAGTATGCCAAATTGTTGTCCAAAAGTGAGTGATATTTTTCTGTACTTGTTCGAAGCTCCTTCGACTTCAACCTTGTCGGTTGGTTCGTCAATCGGAGTGATAGATTGTACACGGTTCTTCACATATTGGGCTGCTGTTATATTGGTGAGATCTTTCCACAACTCTTATACTCTTGTATTTTTATTGGTATTTTGGAGTAGTCCGTGTGGTTGTACGTGGAACACTTGTATCTCTTATTTGCTGACTAGTGGAGATTTTGTGGGCTCTGGCCTCGTGGTTTTTACTCTCTCACATTGAGAGTGGTTTTCCACGTTAAAATTCTGGTGTTACTCTATTCCATTTTATTTCATAACGTGGCTTTCTACTAGTATATTATTCCGTTGCGCTTACTAGTGGGAAAATACTTGTGGGTGTTTGCGATAATTTTCATGTTACCGCGGCGTTTTCCCCAACAATTGGTAGCAGAGCCTGGTTAGTAGTGTTGTCGGATAAAGTAGTTTTTTGGTGTATTTGATTTATTTTAAATGGAAGCAAATCTAAACATGATGATCACTTTAAATGGGTCCAATTATGTTTTATGGAAAGATAAAATGGAGGACTTATTGTATGTGAAAAATTACCACAAGCCTGTGTTTGATGCGGAAAAACCCGAAGATAAAACTGATATTGAATGGGATTTGTTATATAGGCAAGTATGTGGTTATATAAGACAATGGGTCGATGATAATGTTTTGAACCATATAAGTGGCGATAAAAATGCTAAAACTTTATGGCAAAAACTAGAAGATTTATATGCCCGGAAAACTAGAAATAATAAGATGCTTTTGATTTATAAGTTGATGAATCTAAGATATCAGGAAGGAACTCCTATGGCTGATCATTTGAATAATTTTGCTGGTATTCAGAATCAACTTATTGCTATGGGTATCAAGTTTGATACTGAAGTGTTGGGATGGATGTTTCTCAGCTTCTTACCGGAGTCGTGGGAAACTTTTAGAAGTTCTCTCTCTAACACAACTCCAGATGGTATGATGACCATTGATCTTGCCAAGACAAATGCTTTGGAAGAGGAAACCAGAAGGAAAGCACATGGCATTTCTACACAGTCACATGTTCTGGTTGCAGGGTCGAGGGGGAGAAGTCATAGTAGAGCACCCCAAGCATAGAGGTCAGAGTAGAAGCAAATCTAAAGGCAAATACAATACCTTGAATGTAATCATTGCGGAAAGAAAGGACACATCCAGAGATACTATTGGAAATTGTAAAAAAACAAGAATAATGACAACAGTGATAAGAAAAATGATGAAAAGCAAGAAGACAATATAAATACTACTTCTGCTGATTTTCTTATTTTTCAAGAAGTTGATGATGTCAATCTTGCAAATGATGTGACCAGTTAGGTCGTTGATAGTGGTGCGTTAGTCCATGCTACTTCGAGAAGAGAATTCTTCACATCTTACACTACAGGTGATTTTGGTGATGTGAGGATGGCACATGATTCTTGTTGGTCCCTTGGAAAGGCTAACACAAGTTTAGAGGGGGGGGGGTGAATAAACTTGTCCCTAAAGCTGGATTTTAAACAACTTAAAAATTCAATTACAACTTGTGTGGAGTTAAGGTGACAAAGTGAGATTAAGTCAAACCGACTTAAGCTAAAATCGAGTCAACCGGCAATGGATATGATTCTAGCCTTTTTCTTGATCTTGTTATTACATTATGAAAGCGTGTGTTGTGAATGAATTCAGTGAATATCGATTGTGATTTGTGTAAGGTATAACAATCAAGTATCACAATGCTATGAATAAATCTTTGAGTAAGTAAGTAAATGCGTAAAGTAAATAAAGCGAGAAATTATAGAGGTTCCAGGTGGTGTAATCCTGTCAATCCTCTTCTTCCCACGTAGTGCGGAGGAAAATTCCACTAGAACTTCTTGAGGTGCCTTTGTTACAAAAAGTCCTAAACAATAGTCCATGGCTAATCTCTGGCGTCACTATCTAAACAATTGTAGAACAGGTAGAATGGTCGCTCTCCAAATGCTTGAACAAGCTGGTCCTTGGAGGGTACACGTATGCCTCTTCACCACTACCACCACAAACACAGTCTACCCATTCGCTTGTCTGCTTGTCCTTGGCGAAACCTTCTGGTTTGCTTCACGATCTAAAACCTTTGATGTGAAATCAAAGTTGGTGAGAATCAAATAAATTGATTCTTGTTTGTGGTTCTTCAAAGTGTTGGATCCTTGATAGATTCTTTGTAGCTTGAACACTTGAAGAAATACTAGATATGATCTTTGTTAAAGTTCAGAGATGATAGCAATTCGAATAAGATGACTAATGCACAAACTTGCTCGTTAAATCTTGTAAATCTCTTGTCTATTTATTTTTGGGTGCAAAATCCTCTATTTATAGTATAAGATCCAACGTTCATCTGGCTTAGATTCGAATTGTATCAGTGTCTTTTTCTGCAACGGATATATTTTCTGACCGTTCTGCGATTGTCGATAACTCATCCAATGAAATTGTTTTCTTTTCAACGTTCCTTTGTACTTTGGTTGTTGGATAATCGACTTAAAAAGCGAGTTTCCTTATCGGTTTTATTACGAGTTTTCACTTGTCGAGTTTTCTAAGCCGACTTGGAGCATTAAGCGAAATTTTACTCTTCTTCAAGTATCGATTACTCGAGTTTTCATCGATCATCATCATTGACTTAATCATAGTACACAATGACTCATTATCAACTAAGAATTCATTGTCCTTATGATTCTTAGGTCTTCATACAAGATCCATAAAGTCGATTCGAGTCACCACAATCTTGCACGAAGTCCAACTTTCTGATCTCGACTTGTAATCTTCATAAGCGAGTTTGAACCTCGGTTCTTCGTTCTTCAATAAGCGAGTCTGTGACCTCGGTTCTTCAATCTTCTAGATAAGCCAACCAGAGTGTAACTCTCGGCGACCTTACCTTCTTGATTTTACGTAGGTGTGCTCTACAAAGTCGGTTTGCTTGTATTGGTAGTTTCGATTTTCTAAATGATTTCCAGCTTTTCGGTTTTACGACACGCTAATTATTACGATTAGCATGCGATGTAACCTATACAATTATCAGACTCTAGTAAAACTTATACATTCAGTTCTAGACATCTTTTAGCTTTTCACTATAACAGCTGGCTTCAACACTTCATCAATGGGGTTAAGATAATACTTTGAACAAATTAGATGAATTATCATCAAAACATAAATTTTATTTCCAACAATTTCCCTCTTTTTGATGATGCCAAAACTCTCCTTAAAAGAAAAGCTTAAAGATCAAAACAAAGTAAAGCAATGTAAAACTGGAAAACTGGTTTTCATTAGAATGAGCAAAAACTGGATAAGTACATTATGTTCAAATAACTGTGACTAAAGACTAAGCTTCTTCTTAGCTTTTTGCATGACTGAGTCATATTTTCTTGCTTTGTCATACGAATGAAAATCTTCTTCTAGCTTGGAGTCTTCCTTTGAGAAAGTCTTATTGTAGTCAACTTGACTACTTTCTTTCCATCTTCTCCATTGAATTAGCTTGGGTAAGCTTGAGTCTTTCAAGTAGTAACTTTCAAATTCTGCTAGATCAGCTTTCATTTGTTCAGTCTTGTCTTTAATCTTCAGTTTATCATCAATCCTTAGATTCTTCTTGTGTTTTGCAATTTTCTGTTTTGAGTAGATATCTGTCAGAAAATAGTTCAAGGATTCTTCGAATGTTCTGTCCTGCTTTAATATGATTGAAATCTTTGTTAAACTGTGTCCACAGATCCTTTGTAAGAGTAACTCTTCTGTCTCCAGGCTGACTGTATTTTTCAATAAGTTGATTATCAGTTAACTCTTTTTTCAAAGATTTAGGATCTGATCGGTAACTTTGTAGTTCTTCTTCAAGTCGCTTCATCTCTCCAAGTAACTTCAGCTTTTCTTCTTCAGCTTCCCCCTTTTTGGCATCATACAACTGATCTACCAGGGCATGAGTTGCCTTTTGATCTTCCGAAATCTGGCGCTGAGAATCAAGTACTTCCTTAAGCTGAGTTTCCAACCCGTAGATATGTTGATTCATATGCCAATGAACCTGAGCATGAGTTTCTCTATCTACTGCGGTTGTATTTTCGAGTTGTTGCTTGAGTAGCACAATTTACAAGCGAGAACTTGAACTTGATTTGTGAATCATCTCTAATCTTGCATGATCGAAACATCGGTTCTAGTTCTATATTCAAGATATCCGAGAGATGTTTGATAAAAGACTGATACGTGTATCTCTCTCGATCGAGTACAATTTTCAAGTTTTCATGAACTTTGGCTAATTCATCCTTAGATAGACAGTCAGAAGGATCATATGTATCTTCAATCTGGTCCTTGTCCTGAGTATCATCAGGAATAACCATCAGTTGTCGGGCTTCATCATTTGCCGGCCCGAGTGTCGATTATCCGATTTCCAAGCGGCAATTCTTTTTCTTTGTGTTTGATTTGCTTTGCTCTGAGGTTTAGGTTGAATAAGCTGGTTGCAAAGCGTAGTTTCATCGATTTCTTGTCATGATTTTCCATCATCACCATCATCGTTCTTCTTTGAACTGTCTTTAGATGATGTTCTGATTCTTCTTCTTTTGCTAACTCATTAAATCTTTTGAAGCAATTGTTAAGAAATTCTTTTATAGGAAGCAGAGAATAAAGATGTCTAACTTCCAATGTCTCAAGAGTAACTTCTTCAGCCGCAAAGCGATGTCTCGAAAACCTTACGGTTGAAGTTTCATTTTCATCATCTTGATGATTCTATCGACTTCAAAATTGGTGCCGATTTACGAACCGTTATCTGTTATGGCGGGAAATGCGGTCTGTAGTGACTTGATTGTTAGTTGTTGTTGTCGTTCCCCCTCGGTGAGGTACTTTCTCACGAGATTTACGAGTACAAGCACCTTGCAAGTGATCTTCCTTCTATTGAAATGGTTTTTCGCTTGGTGCCTCTCGTGTTCGACTTCCGGTTTCGACTTGCTTTAGGTTGAGAGATTGTTTACGTTCTTTGCTTCAAAGCTTCAGTTTGCCTTGTCTGCTTTCCTTCCTTAATATTTTCTAAGTAAAACTGAATGATTCCACTAAGTGTTTTCTTTAGTCGGAATCTCCCATCAGTTACTTGACCTTTAGCTTGTGCCCTTTTCGCACTTTCCAACTCGGCTAGGTGTTGCTTCTTGGCTGATTTAGAATATACCACGCCCAATTGAATTCTATTCCATCCTGATTATGTTCATGAGATAGATACAATCTTTCGACGGTATGTTGATTCCTTTTGATTTTCCAATAACATGTCTCTTTGAGCCATCTGCTTTGAGATGTCCAAATTCGTTTGATTTTATCGATATGAGCACCAGTTGTATTGGTTACGTAGGCGAAGTGATCATTGAGAGAAAAGATTCCTTCTTCAATGATAAAGTGGCGAACTCTGTTGAGGTTCTTTGTTGTGTTTTTGAAGCCAAAGAGTGACCGTAAAACTCTTTCATTGAGAACAATCCGATCTTCACGAACCGTAGTCATTAAGGAATTTCGGCCATTCGCATATTTTGCCAAAATTGTAAGATACCTTCCACATCTCGCTTCTCTTTGAAACTAACTTCAAGGATGTTATTCAATCCTGGTTGTTTTTCGATTTTGTCTCGGACACAACTGGCTAACAAGGTGTTTTGGCATAAACCTTCATACATGTCAAGTGTTAGCTCATCAAATTCTGTGATCAACCGAGTGTCTCTTGAATCATCCGAGGCGGCCATATATGAGTGTGAACACACAAGTTTGATTTTTGAGAGAAGGGTTGTAAGAGTCTTTTGAAAATAATTTGAATTTGAATAGTGAATAGTGTGAGCGGAGGTTGAATAAATAGGTGGGATATTACGGCGGTTGAGTGGTACAACTTTTCAAATTCCATGATGGTTTTGATAACCGATCGTGTACCATTCGACAAGCGTGGGGTGTACACGAAATTACGACAAAAGAAGCGTGGTAATTTAATGCGATATAACATTTGTTGATTCTATCTTATCAATCTTTGACTAACTTTGACTGATCTTTGAGATTCGATTTCTTGAGATAATGTAGTCCCATCAAATTAATCGTTTGTCAAGTTCTTGATTTGTCGATTTGAGATTGTTGATGTCAATGACTAATCTCATTAAGTGGCGCACCCATCATAACAAAGATTAACCCCTTGAGCGAATCTACGGCTTAAGCGACTAGTGACTTTGATTATTCCCAACTCGGTTCTTAATTTAGCAAATCTTTCTTTATCCAAAGGCTTTGTAAAGATATCATAGCCTGATCTTGATGAGGTACATAAAGAAGCTGTTATATCCTTCTTCTCTGCATGATCTCTTATAAAGTGATGACGGACATCAATGTGTTTTGTCCTTGAGTGTAAAAGCTGGATTATCGGTAATTGCAATTGCACTCGTATTATCACACATTATGGGAATTGTTCCTTCTTCGATCCCATAGTCTCTTAATTGTTTATCGATCCATAAAACTTGAGCACAACAACTTCCGGTGCTATATATTCGACTTAATTTGTAGAAGTTGAAATTGAGTTTTGCTTTTTCTTTGAACCATGACACAAGTCTATTTCCCAATAAGCGACATGTGCACGATGTGCTTTTTTTGTCCACTTTACATCCGGCAAGATAGTCGAATCTGAATAAGAAATCGGCTTGAATTCTCCTTCTTTTGAATACCAAATTCCAACTCCGTCTGTGTCTTTCGGATATTTCAAAGTTCTTTTCACCACTTGTGAGATGACATTCTTTTGGTCTTGGTGAAATCTTGCACATACACCGGCAACCAAAAGATATATCGGCCTACTTACTTGTAAGATAGAGTAAGCTTCCAATCATCTTTCTGTAGAGTGTTTGATCAACATCTTTACCTTCATTGTCTTCATCAAGTCGATGTTGGTCCCCATTGGTGTAGAAATTCAGTAGATTCTCCATACCAAACTTTTAATAAGTTCTCTTGTATATTTGGTTTGATGAATAAAAATTCCATCATTCTTTGTTTAACTTGTGAGTCTAGAAAATAATTTAGTTCACCCATCATACTCATCTCGAAATTTGCTTTTCATCAAGCTTGCAAATTTCTCGCATAATTGTTCAATTTACGATCCAAAGATGATATCATCAACATAAATTTGAATAAGTAAAGTATCTTCTCCATTCTTCATCTGAATAGAGTTTTGTCGATTGTTCCTTTGATAAATCCATTATCCACTAGAAGCTGAGATAGAGTTTCGTACCAAGCTCTTGGCGCTTGTTTGAGTCCATAAAGAGCTTTTCTTAATTTGAAAACTTTATCTGCTTGATCTTTGATTTCAAATCCGGGTGGTTGTTGAACATATACTTCTTCTTCAAGAATTCCATTCAAAAATGCGCTTTTGACATCCATTTGATAAACTTTGAATTTCTTGTAGCGGCGAAGGCAAGAAATAATCGATTGCTTCTAATCTTGCAAGCTGGCGCATAGATTTCATCAAAGTCTATGCCATACGCTTGAGAGTATCCTTTGGCTACAAGTCGGCCTTGTTTCTGATGATATTCCTATTTTCATCAAGTTTATTTCTGAAGACCCATTTGGTTCCAATGATATTCACATGAGCTGGTCTATCCACCAATTCCCATACATGATTTCTTTCGAATTCGTTGAGTTCTTCTTGCATAGCTAAGATCCAATCTGGGTCTTTCAATGCTTCTTCAATTTCTTTAGGTTTTGATTGAGATAGAAAGCATGCAATCATTGCATCTAGTTGATGTCTTGTTCGAACTCCGACTTGTGTATCACCAATAACTTGTTCTTGGGGTGATCTCTCATCCATTGATGTGTGTGAGTTTGTAATAAGCGATTTGCATTTTGTTCAAGCTGTTTCTTGACCGATTCTTGAACTTGTTCAGCTGGATCTGAATGAAGTTGTTCGAGTTGTAGAGTGAATGGAAGCGAGGTTGATCTTGATCTGAACAATCGAGATTTGTAACCTTCCAATGTCAAGTGAATTTGGTTACGGTATGGTAGTAGCGAGGCCGGGAAGCCGGTTACGGTGTGTCTTGATTGCTTCACCGAGGAAGTTTGGTTCATCAAATACTACATGTATTGATTCTTCATTCTTTGAGTGTCCTTTTATTTAGTACTCTAAAAGCTTTCTTTGACACTTGAATATCCTAGGAGAATTCCTTCATCGACTTTATTTGAAAAACATGAAGTTGATCTTTTCCATTATTGTGGATGAAACATTTGCTTCCAAAAGCATGAAAGTATGAAACATTTGGTTTTCTTCCATTCCAAATTTCATAAGGAGTCTTCTCATGTCTCTTGTTCATGAGAGCTACATTACGAGTGTAACAATTTGTAATCTTCATACGCCCAATATCTTTCGGGTAGTTTAGCTTCACGAGATCATGGTCCTCCCGGCTTCTTTGAGTGTTCTGTTTCTTCTTTCGGCTACACCATTTTGTTGTGGTGTTCTGTGGCGACAAGTTGGTGTAACACACCATTTTCTTCACAGTATTCAATAATTACCTTTGTTGAGGAATTCGGTTCCTTTATCGGATCTTATCTTCACAAGCTGAAACTCCTTTTTGATTTCGAAGTCTCTTGAGAAGTTCTGTGAGTTTCTTCTTGGTTTCACTTTCTTGGTTAGAAAGATTACCCAAGTGTATCTTGAAAAATCATCTACTACCACCAAAGTATATTTCTTTCCACTGATACTAATTGGTGTAATAGGTCCAAATAAATCCATGTGTAGCAATTCTAGATGTCGTGTTGTAGAATGCTGAGACTTGGTCTTGAAACTTGCTTTTGTTTGTTTTCCTTGTTGGCATGCATCACATAAGATGTCCTTCTTATATGATATCTCTGGTAGTCCAATGACTAGCTGCTTCTTAACAAGTGTGTTGATGTCATCAAAATTGAGATGACTCAGTTTCTTGTGCCATAGCCAAGCGATTTACGATTTGGTATGCACAAGTAGACAAGTTTCAAAGAACGGCAGTTGTCCAATCTACCATGTACATGTTTTCCTTTCTTCTTCCGGCTAGGACAACTTGATAAGCTGATTCGCTGATGACAACGCAGAAATCTCTATCAAAAGTGACTTTGTATCCCATATCACAAAATTGACTTGTCTTTGAGTAGATTGTAGTGTAGTCCTTCTACATAGGATACATTCTTGATTGTGAGTCCATTTACGATTAAGGTGCCATAACCTACGGTGTATCCGGGTTTATCTTTACTTCCAAAATTGACTTTAGGTCCATCTTTTGCAATAAAATTACTAAGGCAGTCCTTGCTCTTTGTCATGTGTGCAGAGCAACCCTTTGTCAAAGTACCAAATATCTGCAATAAAAATTAAAAGGTTTTAGGTACCCAATTCAGTTTGGGTCCATGGGGTCGATTGTCGATTACAACACTTTGGGAATATATCCCTTGGGTATCCTTCGGATATTGTTGCACTGTTTTCATATATATAAGCTACACTCCCATAATATACGTGTTTGGGTTGTATCTTATTTATATGATCTCTCGAATCTTTTGGGTGAAATTTATTTCCACCATGCATTTTGTTATTAAAGCTTGAATGATAACTATCATTCATACATCTTGGTCTGAATCGACCTTTGTCTTGTGACTTATCTTGAGAGCGAGATTAGTCCTCTCTTTGAGTTTTGGAATGAGACTTGTGATAAGTTATGCGGAATGATTGTTATTACAGTTTTATTAACCAAATCAGTAAAATTCCAATCATCGTCGGTGGGGTATAGTCTTCCTTTCCCCCTAAATGTGTGAATCCTTGAATGACTAACATTCTTGATTTACTTTGATTGTAATTTTTACGGTTCCCGACTTCATTGGTTTTTGTGGATCGGCAATTGATTTACCTTTTCGGTTTTCATTGAATGCGGTGATCTACCATTTTACTTACTTTTGTTGGTAGATCTGATTGTCTTCTTAGGAAGCTGATTTGTCCTTTGTGATCTTGGTTTTCTTGGTTCAAAGCAATTTTCTTAGTTTGTGGAAATTGCTCATTACAAACTTAATACCAGTTTTGGTACTAGGTCAAAGCGGCGTTGCTAGTTCCATTCTTTGAAGATTGTTGTGTATGAAATCCTAAACCGAGTTTGTCTCCATATGGTTTTCTGATTTGAATCCGATGAATCGAACTTGATTGAGCAAATGATTCGATTCTTTGCTTCTTGATGCTGTGATCGATCTTTGAATCTTTTCTTTATCGATTTTAGTCAGTTTCAACATTTTTAGTTCGGACTTCAATCTTTCAACTTCGAATTAGACTTTCTTTCGGCTTTGATTGATTCATAAACGACTTGAATAGTTACTAGGTGATTCATCAATTCGTCAGCGTTTCTTCTAATTCTAGATTTTTGGATTGGAGTTAGCGATCGAAGAACATGCATTTATCATGGAAATCTGGTGAGAGTATTTAGAATTAGATTCACATACCTCATTTTGATCTTCGATATGTGCCATTAAATTTGTGTCATCGATAGTCTTTGATTACCGACTTCAAAGTCTCGATTCATCTCAAAGCAAGGAGTGCTCTTCTACCAACTCTTCTTGGTAGGGTCTTCTTGATCGATTCTGGACACTCGACTTTATAATGTCCAGGTTTCTTTGCGATTGAAACAGAGGTATTCATCATCTTTTCTTTTCTCGGGAGTTCTTTTGATGAATTTTTGAGTATTTGGATGTCCACTCTTCATCCTTGGTCTGTTCATCATCGAGCCATTTGTTCTTCCATCTCATCCAATTCATGAAGATTGCTAGATGAGTTTTCTTGAATGTCATTCGATACTGCTGCAAGTGCTGTCGTTTTGGGTTCTTCTAGAGCCTTGATTATTGCAGCTGTGCTTGTGAAATATTCACTGAATTCATAAGCTTTCAAATCTGAAAAGATCTTGAATGAATCTTCTACATCCAGCCTCCTGGATTCTACATGCATAGCAGGTGACCTTCATCTTCCAGCACATTGGTAAAGCCTTCAAGATTCTTGTGTTGATAACTTTCTTTGAGTATTCAATCTTGAGTAGATCTAGTTCATCCATGATAGCATTGAATCTTGTCTCCATTTGATCAATGGTTTCTCCAGATTTCATTTTGAAATTCTCAAATTTTTGCTTTGCAACATAAATTTTATTTTCCTTGATTGAGAGTCTGTTCCTTCACAAACTAAGCTGAGTTTGTCCCACATTTCCTTGGCGGTTTGCATTCTTTCACTTTCGGTACATGTTGCTATCAAGAGTTCTGAGGATAAAGTCCATGGCCACATTGTCGAGATTATTTCGCTTGCGATCATCACTGGTCCATTCCGATTTGGGTTTAGCAACTCGAACTTGTTCTCCACCAATAGTTTGCATATGAGTGATCTTAATTGGTCCATCAGTGAGTACATCCATCATTTCATCATGAGTAGCTGCCAGGAATGCCTGCATACGATGTTTGTATTTGTCAAATTTGTCCATGATGCACATAAGCATTTGTCTTGCATATTGATTGTTATCCATTGTGAGTGAGTGGGAAAATGAATTTAAAACTGAGCTTTCAACTGAGAACAACTAGAGGAGATATAGAGCAAATGATATCTTGTCAAAGAAACACCGCTCTGATACCAATTGTTGGTCCTTGGAAAGGCTAACACAAGTTTAGAGGGGGTGAATAAACTTGTCCTAAAGCTGGATTTTAAACAACTTAAAAATTCAATTACAACTTGTGTGGAGTTATCTTGACAAAGTGAGATTAAGTCAAAGCGACTTAAGCTAAAAGCGAGTCAACCGGCGCGGATATGATTCTAGCCTTTTTCTTGATCTTGTTATTACATTATGAAAGCGTGTGTTGTGAATCGAATTACAGTGAATATCGATTGTGACTATGTAAGTATAACAATCAAGTATCACAATGCTATGAATAAATCTTTGAGTAAGTAAGTAAATGCGTAAAGTAAATAAGGCGAGAAATTATAGAGGTTCAGGTGGTGTAATCCTGTCAATCCTCTCTTCCACGTGGTGCGGAGGAAAATTCCACTAGAACTTCTTGAGGTGCTTTGTTACAAAAAGTCCTAAACAATAGTCCTTGGCTAATCCCCTAGCGTCACTATTTAAACAATTGTAGAACAGGTAGAATGGCTGCTCTCCAAATGCTTGAACAACTGGTCCTTGAAGGGTACACGTATGCCTCTTCACCGGCTACCACCACAAACACAGTCTACCCATTGCTTGTCACAATTGTCCTTGGCGAAACCTTCTGGTTTGCTTCACGATCTAAAACCTTTGATGTGAAATCAAAGTTGGGGTGAGAATCAAATAAATTGATTCTTGTTTGTGGTTCTTCAAAGTGTTGGATCCTTGATAGATTCTTTGTAGCTTGAACACTTGAAGAAATACGAGATATGATCTTTGTTAAAGTTCGAGAGATGATAGCAATTCGAATAAGATGACTAATGC
This sequence comes from Gentiana macrophylla, assembly GCA_026214975.1. NCBI lineage: Eukaryota > Viridiplantae > Streptophyta > Magnoliopsida > Gentianales > Gentianaceae > Gentiana > Gentiana macrophylla. The sequence continues at coordinate 16,598,785 of CM047807.1, forward strand.
ACAAACTTGCTCGTTAAATCTTGTAAATCTCTTGTCTATTTATTTTTGGGTGCAAAGTCCTCTATTTATAGTATAAGATCCAACGTTCATCGGCTTAAATTGAATTGTATCGGTGTCTTTTACGCAGCGGATATATTTTTCGACCGTTCTGCGTTGTCGATAACTCATCCAATGAAATTGTTTCCTTTTCAACGTTCCATTGTACTTTTCGGTTGTTGGATAAGCCCGACTTATAAAAGCGAGTTTCCTTATCGGTTTATTACGAGTTTTCACTTGTCAAGTTTTCTAACTGACTTGGAGCATTAACTGAAATTTTACTCTTCTTCAAGTATCAGTACTCCAGTTTTCATCTGATCATCATTGACTTAATCATAGTACACCATGACTCATTATCAACTAAGAATTCATTGTCCTTATGATTCTTAGGTCTTCATACAAGATCCATAAAGTCAGTTCAGGTCACCACAATCTTGCCTGAAGTCCAACTTTACAGTCTCGACTTGTAATCTTCATAACTGAGTTTGAACCCTCAGTTCTTCGTTCTTCAATAACTGAGTCTGTGACCCTCAGTTCTTCAATCTTCTAGATAAGACAACCGAATCAGAACTCTCGGTGAACTTACCTTCTTCAGTTTTACGTAGGTGTGCTCTGAGTCAGTTTGCTTGTATTGGTAGTTTCCAGTTTTCTAAATGATTTCCAGCTTTTCAGTTTTACGACACGCTAATTATTACGATTGCTTTATGCGATGTAACCTATACAATTATCAGACTCTAGTAAAACTTATACATTCAGTTCTAGACATCTTTTAGCTTTTCACTATAACAGCTGGCTTCAACACTTCATCAATGGGGTTAAGATAATACTTTGAACAAATTAGATGAATTATCATCAAAACATAAATTTTATTTCCAACAATTCTGTTATAAAGCATGCATGTGTTGGAGATATTTGTTTGAAGACGTCTAACGGTACCAGACTAATTCTCATAAAAGTTAAGCATGTTCTAGATATCCGGTTGAATCTGATTTCGGTTGGCAGACTGTGTGACGATGGGTATGACAGTTTATTTTCACGTGATACGTGGAAACTCACAAAAAGGTCTTCAGTTGTTTCTAGTGCTGGATATACAGAAACCTGAATGCGGATCCGATCCATAATTGGATCGTCATATATGATTCACAGTACCGATCGAGACGCTCGATCATGCACATCGGAAGCTACGAATTAAATTCGCATGCGATTTTACCAAGATATGATTCGCATAATAAATTAATCTACAAGAAGGTTAGTAGATTTACCCAACCGGAGAGAAGCCGTGATCTTCCGGATTGTATCTCCAAGCGACGACCGGTGGACGTCGATCTTCGTAGTAGAACCTCCTCGAATATGCTCCAAGAAAAATCCTAGATTTTTCTCCTCCCAATGGCAAGAACAAGACACTAATTTTTCTCTTCTTTTTTTATGATAAGTGGCGCCAATTTGTAATATCATTGTGTTGGGAGGAACTCTCTTTTTATAGGAAAATAACTAGTCAAGAGAGAGTTATCATTTTCACAATACAATTACCTATTTCCATAAGGAAAATATATTTGCCATAAAATCAGAGATAATCTCCATAAATGAGATAATGATTAAAAAATCAATCTCTTATTTTTCCATTAATTATCTAACAAATAAATAATTAATTACACATATGACATAATCTAGGAAAATTTCTTTTCCTAATTTTCTCAACATATGTGGCGCCTATTTTGCCATTAATTTTAATAGAAAATGAATTTTCTATTTTACATATTATTTACCAAATAAATAATATTGCATATTCATTAAATAGACCAACCATTTAATTTATTCTCGAGGTTCCACAAAACGAGAAAACACTCGCGTGTTAGGAGCCAACCCGGGGACCATGGACCTATAACCAGTAGCTACAATAAATTGAATAAAATATTCATCGAACAGAACATTTCTACTCAACTTATTAATTCCGGAATTACGGCACCATAAATCCGAAACTGAACTCTATCGATTATAAATATAACTTTTTTCTCAGAAAGTCGAGTCAATAAGTGTCCATTGATATAATCATTACATATAGACTAACCCTCTATAAACTATCCGTAACGAAGCGCGATTATTTCCGTAGACCTTCTTCATTACTGTTAGGAACATTTTATTATGTTTTGATGATGGCCATACTAGCTGTTATAGCAAGCCTGAAATAAGTTAGAATTCTCTGTATAAGTCTTTAATTAGAGTCTGACATATTGTATAAGTTAAGTCAGACAAGTATTGTACTAGTTGGTAGAACGGCAAAGTAAAACAGACATTCGGCAGAGTGAAGCCAGCCAAGCACCAGCAGAGAAGCAGTGAAGACTTAATGGTTTGACTTATAACCAAGGAAGTCTGTGATGACCTTGGATATGTCTAAGTTACGGTTCAAGTTATGATACTTAATGTTCAAATATGGTGTACACTGATCTCACCCAAATCAATGATCAGTGAAGGAAACAGTGAATCGGCAGAGTAAACTGACTTTCGGCAAAGTGAAGGCAAAAACAGTGAAGGAAGATCTAAACGGCAATGTCAGATGGATCACTCAACCGTTCAGAGAACGGCGAAGTAATCCTTATCAGAACAAATTGAAATATGATGAAGATTCAGAGGATCATGCATTTAATGCACAATCAATAGAGGATCAATCAAAGACGGATTTTCTGCTATACATTTGAAGAAAAAATCCGATCACTGAAATCAAGGAGAATATAATTAAGGGGGAATCAAGAATAAAATCAAGGATTATTCCCCTCATTAATATAGCCAACGGATGGAATTTCAAATCAAGGATACTCAAGGCTATAAATAGAAGGCATTGACAGACATATAAAAAAAAACGATAAGAAAAAGAAAATCAAGCAGATACTCTGTCAATTTGAAAAGCCTTCTCTCTGAACTTACAAGGATTTATCTCGAGATCAACTCAGACATCAGAACTACAATTTCATATTCAGATCGAGATTGATCAATTAAGTTTGTGAATCTCATTCACAATAAATCAAGCAAATGAATCGAAGTCATCGAGAAGGAGTTGTGTTTGTAATAGCCTCTTTGAAGGATTTGATCTCATGAGCGAGTGAAAGAGACTAAATCATCAAGGTATTGCGAGTCAATGAGTGATAGTCTTGTAGATTGTGAAGCTTGGGAAGTCAAGGACAATCATACTATTGTATCTGTAAAAACAATAGTGAATTCCTCCAATCATCACATGAGAAGAGTGGATTAAGGGATTACACCACCCTGAACCACTATAAGCCTTGTGTCAAATTACTTTCTGCAATTTACTTTACTGCATTCATTTAATTTGCCTACATTATAATCTATATCTGTGATTGTCTAAACTTCTTTGAAACAATATAGTAAGAAGGGACTTATCCGCTGCCCAAAAGCTTTTAAACACAAGAAAAGTTTTTGAAACTCCACTATAGTCATTCACCCCCCCCCCTCTGACTATAGTTTTACCCTTCTCTGGGGCCAACAATTGGTATCGGAGCAGTGTTCCTAGTATCAGAATCTGTTCAGATCTAATTTCTGGTAACAAGGAGATAACATATTATTTGTACTTATGGATTCCACAAACTTTATGTCAAAAGTACCTGTATTCAATGTTAATAATTTTGATGAATATAAAATAAGAATGCTGTCTCATCTTGCAGCAACTCATGAGGAGATGCTGGACATAATCAATGATGGACCAATCATGATCATGACTGTGGTATCCACAGGAGCAGATCAAGGAAAGGAAATAGACAAACCCAAGAAAGATTGGACCAAGGATGACAGGAGAAGAGCAAATCTAGACTTTGTTGCAAAAGATATGATTTTGAAGACTCTCGATAGCAACATGTTCATGAGAATCAAAGATTGCAAAACAACAAAGGAGATGTGGGACAAGCTAGCAATAAATGAAGGATCTCAAGCGATTAAAGAAAACAAATTATACATTTGCAAAACAGAAATTTCAAAATTTCAAAATGAAAATTTGGTGAATCCATTGATCAAATGGACAACAGATTCTCAAACATCATCAGTGAACTGCAACAGCTTGGACACACATATCCTCAGAAAGAAGTATGCTTAAAAATCTTGAGAGGCTTACCTGAAAGATGGAAGATCATAACATCACTAATCAGAGGAACCACAAATCTTGCAAGCACTGACACTCTGACGCTGATGTCCTAACTTAAAGCTCATGAATTCGAACTGAACGGTGAAGTTGGTGCTCCGGCAGAGACACAAAAAGCCACTGCACTGATTGCACCCCAGCAAAGTAACTTTGCCGATTGTATCAGCAAAGAGACGCATGAACTTAAAGAACATGTAGCTTTATTAGTTAAACGTTTTGACAGGTTTAGCAAAAAGAAGCCAGTCAAAGGAAACTCATCATCAAACAAGAGGTCAAGCTCAAACAAAGACATGAAGAAGAAAGATGATGAATACATGTGCTTCAACTGCAACAAGAAAGGTCACTTCAAGGCTGATTGTCCTGAAGAAAATGATAAAGATGATGAAAAAAAGAAATACAAAGCATCTGAAAAGAGGAAAGGCAAAAAGAACTCAAGTCTGAATCTAGCAGTGAAAAGAATGAAGAATCATCTGATAATAACTCAGATAACAGTGATGAAGAAGACAGCTCAGACAATGAAAAAGCATGTCTATGCCTCATGACCAAAGAATTAGATGAAGATGAAGGTGATAGCTCAGACATTGAGAAAACAATCCTATGTCTAATGGCAAAAGAATCAGATGAAACTGAGGTAACATCTAGCTCTTACTCTTCATCAAGTGCATCCACATCTAACACTGCACAATCTTTTATTCTCCCATTAGATCCAGCAGACCTAGTCCAAAATCTCATGACTAAATTTGATGAAATTGAGATGAATCATGAAATTATGGGAAAGGAATGAAAGGATCTAAGAAAGGAAAATAAAAGATTAAAGAAAGAACTGGATAAAGCAAAAGCTGAACTAACTAGTAAGGAGATCTACTCAAATGATCAACAAACAACAGAGGTTCATACATCTGTTGTTGAATGATCAGTTGAGAAAATCCCCCTACCAGTTAAGATAACAAATGAACCAATTTACAAACCCTCAAAAAGGTTTGGATCCAGATCTGGTCTTGGCTACAACAGTCAGGATGAGAGTAGAAACAATGGTCAACACAACTCTGAATTCAGGACTAACAATGATCCAAAATTCAGAAAGGGACAGACCATAGTTTCAACTATTCCTCCTGTACCGGTGATGTCAAAACCCAGTGCAGTAAAACAGCAGACTAAATCATCAATCAAGTCAACCAAAAGCAAGGACTTTCTAAAGGGTAAAGGAAGACTTTATCCTTCAGAGGATGATTGGAATGTTGCACCTCCAAAATACAAGAAGAAACCATTCCATAACATGAATCATGTGTTTAAGAAAAATCAAACTAGGCATGTTCCTAGACACATAAAGCAAGTCAGGTTTCCCACTGCATATTGGAAAGTGAAGAAGGATGCAAATGCACCAAAAAATAGAGAAAAGTATCTGAATAACTTCAGTAGAAATACTAGAATTTATTCTGCCATGCCTTATATATATGAAGTTGATGACTTTAACTATCCAAAAGAAGATCATTTGGAAATACACTTGGAGTAGGAGGAATGACTGCTAACAGGTATGGACCCAAACAGTGTTGGGTACCCAAACTTAATTAATTTGTTTTGTAGGATGTCTGGTACATAGACAGTGGATGTTCCAGACACATGACAGGAAATAAGAGATGGCTCACTGACTTCAAAACTTTTGATGGACCCAAAGTCACATTTGGAGGCATAGAAAACCCTGGCAAGATTAAGAGGAAAGGCACAATGCTCAAGAACAATCTAAAGATTCAAAATGTGGCATATGTCAAGGGACTTAATTTCAATCTAATGAGCATTAGTCAATTTTGTGACAAAGGCTATAATGTGCACTTCAACAAGGAAGGATGCAAAGTCATTCACAGCCAAACCAACACAGTTGTACTTGCAGGAAGAAGAAAAGATAACATGTATGTGGTGGATTGAAAATGACCAAAGCGAGAAACATGTTTGTTTGTCAAAAACAAACAATCAACTATTTGGATCGGCATAGAAGACTAAACCACCTAAATTTCAAGACCATCAACAAATTATCAAAGAACAAGTTAGTTGAAGGCCCGCTCGACATCACATTCAAGAAATAAAGTCTATGTGATGCATGTCGGAAAAGGAAACAAATCAAAAGTTCCTTCAAGTCAAAACCCTATCAATCAACAACAAGAATTCTACATCCATTTGCATATGGACCTGTTTGGACCAGTCACACCAGTAAGTGTAAGTGGTAAGAAATACACCCTAGTTGTGGTGGATGACTACTCAAAATACACCTGGACCATCTTCATGAACAAGAAGAAAGAGACACTCAAAAAGCTACCAGATTTGTTAAGAAGACTCCAAAATGAGAAAGAACTGAAAATCATCAAGATCAGATCAGATAGAGGCACTCAATTTCTTAATGAAATTATCAGAACCTATTGTGAAGAAAATGGAGTACTTCATCAATTATCTGCAGCAGGAACCCCACAACAAAATGGTGTAGCAGAAAGAAGAAACAGAACTCTCAAAGAAGCAGTTAGAACAATGGTTGCAGAAGCATGTTTGCCAAAGAGATTTTGGACTGAAGCAGCAAACACAGCATGCCATACACAAAACAGATCAATTAACAACAAACATCATGGAAAGACTCCATATGAAATATGGAATGGTAGAAAACCTAATATCTCATATTTACATATGTTTGGATCAAAATGTTTTGTTTTGAACAGGAATCAGCTGCATGCCTTTGATGAAAAGGCTGATGAAGCAATCTTTATGGGATACTCAGACACCAGCAAAGCATTCAGAGTACTCAACAAAAGAACATTGTGATTGAAGAATCAATACATGTAGTCTTTGATGAACCAAATACAAATGGTGAAAGCCTTCAAGAACAAGAAGAAGAAGCAGCACAAAGGCAAGTGTATATGAATACAACAGTACCAGCAACCATTCTGCATCACAATTTTGGAAATCAAGATGAGCCACAAGTCAATGCAACAGAAGAAGCACCAGAACTTGAAGCTCATGCACAACATGAAATTACAGAAGCACCAAGTGAAGAACAACTTCAACCTGACCTAAATTGGCTAAGAGATCATCCTGAAGAACAAGTTATTGGAGATATTGATCGGCTAAAACTGGGTGTCCAATCTTACCGGCAGTGTACCGGGTCAATTGTAGTCTAGTAAGTGGTCAATGTCGTATCCCACAGGGATTTGAGGTCAAACACCAATTAGTTATTATTATCTTGATCTAAGTCGCAGTTTTAACATAAAGGTGATAGTTTTATGCTATTAATAAAATTAATGTTTAATAATAAAGATACTAACCAAGACAATTTCATTGAACAACAGTCTCTTTCAGTTTTAAGGATGAGATTAATCGACCTATTAAGGGTATCCAATTGTGTGAAACGGTGCACTCCATATTCTAACAACTTCCCCTCATACGAGTGTTTGAAATTGTTCTATGCCTCCTCCTTGGTTTAAGAGCCCTAAACCTAATGATTTGACATGATAAGCTCTTGAGTACAATTAATATTTCCCCGGATAAGAAAAAGGGTTCCGTCAGACGGCCAATTTTACCTTCCGGTTTTTCTACCTCGTTCTCACACCTAATATCTCCGTTCGGTATCAATTAAGTATGTGTGTGCTAATATTGGTTAATTCGTCCAACATAAGCTATCAATCAATTTAAGCAGAAAAAGATTCAACATAATCGAATTTAAAATATACAATACATAATCATCATCCAGTTAACTAAAAGAGACCAAAATAGTTCAACTACAATGCCTTGGCTAGTTACAAGTCTAGCCACTCATTACTACGAATACTAACATATTAAAATTAGCATTCATAATAATCAGATTGTCAATACAAAATAATACTAGAATGTTACCGATTACAACCGTTGAAATTGCAAAGGTAAAGCTTTGTTCATCCTCTTAGAACATCAATGGAGTTTTCTCAAGCTTGATGTTGAGCTCAGCTCCTTCCCATCAAATAACCCAAGAGATTAAACTATCATTCTAATGATTAAAATTGTGGTTAAAATAGCTAATAATGAAACTAAATTTGTGGCTCTAATAGCCTTGGAGCAATGGTGCCTGCAAGATGATATAATGAAGATGAAGGCCCAGCTCACCCTTTTTGTTTCCTTCGTTCATATATATATACTAGGGGGTGTTTGCCGTGCCTTGCACGGCAATGAAGGCCCTGGAAAGAAATTTATGTGTCTAAGAAGATGATTTGCATTGTGTAAAGGAAACTGCAATTAAAATGTTTAGAATGTAGTTTGGGATATTGAAATACATCATGAGAAAGATGTTCAAGTCATGTATGAGTAGAATGTTCAAAATGGGTACTCAATCTTTAAATGATGACACAAGCAAAACTCTTACCTCAGAATAGCACATCGTTACAAATGAACAAAAATGTCGCATTTTAGGGTAATTTTTAGGGATAATGTACTGCTTGCCCAACAAAAGAAATGATGGAAGCAGAATACATATTGAAAAACCATTACAATCTTACAAGGAAGTAATAGGTTAATACTACAAAACATGATCAAGTCTAAAGCAATTTTTCCAAGTACCAAGACATAAGTTCAACTTCTGTTCCTCCTTGCCTTTCTTCACAGGGCTCTCCCCTGGTTTTTCAAGCACAGCTGCACTTGCGAGAAGATCAGCGGTTTCTTTGCAAAATAAGTTCATGACAACGTTGGTGTAGTCTCACAGACTGCATCATATAAAATTCGAATTATATTTTCTTATTCGACATTCTTAATCAATAAAAGTGTTGCAAAGCATGAAATGTACTCATTCACAAGGAACAACGAGTCAATAACTTTATAGCATCCCAAATTATCATGCATTGCAAACAACAAGGCGAAGTGAAAACTTCACCCTGATGAAAGGTCAAATAATGGAAGCATCAATGCAACTAAGAGATTTTAGCAACCCTCAGGTCAGTTGGTCCCTACTACTGTATTATCAATAAACTATTGGGTGACACTATGGCTGTAAACATGTGCAAGGTAAAATGTGACAAGTGATTCAACACATAGATTTATGCTCTGCTGTCAAGTATCAGGGGACACAAACCCTAAAGAGAATTTATTCGGCAGCACGTTGTTTCCTCAAAGTGTTGTCCATATGCAGATCATAATATTCTCATTTCTACTTAAGAATGAATACAAAGTATATTAGAAAACAAGATCAACTCTCACCTGTTTTCACCAAAAATGTCACAGGACCAGATTCTCGCATCATTTCGAACATTGGAACAATTGCAAGATCCTCATTGACGTATCTGTTATTTATAAAGGTCAATGTCAACATCAAACAATACTGGGAAACGAGCAGCACATGGTAACTTACCTGCATTTGGGTGACAACCACCCAGATGGGGTTCGTAAGAAGCACATTAGCGCACCTGCAAAATTCATTGAAAAAAAATGATAATATGGAAACTAAATTGCCCGGTTATCAGCATTTTAATAAACAAAAACACCAAACAAAATTGTTACCAAATGGAGTAATTGCTGGACCTTATTTGAATGGAGAAATTGGTAAAATTCATAAATCAAACAGCAAGTGAAAACCTCTACAGTGGTAAAGCTTGAAGACAAACAACTCCACCATCTGTAAATGAAAACCCTACATACACATACAGCCTAAAACACAAGACTAACAGAGTGACAGAAGGTGTTGCAGGGCATCATTTAGCTCAGTTCAACCTTCATCGGTCTCAGCAAACATTTTCAACAACAAACACTGAAGATTTTCTCCATAATCGGAAAGAGAAGACTCGAATAGGTGTAAAGCCGGCCGATTCCTGTCAGATCAGTAACATAAAAAATGCTCCAGCAGTACGAAGTTGGGATAACATCAAAGAAGCCTCCAGCATTACGACAGCCGTAAAACATCATCTGAAGCAACAACATCGACCGTTGAACACCCAAACCAGCTGCGGAAGTGGAAGAGGCCGAAGAAATCACCACCGCCTTTTTTCTTTTCGTCTGTCAAATGAAAAGAAACAAAACCCTAGACTACCTAATGAGAACAACCGGACCAGATACTTGTCGGGGCAATTTCACTGGACTCCGAACAGGAAAAAAAAAGCCCACACGCTAATTATTACTCAAATATTGAACAAAACCGTCGACGTGTATAGGTTTGTTGACAAACTCCACTTGTTTCATATATATAATGATATATACATATGACTGAATATGAATAGTAGTGAATAGTAAAAAAGGAGAATAATTGAAGGGTCCACTTGCAATTTGTTAGTTGTCAGGCGCATTAAATGCTAAAATATTTTGCCAAATATTCTCCAAATCTTGCCAAATCTCTCCAAATCTCGCCAAATCTCTATATATTCCGGCGTAGACCGGGATTCTTCCATCTCTGCAGGATCTTCACTAACTTTTAATTTTTATGTATCGTGAAGCGGAATTTTTAATATAATTATTCTGATAATTATAATTTTGTATCCATCTAGCTTTATGTCACGACCCGGCGTCAGGCTACCACGCCAGTATTCAGAATAAAACAAAACGAGAAAAAGCGGGTAATTCGATAATAAAATAGGCTGATAAGCCTCAAAATATGACAAAATAGTGGGATTTTATTATATCTAATATATATAAAAACAAACCGTATTATCACGATATTTATTATATTTGATATAAAAACATCGTTAAAAACTTAAGAAATGGGATTAAAATATAGCAAAATACAGCATCTGGTTGATATACATCAATGAATTCTCCACTTAATTTTTCCTCACAATCATTGAGCAATCAAAGCGATAAACTATAAGGACACAAGGGAGATAATGTAATTAGCTAGATTAAGATTCTAATGCAGTGATGTACTCAGTTAGCATCATGATCATATGATGATTTTGTCTTTCTAAGAGATTAATGGAGGAAAGTAGGTATAACTATCAGATTAGTTATCAAACATTATATAGATGAAATTCTACATGCATTACTTACTAGATATAATCAAAGTCTTAGAAATACGTCCAATCGCCACTTATAGATATCCAGAATCAAGGATTAAGTCAAGTAGTTGGCAAAGTGGCTTGTAACGTTCAAGCTTAAGGTGTTGGCTAATCGAAAGGATAAAAAGGAAAATCAAAAGAGAAAGAAGCGAAAGTAAATGCGTCTTACACCTTCAACTCTCGATCAAAAATATCTCGATCGGTAACATCTTGGTACTGTCGAATAAGGTTGCAAAATTGCCTCCAATAACTCTTATTTCACACACATATATACAAATGGTTCCTAGTTTATTGGTTGGAACCAATTTATTACTAAAACAACATTTAATGAACAATTTTTCAGATTTTTTTTTTGAATAATATAAAAGATATAATTTTGCTAAATGACCTCAAAATGATAATGTACCAATCTCAACTCGTGCCATTTTAATGCATCGACTCGTAGTTCCGATGTCGTCGCCGCTATCCATAAGTACATACTAAACTTGCGGGATGCCAAGGGAATGTAGACCAAATCAGGCTAAGGGTCGGTTATAATGCGGTTAAATACGATGGCTAGTTTGAGTGGGGTCTCGCCACTCTTTCTGGTGAGATGGGGACAAAATGGAAATTATGTTCGGGTAGGCCATTTGGCTATGGTCGAGTCAAAGTTATGCCAAAAATCGTCATCCCTAATCCGATTCCAGAACCATGATTCGTCTTGAAAGAAAGTATTTCTAAAAGTTAACTATAAATGCAAGTATACTTGTCTAATTTCATAAATAAAATATTTGATAATAATTATTTAATTATACTTACTCAAAAATCATATTAAAATCAAAGATAGACAAGTATTATATCATCATAATGCATCGTGTTTACTCACTTTATTAAAAACTTATTCTTTCAAATACACTACATCAAGTGTGTCAATTATAGCTTATCATGTGTGGAATACTTAAGAACGATTGAAAACTAAGTGATTTTCTTAATATTTTATGGTATTTCCGTTTTATTGACTAACTACGGCTCCACTCCCCACTTACGAATCTGCATTGTCCCCAATGTGGAATGAGTGTAAAAGGAGTAGTTAGGAAATAAAAGGGATTAAAAATAAATAAATGGATGATAATTAATGGCCAAAGAAAGGATTATGTAATTAGAGTGTGCAGGGAGGGTGGGCGGGTCAAAGTTATAAAAGTGTGTGGAGTGTAACACTGTAGTATAAGAGATAGATAAACACACCACATAAACTTTTATTGATTGAAGCACACAACAGTACATAAAGTTACATAATAAAAGACATATGTCACACATTATTAGAAATTTAAACAGACTAGATCATAATAACATGAATTTTGATTCAATTTTATGCACAAAAATCTTATGAAAATTTCATATTATGATATATAAGTGTAATGTGTGACATGTGTGACAAATTATTAGTTCAAACCACTCAAAAATTATACACACATATAAAATAGCAAATTTCATTCAACAAGTCCTAATAAAATTTATTCAAATAAAATATCGTCTTAGCAAAATAAAATCAAACAAGTACTTAAAATAAAAACAACATAGTCAAATATAGAACAATTCAAAAGATAGAACAAAATGAAAATAGAAAGAGTTGATGATGAGATAAAAAACATGAAAAGACATAGTTTATGTGATCAAGTCAGGTAAATTCAGAGAAAATCATCGTCCTCTTCATCTGGTGCAGTGCTCGTTCCTCCCATGGCAGCAAAAGTCTCTAGATGCTCAGTCTCAGGTCGAACAAACATATGGTCATAGGGGCCACGTTGACCAGAAGTGGTCACGTGCTAGAAACCTGAAGTAGTACGCTCAGCAGTAGTATGGATGGAACCATGCAAGCCCATGCTAGTGAAAACAGAAGTAAGCTCACCCATAGAGAACAGTGGATCCATCCCTGGAAAGAAACCAACACCTGTGTCCATGCCTGTAGAAAACTGAAATGCACCACCAGTGGAAAATGGGATATTGGGCTGTGACTGGTGGGTTGAATAATTGGGTAAGGCAGGTGTCCACTCAGGGGCTGTGTACTCGACTTCTTGACATCTAGGAAACTGACTAGCAAATTGAGAACTAGAACGGCATGCACTGACAAGAAAATCTCTCTGTCCACGCAAATCTTTGCGGATGTCATTTTCCAATCTCCTTTGGCCTTCAGAAGCAGCCATAACATTGGACTTAATAGCCACTTGACTGCCTCGGATATACGCAAATTCGTCCACAACATAGCGTCTCCAATCAGTTTCAGACATGGACAGTGGAGTAGGGGAACTAGGAGGTATACTTGACTGACTTGTTGGTTGGGTAGATGTAGGTGGAATTGGAGGAAAAGGTTTCATCTTGTCACCCGGAAGAATAGGAACATTATAAGCATAGCATAGACGCGTGATGAGTTGAGGGTAAGGTATGACACCTTTGTTCAAACGCCTCTTACAAAAATCTTGAATCCTTTTGTGTATAATCTTGCCTAAATCAACAGATTGTTCTTTAAGGATGGCATAAGCTATACACGCTTCTTCCCTAGTGAGGGTATTTGCATTGGCGGTAGAGTAGACATTGTGGGATATGAACGCCTTAAGGACCTTAATGTCCTTAATAGCATCAACCATATTAATGCGTCCTTCCTTCTTATAACCTTTAGGGACCAAAAATCTCTGTTCTTCATTGGATATTTTATTCAAATCTTTCTTGTTTTCCAGATTCCATATCTTTCTATAGATCTCTTCATAAGAAAAGTTCGGGACTTTCGAGATCAGGTTGAAGGATTCAGGGGTGAAGGGTATTTCTCGACCTCTCAGGGTAATAGAAGTAACACCTAGAGGGGGTTCAACATCTACATCCTCTTCACCTAATTCTTCATCGTCTATGACTTCATGTGGTGTGACTGTGACAGTGGCAAAGAACTCGGCTATCAGCGTGGCGTTGAATCTAATGGTCCACAAGCTGTCTGCCAGTCATTCTTAGCAATTGCTACTTGAATACGCTCACTCACATGCTCAAAATCAATAGCTCTTTCCTCTCTAAATAAGCGGCATTTGAAGTACTCATTATACACTTTCTTAACATCGGACTTGGCGGTTGTGGCAAAGGATACTTTCGATTGTGCATTGGTCATATTGCCAGGAACCGAATATTCACTACGTGGTTGTGAACTACTTCTACTCTTTTTAGAGGGTTGGCTAGCATTTGGTGATGAAGACATGGTGGGTTCTAAGGTATGGTGGTGATATCCAATACAACAATTCAACCACAAAAATCAATCCCATCCTCCGGTTTCTTAGAAAAAAATAGGAATAACCAATAAAACTAAGAAATGAAAGGAAAAGATATGATTTTTATACCTTATAGTGGCCGGAAAATATGGAGAATGGTGGCGGCGGCGGTTGAGAGAGAGTTGACACAATGAGTAGTCTACACACTTTTCCCTTTCCAAAAGTGCTCCAATCCTCAAATAATGATGATTTCTTTTGAAGAATTGTAGAGGAATTGAGAGTATGGGGTGATAGGTTTTGATGAAAATTCGTGGGGATGGAGAAAAATGGAAGAAATGGGTTGGAAAAAGGGTTTAAAGTGGTGTAAAACCGCATTAAATGGAAAAGCTGGCATTTTCGGTAATTACCGTCCGATTACCGGATTTTTCGGTAGTCTACCGGACGATTACGTAGAGTCTCTGAACCTAAATTTGCCATTTCGGTAATTACCGAAGGATTACCGAATCCACTCGGTATTTACCGAGTGAGTTACCGGAGTTCCAGATTTTTGCCTAAAACTAGTCTACCTCACCAAAATGCTTATCAACAATATACATACCAAACTTTTCAAATTCAACCAACTAGATTCCATGGTAAAAACACATATACAATCACATTTTCAATTTTCAAATCATCATATCATCATCAAACTATTCACCATCTGACATAAATAAAATATAATTTATACTATTGAATCAAGTAGATACTACACTCCACTTATTCACATAAGCACATAGCAAGTAAGCATAAGTATTAAGAAACATAAAGTGCTTAATGAGTAAAGGAAAGATAGTACCCGGAGTTGCTAAATTTATAGTCTATAGCTAGACTATAGATATGCTTTTTAGAAAGATTGAGGACTAGTGAGGAGCATAACCTCACTATCCTTTGGAATACTGTCACTTTCAAAATAAAGTTTCACCCGATGTCCATTGGCTATGAAAGTAGTCTCGCCGTCACTCAATTCAACTGCACCTGATGCATATACTTTGGTGATATCGAATGGACCTGTCCACCTAGATTTGAGTTTCCCTGGAAACAATCGCAACCGTGAGTTGTACAAGAGTGCCTTGTCACCTACATGGAACTCACGACGAAAGATTTTCTTATCATGAAAGGTCTTCGTATGTTCCTTGTAGATACGAGCATTCTCGTATGAATCTTGCCGAAACTCATCTAACTCTGTGAGTTGGAGTAGTCTATGTTCTCCATTCGTTTTGGGATCAAAGTTAAGGAATATAATAGCCCAAAATGATCTATGTTGTAACTCAATAGGTAGATGGCACGATTTTTCAAAAACTAATCTATAGGGTGAACAACCAATAGGCGTTTTGAATACTGTGCTATACGCCCAAAGTGCATCGTCTAACTTAGTGGACCAAGTCTTTCTATTGGTGTCAACGGGTTTTTCAATAATTCGTTTAACTTCTCGGTTTGACACTTCTACTTGACCACTAGTCTGAGGATGGTAGGGTGCTCCAATCTTGTGTTTCACTCCATATTTTTCAATAAGTTTGGTAAATGGCGAATTGGAAAAGTGCGAGCCTCTATCACTAATGATAGCACGTGGTGTGCCAAAACGTGTGAAAATATTTTTCTTTAAAAACTTCATGACTACACCGGCATCATCAGTAGGTTGTGCTTGGGCTTTTACCCATTTAGAAACATACTCTACCATAACCAATATATACAAGTTACCATTTGCAGGTGGAAATGGACCCATAAAATCGATGCCCCAAACATCAAATAGTTCACATTCTAGTATGGGTTGAAGAGGCATCTCGTGTTTCTTTGACACATTTCCAAACCTTTGACAATCTACACAAGACTTCGTGAATTGATGTGCATCTCTATCAAGAGTAGGCCAATAGAAACCAGACTGTAAAACTTTGTACGCAGTTTTCATTCCACTATGGTGACCTCCAACCTCTTGGCTATGGCAAAATAATAAGACACTTGAAATTTCATTATCGGGAATACATCTTCTAACAATTCCATCCGAACATCTCATGAAGAGATCGGGTTTCTCCCAATAATAGAATTTCAATTCATGAAAGAATTTTTTCTTCTTTTGCCATGACCAATGATTGGGAATATATGCATGTGTAAAATAATTAACGATGTTACCGAACCATGGTGAATTCTCCTTAGGATAAGTTTGTGATTGAATGAGTTGCATCATAGGAGGGGCATCCACCAATAAGAGTTGTTCGTCGGGGAAGTTATCCTGAATTTCCTTTCTTGTACCTTCTTCCTCCTTGAACTCCATTCGGCTCAAATGGTCGGCTGCGACGTTCTCGCTTCTATTTTTATCTTTAATTTCAATGTCGAATTCTTGTAAAAGGTCATTAAATCTTGCTTTCTCCATTGCTTCTTCATCATCACTATCCGCATTAAGATGTCGGTTTTGGCTCAAGAAATCGTTAATAATCATCTCTTCTTCTTCACTCACATATCTTTCTTCATCTTCATCCAATTCATCCTCGTAATACCTATCATTTAGGTCTTCTTCCACTTCAAAATCTCGGACAATTTGCCTATCATGATTTCCATAGGTTCTTCCACTTCTAGTGATGATAGCATTGACTCCCTTAGGATTTCTTTCAGTGCTGCTTGACAATCCTCCCGGAGGTCGACTATTCCTTCTCTCACCTACTCTACTCATGTGCTCTTCCATGTTACGTACCGAAGCTTCAATAGTCTTCATTCTTGTATCATGTCCGCTCATAGAAGTCTTCAAAGTACCAACATCTTGAGTAACCGTTCCCATGGAACTCATTACCGTATCAAAGTTCTTAGCTTGAGTAGTGACAACACCCAAAAGACTTCCCACCAAAGCTTCCCATCTATCGATTCTCTCATTGGTTAAGGTTATAGGTACACTTTGGGTGGTAGGTTGTTGGTAGGTTTGAGATGGAGATTGTTGTCTTTGATATGTGGATGGATTGTTGGAATAAGGTCTATTTTGGAAATTGGAATTAGATGGATTATTTTGAGGTAGTGAAAATGAAGGGTTCTTGGTTTAGATGGATTTGGATTAGCGGGATTATCATTGGCATCTTCAAAATTTTCCGGCATTTCTTCTTGAGTAGATGTTCCTTCCTCAATTTCCAAACGTCTTTGGGCTTGAGAAGCTCTCTTTTATCTTCCTAAATCTCGAAGATAAGTGTTTATATCCGAAACAATAGGATTGTTGGGCTCTTGACCACGTCGAGATCGGGTTATCCACTACAAGATAGAAACAACAAGAAAACAATAAAACAACACTTGGTGACTTACCAAGAGGTAAGCACCAAAGAAACAAAATAGAAATTAGGATAGAAAAAAGTTTTGACTCATTCTCAAGAATTTTGAACAAATACAAGTATCAACCGTTACACATCCCCGGCAACGGCGCCAAAAACTTGATCGGCTAAAACTGGGTGTCCAATCTTACCGGCAGTGTACCGGGTCAATTGTAGTCTAGTAAGTGGTCAAGGTCGTATCCCACAGGGATGTGAGGTCAAACACCAATTAGTTATTATTATCTTGATCTAAGTCGCAGTTTTAACATAAAGGTGATAGTTTTATGCTACTAATAAAATTAATGTTTAATAATAAAGATACTAACCAAGACAATTTCATTGAACAACAGTCTCTTTCAGTTTTAAGGATGAGATTAATCGACCTATTAAGGGTATCCAATTGTGTGAAACGGTGCACTCCGTATTCTAACAACTTCCCCTCATACGAGTGTTCGAAATTGTTCTATGCCTCCTCCTTGGTTTAAGAGCCCTAAACCTAATGATTTGACATGATAAGCTCTTGAGTACAATTAATCTTTCCCCGGATAAGAAAGAGGGTTCCGTCAGACGGCCAATTTTACCTTCCGGTTTTTCTACCTCGTTCTCACTCCTAATATCTCCGTTCGGTATCAATTAAGTGTGTGTGTGCTAATATTGGTTAATTACTCCAACATAAGCTATCAATCAATTTAAGTAGAAAAAGATTCAACATAATCGAATTTAAAATATACAATACATAATCATCATCCGGTTAACTAAAAGAGACCAAAATAGTTCAACTACAATGCCTTGGCTAGTTACAAGTATAGCCACTCATTACTACGAATACTAACATATTAAAATTAGCATTCATAATAATCAGTTGTCAATACAAAATAATACTAGAATGTTCTTTGTTGGTCCTTGGAAAGGCTAACATAAGTTTAAAGGGGGTGAATAAACTTGTCCCTAAAACTGGATTTTAAACAACTTAAAAATTCAATTAAAACTTGTGTGGAGTTAAGGTGACAAAGTGAGATTAAGTCAAAGCGACTTAAGCTAAAGCGAGTCAACGGCGGCGGATATGATTCTAGCCTTTTTCTTGATCTTGTTATTACATTATGAAAAGCGTGTGTTGTGAATCGAATTACAGTGAATATCGATTGTTGTCGTATGTAAGGTATAACAATCAAGTATCACAATGCTATGAATAAATGATGAGTAAGTAAGTAAATGCGTAAAGTAAATAAGGCGAAATTATAGAGGTTCAGGTGGTGTAATCCTGTCAATCCTCTCTTCCTCGTAGTGCGGAGGAAAATTCCACTAGAACTTCTTGAGGTGCACTTTGTTACAAAAGTCCTAAACAATAGTCCTTGGCTAATCCCTAAGCGTCACTATCTAAACAATTGTAGAACAGTAGAATGGATGCTCTCCAAATGCTTGAACAAGCTGGTCCTTGGAGGGTACACGTATGCCTCTTCACCGGCTACCACCACAAACACAGTCTACCCGATCGCTTGTCACAATTGTCCTTGGCGAAACCTTCTGGTTTGCTTCATGATCTAAAACCTTTGATGTGAAATCAAAGTTGTTAATGAGAATCAAATAAATTGATTCTTGTTTGTGGTTCATCAAAGTGTTGGATCCTTGATAGATTCTTTGTAGCTTGAACACTTGAAGAAATACTAGATATGATCTTTGTTAAAGTTCGAGATGATAGCAATTCGAATAAGATGACTAATGCACAAACTTGCTCGTTAAATCTTGTAAATCTCTTGTATATGTTATTTTTGGGTGCAAAGTCCTCTATTTATAGTATAAGATCCAACGTTCATCTGGCTTAGATTCGAATTGTATCAGTGTCTTTTTCTGCAACGGATATATTTTCTGACCGTTCTGCGATTGTCGAGAACTCATCCAATGAAATTGTTTCCTTTTCAACGTTCCTTTGTACTTTTCGGTTGTTGGATAAGCGACTTATAAAACTGAGTTTCCTTATCAGTTTTATTCTGAGTTTTCACTTGTCAGTTTTCTAACTGACTTGGAGCATTAACTGAAATTTTACTCTTCTTCAAGTATCAGTACTCCAGTTTTCATCTGATCATCATTGACTTAATCATAGTACACCATGACTCATTATCAACTAAGAATTCATTGTCCTTATGTTTCTTAGGTCTTCATACAAGATCCATAAAGTCGATTCGAGTCACCACAATCTTGCACGAAGTCCAACTTTACTGATCTCGACTTGTAATCTTCATAAGCGAGTTTGAACCTCGGTTCTTCGTTCTTCAATAATCGAGTCAGTGACCTCGGTTCTTCAATCTTCTAGATAAGCCAACCGAATCAGAAACTCTCAAATGAACTTACCTTCTTGAGTTTTACGTAGGTGTGCTCGAGTCGGTTTGCTTGTATTGGTAGTTTCGAGTTTTCTAAATGATTTCCGCTTTTCGCTTTTACGACACGCTAATTATTACAAAGGCTTGTGCGATGTAACCTATACAATTATCGGACTCTAGTAAAACTTATACATTCGATTCTAGACATCTTTTAGCTTTTCACTATAACAAATTGGCTTCAAAGACTTCATCAATGGGGTTAAGATAATACTTTGAACAAATTAGATGAATTATCATCAAAACATAAATTTTATTTCCAACAGTTACCGATTACAACCGTTGAAATTGCAAAGGTAAAGCTTTGTTCATCCTCTTAGAACATCAATGGAGTTTTCTCAAGCTTGATGTTGAGCTCAGCTCCTTCCCATCAAATAACCCAAGAGATTAAACTATCATTCTAATGATTAAAATTGTGGTGAAAATAGCTAATAATGAAACTAAATTTGTGGCTCTAATAGCCTTGGAGCAATGGTGCCTGCAAGATGATATAATGAAGATGAAGGCCCTGCTCACCTTTTTTGTTTCCTTCGTTCATATATATATATATATATATATATATATATATATATATATATATATACCACTTGCAATTTGTTAGTTGTTAGGCGCATTATGCTCAAATATTTTGCCAAATATTCTCCAAATCTTGCCAAATCTCGCCAAATCTCTATATATTCCGGCGTAGACCGGGATTCTTCCGGTCTGCGCCGGATCTTGTCAACTTTTAATTTTTATGTATCATGTAACGGAATTTTTAATATAATTATTCTGATAATTATATTTTGTATCCATCTAGCTTTATGTCACGACCCCAAGGCGTCACCATGTGGTATCTGTAACAAAACAAAACGAGAAAAACCACGGATAATTCTGATAATAAAAATAGGCTGATAAGCCTCAAAATATGACAAAATAGTGGGATTTTATTATATATACTATATATAAAAACAAACCGTATTATCACGATATTTATTATATTTGATATAAAAACATCGTTAAAAACTTAAGAAATGGGATTAAAATATAGCAAAATACAGCATCTAGTTGACATACATCAGATATTCACACAGGAGTAAGAACCAGAAGACCACTGGAACATATGTTAACATGTTTTCTATCACAAGTGGAACCCAAGACAATAGATGATGCAATTCAAGATGCAGATTGGATCACAGCCATGCAAGAAGAACTAAATGAATTTGAATGAAATGAAGTCTGGGAACTTGTTGACAGACCAGATATGGCCAACATCATTGGAACAAAATGGGTATTCAAAAACAAGATTGATGAGCAAGGAATTGTTGTCAGAAACAAAGCAAGACTAGTTGCAAAAGGCTATTCCCAAGCAGAAGGAATAGATTATGATGAAACATTACCAGTAGCAAGATTGGAAGTAGCAAGATTGGAGGCAATCAGACTCTTTCTAGCTTTTGCTGCACACAAAGATTTCAAAGTCTATCAAATGGATGTCAAGAGTGCATTCCTGAATGGACTTTTGGAAGAAGAAGTATATGTGGAACAACCCCTAGTTTCCAACTTAAAGGAAAGGAAGACAAAGTATACAAACTAAAGAAAGCTCTTTATGGACTCAAATAGGCACCCAGAGCCTGGTATGAAACACTATCACAATTTCTGATCAAGAATGGATTCAACAAGGGAACTACAGATAGGACCCTATTCAAACTAGAGGAAGGAACAAGCACATTGCTAGTACAAATATATGTTGATGATATCATCTTTGGATCAGAGGATGAAAATTTATGTGAGAAATTTGCAAACCTGATGAAGAGAAAATTTCAGATGAGCATGATGGGAGAATTAAATTATTTCCTTGGCCTTCAAGTAAAGCAAATGAAGGATGTCATTTTCATTAGTCAAGCCAAGTATACAAAAGACTTAATACACAAGTATGATATGGATACAAGTGGCACAGCAGATACACCAATGTGTGCAATAGTCATTCTTGGAAAAGATGAAAGCTGGAAAGGATGTTGATCGAGAGAAAATGTATAGAGGAATCATTGGATCCCTACTATACTTAATCGCAAGGCACTGATATAGCATTTTGCGGTAGGAGTATGTGCAAGATTTCAAGCTCAACCAAAAGAATAACATCTTCTAGCGACCAAAAGAATAATCAAATACTTGAAAAACACTATCAATGTAGAATTTGGTATCCAAAAGATGGAGGATTCAATTTGATATCATATTCGAGACTCGACTATCTTTGGATGCAAAATAGATAGAAAAACACATCCGGAACTTGTCAAATGCTAAGCGTGAGACTAGTTTCATGGTTTAGCAAAAAGCAAAACTCCATATCTACATCAACAGCAGAAGCAGAATATATAGCAGCATGCAGTTGTTGTGCACAAGTAATTTGGATTAGACAACAGCTAAGGGACTATAGACTGGAGGAGAAAACAATTCCAATCATGTGTGATAACACAAGTGCAATATCTATTACTGAAAATCCAGTGTTGCATTCAAGAACAAAGCACATTGATGTGAGACATCACTTTATCCGAGATCATGTTGAAAAAGGAGATGTCATTCTAAAATACATACCCACTGAAGATCAATTGCTGACATCTTCACTAAACCACTCAGTCATGAAAGATTTAGTATGTTGAGAACTGAGTTAGGAATGATTGAAATCGACTAAAAACCAAAGAGCGGCTAACTGGAGTAATCGGCTAAGTGACTTCATCTGCTGATCAAACCTTTGCCGTTACAGGAGATGTAGCAGGTAAGTCACTGGTACTCGGCGAAGTTAACTTTACTGATTGTTAGGAACAGTCAAATAAAGAAGCTCAGTGAAAAAGTCACTACACCGGCTAAGTGACCAGCAAAGGCACTTCACCGAAGTAAAGATTGGAATCATGGGTAAATTAGAGTGTGAACATAATCAACTCTTATACATGTGGAGAATAAGGGAGTTATGGAGATCAATTTATAATTATGGAGGTAATTATATTATTCTTTTCAAATTACAAACACCTCGATTCCCGGGCTCTATAATTACTTACCACAATCCACTCCCACACTTCACTCGAATATCGCTATTTACATACACAAAATCACGCCATTATGTCACAAAATCCTACCATATTCAAACCACGTTCACACTACCCAAATCATCCTATATAAACTACACTTAGAAATTTTCAAAAATCTTTACACTCTTTTGCAAAATTACAAGCCCTACTTTTGATTCTCTCTGAAAACTTAACGTATTCTTCTCTAAACATCAATCAATTATCAATGGCCTCATCTTCCGCAATCTCTCCCACTGAAAAATTCTATGAGAAATCCATCATCACTGGCTCATTTTTCAAACATGAACACTATCTCTCTTTCTGTGACAATGATGCAAAAGCTCAACGCTTGGTTGATTGCTGTTCAAATCGGGGGTTAATGACAGTCCTAGACCCCCCAATCACTGGAATCTGCTATGAAAATCTGTTCGCATTTTGGAAAAATGCCAAGTTTGTGCTTGACAAGACAAAGAAAAGCGAGGTCGATTGCATAAAAAGTTCAATATTTGGGAAAGAGGTATTCATAACGCTGGACTTCTCAACAGGTTCCTACAACTACCAATGATAGGTCCAGCTAATGTAAAGTTTGTGAAGATTGACATCATGAAATTCTGGGCTGAGATAGCAAAGAACCCCAAAAGAAACAGCAAAACATACAACCTCCCTAGATCAACACTAAAACTTCCGTTTGCCAAATTTGCACCGGTCATAACCAAAAACATCGAAGGAAGAAAAGGGTCGATGGAGAACCTAACTGAGTTAAGGATCAAGCTAATGGCAATCATCTACGAAGGTACTAAATTTGACTAGGCAACATTTGTATTCAATAGGTTGAAAGACCTGATTCGAAAGGAGATTGATCTGTCCATTACGGCACCAAGCAAGGGTTTGGAGAAGAAGGGTGATTTCTGGGAGAGGAAATCATATGGATTCCCTCTTCAACACTTGTTTAACGCATTGAAGGTAAAACCCACAAACTTGCAGCCTCCACACAGGTCTAAGGTAATGTTTACCTACATCAAGGCATCCATGAAACCCAAAACCATTGCTGGGAGCAAAAGAAAACAACACAGAAGCGGTCAGATCGAGTGGGACGAAGAACCAGATCCCAGATGACTCAAGAGAACACCTCAATGACTGGTACCAGCAACATGAATGACCCTGTGACAATCAGTGATGATACAAAAACAGAAGAAGAAAAACAACAAGAGGAAATCACCTACACGGAGGAAGGTGAGGAAGGATATAAATTACTTCATCCAAGACGAAGATATGGATGAGGAAGAAATTGAGGCATAGGATGAACATTCTCGAAGGTGACCATCTTGAAGTCGATCCGAAACCATGGAGACATCTCGATGATGATCTAACTCTTCAAGAGGTACTTTTCAAGAGCCTCGGCCAAAGTTGATGAACAATGACCGAGTGAGCCGGTGATCAAACTCACTTATTTGAATTTGTCAAGCGCCCACTATTGACCAAGGGAACACCGTGAAGAAGATGGAAAAGAAAGTATTCCTCCACAACCTCTCAATGACACTAAGGTTTAAGAGGAACAAGAGGAAGAACAAGAAACGGTGGAAGCAAAAGAAAAAGAGATAGAAGGTGAACAGGAAGAGAAGCAAGAGGATGAGGATGAGGAGAACAACGAGAAAGAGGAAGATGGAGATGAACAGGAGGTCAATATGGCACCAGAGGAAATTAATCCAGAAAGAATCCTCAACCTGGACATTCAACCTCTCATTATGGACATGGAAAGGCAATATCACAGCAGGCAAAACCTGAAGACTGCCTTAAGGAGTGGAGCAACCTCCTTCAGCCACAAGATTGAAGCCCTCATCAGCCATATCAAGATACAAGATGAGGTCATGGAAAGACAAGGAAACTTTCTTTGCAACCTCCAGGAACTTATTCCTCATCATGTCGAAACCAACCTTGAGTTTCACGCTGAAACGATTGACAACAATCTCAAACCGTTGGTGGACACTCTAAATGCTCACACTCATCAAATTCAGCATCTGAATGAGATAATGGAGCACTCTAGGCAACAACTTGACACACTTCTTAAAATTGGTGAGGCAAACAACAAAATACTGGAGAGAAAGTATGGTCCTCTCCCTGAGTCTGAAACAGCAACTGCAGATCTTGAAGCACTTTTTGGTGCTGCCAAAAAGGGGGAAGGAAGCGCAAAGCTTGAAAGCTCCAATAAAAAGGAGGCAAGCCCAACAAAAAAGGGCAAGGGCAGCAAAGGCATCAGGTTTGAAGAAATGAAGAAGTAGACCTTATACTTAATTTGAATTATTTCTATTCTGCCTTTGTCTTTGAATAAAAAGATGCAATATCTTATTGCCCTTGAATGGATGAATAAAATTGTTGAGTTTCATTCTGTTAATTATTATGAAAAATTTGGTTTACTTATGTTCAGGCTTATGAGGGTTTTGGCATCATCAAAAAGAGGGAAATTGTTAGGAACATTTTATTATGTTTTGATGAAGGCCATACTAGTTGTCATAGCAAGCCTGAAATAAGTTAGAATTCTCTGTATAAGTCTTTACTTAGAGTCTGACATATTGTATAAGTTAAGTCAGACAAGTATTGTACTAGTTGGTAGAACGGCAAAGTAAAACAGACATTCGGCAGAGTGAAGCCAGCCAAGCACCAGCAGAGAAGCAGTGAAGACTTAATGGTTTGACTTATAACCAAGGAAGTCTGTGATGACCTTGGATAAGTCTAAGTTATGGTTCAAGTTATGATACTTAATGTTCAAATATGGTGTACACTGATCTCACCCAAATCAATGATCAGTGAAGGAAACAGTGAATCGGCAGAGTAAACTGACTTTCGGCAAAGTGAAGGCAAAACAGTGAAGGAAGATCTAAACGGCAAAGTCAGATGGATCACTCAACCGTTCAGAGAACGGCGAAGTAATCCTTATCAGAACAAATTGAAATATGATGAAGATTCAGAGGATCATGCATTTAATGCACAATCAATAGAGGATCATTCAAGGACGGATTTTCTGCTATACATTTGAAGAAAAAATCCGATCACTGAAATCAAGGAGAATATAATTAAGGGGGAATCAAGAATAAAATCAAGGATTATTCCCCTCATTAATATAGCCAACGGACGGAATTTCAAATCAAGGATACTCGAGGCTATAAATAGAAGGCATTGTGATGAGATAAAAAAATGATAAGAAAAAGAAAATCAAGCGGATACTCTGTCAATTTGAAAAGCCTTCTCCGAACTTACAAGGATTTATCTAGAGATCAACTCGGACATCGAACTACAATTTCATATTCAAAGATCGAGATTGATCAATCAAGTTTGTGAATCTCATTCACAATAAATCAAGCAAATCGAATCGAAGTCATCCGAGAAGGAGTTGTGTTTGTAATATTTCTTTGAAGTATTTGATCTCAGGGAGCAAAGTGAAAGAGACTAAATCATTGAAGTCATTGCGGTGAAGGAGTGATAGTCTTGTAGATTGTGAAGTTTGGGAAGTCAAAGACAATCATACTATTGTATCTGTAAAACCAATAGTGAATTCCTCCAATCATCACAGGAGAAGAGTGGATTAAGGGATTACACCACCCTGAACCACTATAAGCCTTGTGTCAATTTACTTTCTGCAATTTACTTTACTGCATTCATTTAATTTGCCTAGATTATAATCTATATCTGTGATTGTCTAAACTGCTTTGAAACAACATAGTAAGAAGGGACTTATCCACTGCCCAAAAGCTTTTAAACACAAGAAAAGTTTTTGAAACTCCACTATAGTCATTCACCCCCCTCTGACTATAGTTTTACCCTTCTCTGGGACCAACAATTACATCTTATCCTTATTTACCATTAACCCCCTAGTGATCAATTAGTTCATAACCAATACGAACTCGGCCGATCGATCAGTTTCTAGGATCAACAAATAAGGGGATTGTCTTTCTACTTCACGTAGGAAGGAATGGATTCCATATCTGTGAGACACACACTTCTCACTCATTGCAGAATAGTGCCAACGTGAAAGTGATTCAGACCGCGCCTCTTAGCAATCCTTAACGAACACATCAAACCTTATCTTGAAACAAGTAGGAGTATGCAATCACCTCAGGATTAAGGTTAATCCATATATGATCATCTTGTGATTTAATAAGACTTCTCAATCACGGAATTATATGAGAAATGCAGATTAAATCGGTCCAGTCCTATATGACTCTCATCATATATAAATGCCCCACTTAGACAACCAATGTCGACAGTCCGGATAAGACGGTCACACCACAAAGTGTTCTGGGCGCATTAATGGTGATTTAATCAATAGACCCATACTTTGATTAAGTTCACCATGGACTAACAGTTTAAGTGTATCACCATAAACTTAATCCTCATGTGTGACACACACTAAGTTATATGGCTACATATGATATGACTTGGGGTTTTCAACAGTGAATTAAATATAAGCACAAAACAAATAATAAGATGAGAATAAATCTGTCATTTATTAATTATAAAAATAATTACATAAATTGTCTTTTGGGCGCTACTTCCAACAGCTAGAGGTAAGAAATCCTTTACACTTTTCTTGACTCAAGCAAAAGTTATTATTGATATGGCTAATGCAGTGGAGTTGCCTGATGAGACTGAGTTGTGGCATAAGAGGTTATGTCATATGAGTTTGAAAGGTATGACTGTCTTGTCCAAGAGAAATCTATTATCTTGTTCTAACAGTTTGCATTTGGATAAATGTGCACATTGTCTTGCAGGGAAGCAAAATAAAGTTTCTTTTAAAACTCACGTACCTTCAAGAACGTCAGAAGTACTTGAGTTGGTACATTCTGATGTTTGTGGTCCAATGAAAAGAATGACGCTTGGTGGTTCCCAGTATTTTGTGACTTTTATTGATGATAATTTGAGGAAAATTTGGGTCTACACTTTGAAGACAAAAGATCAAGTGTTGGACGTTTTTAAGCTGTTTCAAGTCTCGGTTGAGAGAGAAACAGGAAAGAAGTTGAAGTGTATTCGAACAGCAATGACGGTGAATACACTGGTCTGTTTCATGTTTACTGCAAGCAGCAGGGTATCAGATATGAAAGAACTCCGCCTAAAACTCTGCATTTGAATGGCTTGGCTGAGATAATTAACAGAACACTAATGGAGAAAGTCAGATGTTTGTTTTCACAAGCTGGACTACCTAAATCCTTTTAGGGTGAAGTTTTGAGTACAATGGTGCATGTACTTAATTTGTCTCCATGTGTTCCTTTGAAGATTGAGGTTCCTCAGAAGGTATGGTCAGGTAAAGATGTATCTTACCATTATTTGTGAGTTTTTGGTTGTAAAGTTTATGTTCATATTCCTAAAGATGAGAGTTCTAAGCTTGATGCAAAGACTTAGCAGTGTATTTTCCAGGGTTCTGGTCAAGATAAGTTCGGCTAAAAACTATATGATCATGTTGAAAAGAAAATAATCAGAAGTCGAGATGTTGTGTTTTCAGAGAATGAGACTTTGCAGGATATTGACAAGATGATTTCAACACCTCGAGCTAATGATGGTCTATCTATGTCAGAGATAGTTCTTCCTACACCACTAGAGGAACATGATGTAGTTGATGTGCTGGATAATCATCAGGGTGAGCCTGATGCAGTTGATCTTGATCATGTTGATGATGATGTGGTTGAAGAACCACTAACAGAGGAGGTTCAGCCAGTTATTCCCATTAGGTCTGCTAGAGAGAGGCGTTCTTCCACTAGATACCCCGAAAGTGTGTTTGTGATGCTCACAGATAGTGGTGAGCCTAAGAGCTTTGATGAAGCCTTGGACGATGAACATAAAGATAAGTGGCTTGATGCTATGAAAGATGAAGTCTTTGCATGATAATCAAACCTTTGAGTTGGTGAGACTGCCGAAAGGAAAGAAAGCTTTGAAGAATAAATAGGTCTTCAGAATTAAGAATGAAGAAGGTAATTCTACACCTCAGTATAAAGCAAGATTAATGGTCAAAGGTTTTGGTCAGAGAAAGGGCATTGATTTTGGTGAGATCTTCTCTGCGGTTGTGAAGATGTCCTCTATCCGGACTGTTCTTGGCTTGGCAGCTAGTCTTAATTTAGAAGTTGAGCAGATGGATGTTAAAACAGCTTTTCTTCATGGTGACCTTGAAGAAGATATCTACATGGAACAGCCAGAGGGTTTTCAAGTAAAAGGAAAGGAGAATCTTGTGTGCAAGTTGAAGAAGAGTCTTTATGGGTTGAAGCAAGCGCCTAGACAGTGGTACAAAAAGGTTGAGTCTGTCATGAGGGAGCAAGGCTACCGGAAGACTACTTCTGATCACTGTGTGTTTATTAGAAGATTTTCAAATGATGATTTTGTCATTCTTTTACTCTATGTTGATGATATCTTGATTGTTGGCATGAATTCTTCAAGGATTGACAGTTTGAAGCAGCAATTAAGTAAGTCTTTTGTTATGAAAGACTTAGGACATACAAAGCAGATTTTGGGGATGCAGATTCCTCGTGATAGAGCGGACGGGAAAATTTATTTGTCGCAGGAGAAGTACATCAAAAAGGTTCTTCAGAGATTTGGCATGAATAATGCCAAACCGGTCACTAGTCCACTTGCGTCTCATTTCAAGCTAAGTATCAAGCAATGTCCTGATTGTGTGCAAAGGACTTACTAGCAATAGGACTTGGTCTATTGTAGTAGAGTACTTGCGAGTCAAGGTCGATCCCACAGAGACTCGTAAGAACGTCAAATTATCAAGATTGAGCTTGTCACAAATATGGTCTACGACCAACTATAATCTAGACAGTAGTGGCCACAAACTAACAATAGTACGCTAGCTCACATGGATGCAAGCAAGAGTTTCTAATGTATTAGTTCAATTATGAGTAATTAGTTATTCCCCCACACATGCAATAGTCCTCCCCATCGGTGAATTTTAATTCATTGTTCAGCTACGGGTACAACTCCTAACCCTATCTACTCTGACCATGTTAGTAGATAATATATACGCAAGTTACCCTCCTTAATTGGTCCGTAATATCCATACGCATAAAGAACTAGAGTTGCCGGTATTGAGCGCTAACTCATACCGCTAACCCGCCTAGGCAGCTATCGACACTGATTGGCACGTTCCTAGGGTCCATCGAGACAAGGTCCTAATTAACATTTCACTATCAGTACTTCGTGCTAATTTACGATGACATGAAAATAGTTTATCAGGCTACTAACATGTAAATTAAATCCGTCGATCAACGTAGCTGGCGCCGATTATCATGAACTAGTAATTTACAAGGTATTCAGATCCAGTGATATAGACCATCAAAGATCTGAAGAACGCAATCCCTACTTCATGATTTCTTCACCAATGAATTACAACTATAACACATAGGGTAAAATAAACTAACTACTACATAATTAAAATAAATAAACAATTAGCACATACTAGTGGAATAGAACAACGACAGATCTACATCTCAGAAAAGACAGAAAATCATATCCTTGAAGACGAGTGTAGATATCTCACTAGGCGGTGACTCCGTTGTCTCTCCGACCAGAACTCATAAAATAATAAAATAAAGAACAAAGAACTTTTATTGCATAATACTTGTAATAGTTGTGTGGTACATTGAATTCTGAGGCGAAGCCGCTTATTTATAGCTACATAAACCGACTTAGAAACACCTAGATCTACCCCTCATCCAAGAAAATGCATTTCGGATGATTATGGAGCCTCGGTAAGTCGGCGGCAGCTCCCGGTTTACCGGGGGAATTTTTGTCTTTTTCTCTCTACCGACTTAGTTGGAAATTTCTGGAATACCCTAGGCCCAATCTTTTCGTTCAGTCCACTCAAGATTCGTCCATGATGCTCAGCCCAATATTTCGTATCCTAAAAATAATCAAATTTTGCACAAAATAATATCAAAATAGGGAAAATAAACGCTAAGTGCAAAGTACTCGACTCACGAACCCGACATATGATATTCAACTCAAATGGTTCATAGTTATTGGTCGAAACAACTATTTTTAGCTCATAATGGACAGAATGTTGATGCCGTAGGATAGACTATTTTAAGCATCATCAACTACCCCCCACTATCCCTTTGCTCGTCCTCGATCAGAGTATCAAGGTGGAATGTACCTCCAAGAGCAATCCCTATCAACTACCACATATTCAATAAAGATTTCTGGCAGAACATACATCAAGCGGCAATCCATAAGCTCCCCATTAATCACTACTTACCATGCATCAATGTGTCGTGTGATAAATCAGTCGTGATAGTGCGTTCGTGAGGAGAATCAAGTTGTATTAACCCCACAATCTTAACTCACCTGCGCATACACTTGCTCATCTTGCTTACACAACATGGTACCTTAATCGGGACGGGCGGACTCGGGGACTGAGTATAACTCTAAAGTCCACGTTTGTTTCTTTTTATGCGAGGGTCATGTTACGAATTTGCTTCCTTAATGCCTTTTTTTGCATATTTTTTCCTTCTTTTTTCTTTTTTTTTTGGCAGATTTTCTCACTATTTTTTCTCCCTCTCTCTCACAAGCCCGTTTTGTCCCGGTCACCTCTCGTGGCATTCAAGTTGCTTCCCTTGTCCTACAACAACTTGTTAAAGTATATAGACAGACAAATCATGATTCCCGGTTAAAACAACTTATCATCTAGTCTTAAACATTCTCACTCAGATTATGTGCTCTAATATTGAGTATAATGATTGAATAACAATTAATAAGTCACTACTTCCTGCAACATAATATGTGCTCATTCTTCCATACTAAATTGAATATGCTATAGCTATCTTCAAATTGAACTTAGGATCCTTTTCTACCGCTTCCTTACTCGAAAACGTGCAATAGGCAAGCTAAAAACAGTGTTAAGTTTTCAAAAAATTTCCCTTTATCGATTATCCATCTAAGACTGCCTACTTCCCACTTATTATAGACATTGTCCCCAATGACTAATAATAAATAAAATTAAAGGCACTTAGCTCTGGAATCGGTCGGCTGAGTCAAAGTGAATCCTGGAGCAGAATCATTAGCTCCTAGGTCACCTGCTTTCCAAAATACTCCCGAAAACTGTGAGTAACTGATAGCGCCCTAATTGGTACCAATAATTGTATATTTATTCACCCTGAATTCTGCTCAAGAGAGGATATATAGGCTCGTTATTTTGTGTAATATGTGTTAAATGCTATGTGTGTGTTTCTAGGATTGTAATTCTGCATCTATGTTATTTTCCTGAGGTTTTGGTACTGTTTTATCTCATTTTGCATGTTTTATAGGATGTACCGAATCTGAGCATTGGAGAATGGATCTGGACCAAAAAGAGTATATTGGGCCGAGTGATTAAAGTCCAAGAAGAAGGCTGCTGAAGAAAAAGAAGAAAAGTGGGCCTGGTTTACCGTGGTCTAGGGCCGGTAAACCGAGGACTTGTTGGACACGAAATTGATTCTGCCACCTCTACTAGGTCGGTTAGGGTTTTAGAGAGTCTTAAGTCGGTCATTGTATCTATATAAGGCCACATTATCAATGATAGGGCGGACCCGTTTTCCGGCCCTGATTCGTCATCCGGCTGATCGGCCTTTTCTAAGTGTCCAATCTCACCGGCAGTGTACCGGGTCAACTGTAGCCTAGAATTGGTGAGTCAAGGTCGTATCCCACAGGGAATCTGGTCGAGTACCAAAGTCGGTCTCGCCCCTAGTTCAGTCAACACAATAATTGAACGTGGTGACTTGTCGGATCACCGGTTCTACAAACTAAATATACACAAAATAAAAGAGTTTAAAACTATATAAAATAGATAGCCGAGCTATGATCCAATCTACTACTATCTAACCCTAACTCGTAACGTAAGTGATTTCGATAAACTCTAATGTTCTTGACATTGTTAAAGGATGTCGCCTCCTATTTCGAAACTAAGCGCCAATTTCAACAACCTAGTTTCCTATGTCGAATTCAACAAATCCACGACCGGATTTAATCGACTCAACACGGTCTCACGCCTATGAGACGCCGACAAGTCGATATAAAACCTCACAACGAAACCGAGTCCGAACAACTGGTCGGTTTTACACACGATGATCCTAGAACCCCTTTTCCCGTATCCTCTCGCAAAATAAATATGTAAAGAAGACGCGTGAAATACGATTATTGAGTCACGAGTTCAATAAAAGTCATTTACGAATAAGTTCTAGAACGATAACAACACCGAGAATCTAACAATCAACACATCAAAATCATTCCAATCAACAAGCTAGAAGTTCGATTTCGAAGGCTATCACATATCTCGGCTATAAAATGATTACCTACTCATTATACTAAGCAAAATATAAGGAAACAACAACAAAAGTTAACAAAGATAAAGATCGGAAGCAAGGAGAAATTGAAATTACCGAATCGAGACGAAGAACACCGGAAGAAAAACGAAATCCAAACTGAAATTTCAATAGCTAGTAGCACCGATCTTCGGATTACAACAACATAAAACTAATCTAAGCTAAAACTATATACAAATCTAATCTAAGCTAAGAAAAGGTGAAGAAAAGCAGTGAAAATGCTGAAAAATCGATCTAAAAGAGGAGAGAATCGATCTAGATCAAATGGGGGGATATTTATAGTGTTTTTGCAGATCGATCGTTAGGCGTGCGCCTAGAAAACCTTAGGCGCACGCCTAGCTCAATCAAATCACGTCTTGAAACATTTGGCCTTCTTAGGCGCGCGCGCCTGGCTGACACACCCTCAGTAAATAGGCCATAACTTTGTGTGTAGACCTCCAAATCGAGTGATTCAAAATGCGTTGGAAAGCTAATGAAATTTTCTACAACTTTCATGAAGATGTCCAGCCCAGAAAATGCCTCAAGGTGGATCAAAATGCAGATCAA
The DNA here is from genome assembly GCA_026214975.1 of Gentiana macrophylla. Classification (NCBI taxonomy): domain Eukaryota; kingdom Viridiplantae; phylum Streptophyta; class Magnoliopsida; order Gentianales; family Gentianaceae; genus Gentiana; species Gentiana macrophylla. The sequence goes on from CM047807.1 coordinate 16,632,803, forward strand.
TGGAAGGTATGGTTGTAGTACCAACACGTTTTGATCCGTTTGAACGCTTAAGCTTCGGGCACATGTTCCAATCCTCGTATCTCGCCTTCGGACATCTCAAACACCTAAGTCCTGTACAAAATCACTACAAATACCACATATAATCCCTACAGGACACTAGGGTGTGAGAGAGTATAGTAAATTACACCGAAAAATAATGAGATTTCCGGACTTTTCGTCCTAGGTCTCGAAATGATAACCAAGGTGTAAAATACATCAAAATACAATCAAATGTCTCCGGAAACATATAAAACGAGGTATAAACGGGGTATAATTACATAGAAAATGATAGCCAATTTGACTCCCATCAACTACCCCCTACTTAGCTTTTGCTCGTCCTCAAGCAAAGATGAGCGATTCAAAAATAAAGATGGAGTCAACATTGAAATCATACATTTAGTCTATAGAATTGAAATGGTAAAACACAAGTAATTGACACAAATGCATATGATTTAAGTTCTACCTTGCATTGAGAAAAGAATGTGTGTGTGAATAGCTTCTTCAACATTTCACCAATGACCGGTTTAGATTATAGACGTATAATGTACCGAGGCTACACCATAGGCTTATAAGTCGTAAACATCTCCACTAATCGAGGTCTATCAAAGTCTAGTACGGTCGAGCAGGACTTGAAGGGTTATATCGTTAGGCTAGGGTCGGGGTTAACGAAAGGATATTTACGATAAAAATAGAAAGAAGAAAGTGCAAAAGAGCTTTAACCGAGATATAAACACAAAACTCGGTTATCACTTAACCTTCAATCTTTCCAAATATTTACATCTCCGGAGTCCAAACCCTAACCTCAACTTCATAATATACAATACTACACAACACTTTAGTCCACTTTTTGGACTTATGACAAACTATAAATATGTACATTTACCACTTATGTTTCTTTTCTTTTCTTTTCTTTTTTTTTTCCTTCTCCTTATATACATCAAAATTCCGAACAAAACGAAACCAACACATTGCTACACTCCTCATTCCAAAATAACTCGTAAATCACGACTCCATACCATTACTTACGTCTCAACAATACCTCGCAACATCGTATAAATGTGCGGAAATAAAAGCTCAATTGCAAGGTAGTCAAGGATACGTAGACCGAAATAATGTTAGGGACATCAATTTTCACGGGTTAGTAACACGAAAGGCTAGTTCGGGTGGCGGTCTAACCACCCTACAAAAGGCTTAGAGGGGTAACAGTGGATTAATCGTTTAGGTTGGCCTTTGGCTCTGATCGGGTCAAAATAAATGCCAAAACCGTCATCCCGTACCTAACCACGATGACCTTTCTATTTCGCCTCGAAGTTACTAATATAAGTTCTAGGTAACCGGGTCATTAATAGCTACCATAATCGTTCACTAGTCAAGGTGATTCATGAAGTCGAAGCTAACGTGATAGAACTATTCCATTCTCAATACAAGATCCCAACTCAAATGAAATGCATCTATACAATAACTAGATGTTTAATCAAAGCAATACTATAGGCTCAATGTATCAAAATCAATGTCAAAGCCATCAAAATTCTTTAATCTGACTCATTTAAACTAAAGGGATAACAATCGCTAAGTATAACTCGTTCGACATGAATACGGGACATTTAAGCTAAACTAACCACCCCTTACTTTAAAACGAAACACGAAGGATAAGGGTAGAAAAGTTAGCTTACAACCGGAAAATGGTGCGAGTACGATCACGTGGCATCCGTAGAAAGTCCTCCTGTGGTACTGTGTGCTAATATCAACATGAAACAACAACTATACGAGACACACGGTATGGAGATATCAAAAATGAAAAATAGACGGATCACCATGATTCATCAAAACTAAAAACACCACACTAACCCCTAATAATACACACTACTTTCGGGTTATATCACAACAAAATTTACTCGAAGTATCAAAATAGAAACTAAAGAAACACAGTGAAACACGAGGGGAAAGAAAAGCATTAAAAACACATTCTGAGTTTTTAGTCCTCAGCTCGACTTTCTACCCCGAACTATGTCAAGGATAGCTATACCAAAGGAGAGCAAAACGTTGCTTCTCCCTAGCAAAATCGTAGGAATTGAGCACCCCTTGAAAATAAAACAAAAGAAATATGGGGCTCAATCCCCACCACCATGAATGGTTCGATGAATCCGTTACGTGAACAACGAATTCACTTTCCCCGAACTAAAACATATCCCAACTAACAAAGACTCTAGCACCAAGTATGAACAAATAGGCTCAACATCAACAACAAACTCAATATGGTGCACCCCCGAAGATATAACAATAGGGCTAAATGAAGACGGAACAGGTGACTCAATAGATACAAGAGTCATACCATCCTCGTAGTGTTCCTCCGGGGTGATTTCAATCATACTTTCTTGCTCTCTCCTCTCAAACTCCTCAAACAGTAGTTGCACTTTAAGCTCCAAGTTTCGTATGGCTGTTTGCATTGCAGTCTGGCCATCTCGAAGCTCATTATGGTGCTCTTGGACCACTTTACTCAACTCTTCAACAGTTTGCTCAAGTGCCATCCGTTGCTCCGTTGAGGTCTCTGATTCCGGAGGTGGAGAAGTATCGAGTTGTTGATCAAAGTAACTCGGGGCATTATCCCACTCATTTCCATAAGATGCGGCGTATGGGTTGAACTGATAAAATGGTTGTGTTTGGTAACCCATAGCACCGTAATTGTAATATCCGAATGGGTAAGGATAGGAGCCGTAATTGTAGTATGGATTCATTATCTGCAAACAGGGAAACAACACGAACACAATCACGGTAACTTGTCACTACCACTACCGAAGTAAATGGTGTGACACTTCAACAACAACAAAATAAAACAAACTATACATAAATAAATAAAAAATAAGAAAAACGACCTAATCCTAAGAACTTAACTAACTTACAAGATATCAACCCGATTCCCCGGCAACGGCGCCAGAAATCTTGATCGGCCTTTTCTAAGTGTCCAATCTCACCGGCAGTGTACCGGGTCAACTGTAGCCTAGAATTGGTGAGTCAAGGTCGTATCCCACAGGGAATCTGGTCGAGTACCAAAGTCGGTCTCGTCCCTAGTTCAGGTCAACACAATAATTGAACGTGGTGACTTGTCAGATCACCGGTTCTACAAACTAAATATACACAAAATAAAAGAGTTTAAAACTATATAAAAGAGATAGCCGAGCTATGATCCAATCTACTACTATCTAACCCTAACTCGTAACCAGAAGTGATTTCGATAAACTCTAATGTTCTTGACATTGTTAAAGGATGTCGTCTCCTATTTCCGAAACTAAGCGCCAATTTCAACAACCTAGTTTCCTATGTCGAATTCAACAAATCACGACCGGATTTAAGCGACTCAACACGGTCTCACGCTACATGAGACGCTCGACAAGTCGATATAAAACCTCACAACGAAACCGAGTCCGAACAACTCGATCGGTTTTACACGATGATCCTAGAACCCTTTCCCGTATCCTCTCGCAAAATACATATGTAAAGAAGGCGGCGTGAAATACGATTATTGAGTCGTGAGTTCAATAAAAGTCATTTACGAATAAGTTCTAGAAACGATAACAACACGAGAATCTAACAATCAACACATCAAAATCATTTCAATCAACAAGCTAGAGGTTCGATTTGAAGGCTATCACATATCTCGGCTATAAAATGATTACCTACTCATTATACTAAGCAAAATATAAGGAAACAACAACAAAAGTTAACAAAGATAAAGATCGGAAGCAAGGAGAAATTGAAATTACCGAATCGAGACGAAGAACACCGGAAGAAAAGCGAAATCCAAACTGAAATTTCAATAGCTAGTAGCACCGATCTTCGGATTACAACAACATAAAACTAATCTAAGCTAAAACTATATACAAATCTAATCTAAGCTAAGAAAAGGTGAAGAAAAGCAGCTGAAAATCTTTGAAAAATCGATCTAAAAGAGGAGAGAATCGATCTAGATCAAATGGGGGTATTTATAGTGTTTTTACAGATCTGGCTGTTAGGCGTGCGCCTAGAAAACCTTAGGCGCACGCCTAGCTCACTGAAATCACGTACTGAAACATTTGGCCTTCTTAGGCGCGCGCCTAGCTGACACACCCTCAGTAAATAGGCCATAACTTTGTGTGTAGACCTCCAAATCGAGTGATTCAAAATGCGTTGGAAAGCTAATGAAATTGTCTACAAGTTTCATGAAGATGTCCAGCCCAGAAAATGCCTCCAAGGTGGATCAAAATGCAGATCAATGGAAGGTATGGTTGTAGTACCAACACGTTTTGATCCGTTTGAACGTTTAAGCTTCGGGCACATGTTCCAATCCTCGTATCTCGCCTTCCGGACATCTCAAACACCTAATTCCTGTACAAAATCACTACAAATACCACACATAATCCCTACAGGACACTAGGGTGACAGAGAGTATAGTAAATTACACCGAAAAATAATGAGATTTCCGGACTTTTCGTCCTAGGTCTCGAAATGATAACCAAGGTGTAAAATACATCAAAATACAATCAAATGTCTCCGGAAACATATAAAACGAGGTATAAACGGGGTATAATTACATAGAAAATGATAGCCAATTTGACTCCCATCACCGGCCCACCATCCTGCTGGCCGGATTCCACAGGAATCGATCGTCTGCCCCTGTAGCGTGGGGATCAGATCCCTTCGAGGCCATCCTGGTGAATAGGATGCGAGCCCAGGTCGGATGCGGATAGGGTTATATTGCGGATCGTGCCCTCGTCATATACCTGCTTATATATAGTCCTTAATTGTAATTATATCCAATGTAATCTATTCACGTCCTATAAATAGGGCTTGTTGTAACCTCATTAAGGGGAGGATCTCGGATGATATAAAAGACAAGGCTAAGCCAAATTCACCAACTCACTCTATCAACTGTACGGCACCACCTCCTTCACATGAAGCTCCACAGTGAGCAACCACCAATAACACCACTAAAATAGCCAGATATCCACCATAATACCACCGCTGACACCCCAGATAATTTACACGTGATCAGTTGGCTCTGTTACCGGGAAAGGAGAGATTTTTCACCCGTTTCCGGCGTACGGTTCATCCAGTCATTTGCAGAAATCACGGCGGCTGAAGGAGGAGCTCTATCTTCCCCAGGTCACTCCTCGCTTTCTCCAGCAAAAGCTCTCGGCTCTCACATGCCCATGTTCATAATCTTGACTCAGTGCAGAAATCACCTCAAAATAAGGTAACCTCTTCGATCTCATGTCCAAAAACATGAGTTTGTGTTTGAATCATCACCTCTCTCATGGTCTTTGCGCAAAAAGACTCGTCGGAGTTGGCATTGTTTGTTTTCCGGCCGGAAACCTAGTATCAAGGCTTTTGTTCTGTTGCTTATAACTGTCCGACCAGCAAAGAAACCAAGGACATGTGAATCTGTAGGGTTTACTCTTGAGAAATCAACACTCTCGACAGCATCACGTTGAAGAAATAGGAGATAAGGTCATGCATGTTGTTTTGATTGTTATTATACGATATCTTTTGGTCATTAGCTTGCTACATGCTCAAAGCGAAACTCGTGATATCATATCGTACTGCATTCTGTGAATTTGATAAAAAGAAGTAGGAGGATCGGCTGAATATTAGGATTTTTGGGACTTCACGCTTGAGAAATCACAGTTGTCCCCTGAATTCCGACATCCGTACACTGGCTCCGTCGCCAAACTCATCGGTTAATTCCTTTTCAACAGTATCCCCGACAGCCGCCTGTGCTCCCAAGAAGTACAAACTTGGTAAGTGTCAGAGGCAGTTGAGGGTCAAAGTACTATATGATTTTTAGCGTAACCACCCAATCAGAGTTTGACAGATGGAAGGGACCAAAGAAAAAGTCCACGTCCCACCTACCCCAGGGAAGGGATCCGCAAGGGACCCCCACCGCCATGACGGCACGGACCCCATATTGGAAAACCCCACCGCTGAATGGGGCAATGCACAAACAGAGGCCGGATCGAAGTTGGACACCGACGCCAGAAATATAATAAATCGGAGGAGCTCCAGTTCTAGGAACGACACGGGAAACTCAGTTTTAGTTCACTCCGCACCAACACGTAGAAGGAACACAGTAGGGACCTCGAAACTGCGTAAGGGTAAAGAGACCGACCCGGAGAGAATTCCAGGGGTAGAAGGGATCCCAGAGGCTAGATCTCCAGAAGCAAAAGCGGCGTTGTCTTACGCCGAGTATGTGAAACAGATGTATACGGCTAACTTACGTCTAGCCGCGTGTAACCTACCTCTCATGACCATTGACGAGCATATCCCTGCCCCGCCTGAACTTAAGGGAGCAATCGCATACAAAGAGCCGCCGGCTCCTGTTAAGGGCTAAATTGTAGTGTTTTTACATATATTTTCTATATCAATTTCCCCCATATTCGTATGATTTTCATAGAAATTGAATGTTATAGTTAAATATTGAGTAAATGAGGCTTTTCATAGGTAATTTGCAAAACGTATCAATTTATACGATTATTTGATTGTTTTATATGGTTTTGGATATTGTTACGTTTTTGTGGTGTTTGGATGCAATGTAGATACATGTTTTTGACTTGGAAGAGGATAAAGATGGAGATAAAGCTTGGAATGAAGCATTCAAGCAGCCGAACTTCCGACGCAGTTCTCGATATGATATACACTGATTTGACTCTCGACCTCAAGAGAAGAGTTGTAATGCTTGAAGAGAGGATTCTACAGGATTTTGAATCACTTCATTCTGACTTATGAGGCCCGAGATATGAGCGTTACAAGTTTGGATGCTGTTGCTGAAACTACTGGAAAATGTCGTAATATACTCGTAATACGACGGGCTAGTCAAAAAGGCGTTTTCTGAAGAAGAGTCCTTAATGAAAGTTGTAGAGTTTTCCGAGGGCTTAATTATGACATTCGGATCACAATTTTTGGAGGTCTACAACTCAAGATATGAATTTTAGAAGTTTTATTCCAATAAATATCTTCAAAAGGATAGTGCAGCCGACTTAATTAAAAAGAATTATCATCAGCCGACATTAGCATATATTAATTCAGCCGACATATATCCCTATAAATACATACATGCATGCAACCCTAAATATATAATTCACACAATTATTTCAATGCAACATCAAAGCAGCGGCAGTTCTTGAGAGACTTTAGGCGGTCACCCGAGCCTTGTGCTCGGAAGTGACCGGGTTAGGTTAGGTGTAGTTTTTTCGTCTTTTTCGTTAGTGATTCATGGATTCAACAATTATACCAACGATGTGAGTTTGTTTTCTTCAATTTATTCAATCTTTATTTATTTTTATGATCTTTAATTCGTATTGTTTTCTTTCTATTCGTTTCATGATGCTATTATGTGAGCCTATATCGAGAGATTGGTTTACGATTGATATGTTTACAAAATACGGAAGTTGAGTAGACTAGATCACCGTAGAAAGATGAGATCTTTAGCCTTTAATTAGTGATGATTAATGAGTTAATTATCTAGGTTGTTAGATTCGATTATACGAGAGTAATTTGAATCTACACCCGAGTTTTGTTTGGTAAATCGATCTAAACACTCGAAAGATGAGAGATAGATAATTGAATTCGCCACTCAAAGTAGGCTTTCATAGCTTGAGAGATAAGTTCACTAAGAGATTAGGGACTTGTGTCTCGTGAAAGGGTGAAACCACAAATCGAATTAGAATCATGAGAATAACTAGGATTGAAATCACTTAGTTTGTACATTGTTTGAGCCCATGTCTTTTTAGTTCAGATTGTTTTATTTTGTTTTCCTAGGTTAGATTTATTCTCATTGTTCTTTACGTTTTTATGTTTGCTTTTCGTTTATTCGTTTCCTTGAGTAACAATTGAGAGAATTAGTGAGATTAGATTCAACATCCCTTTTCCTCGTGGATCGACTCAGACTTACCCTACTATGCTATCAACTACCCGATATTTGGCGGTTAGGAGGTAGTTTTGCATGGTAGTATAGGTTTATAAATTTTCTTTTGTTTTAATGATGCAAAATCCCTCCAACAAAAGTGGCGCCGTTGCCGGGGAATCGGTGTTTTGTTGAATTTAATTGAATTAATTTCTCGATTTTGTTACGTTTTTTTATTTTTTTTATTTTATTATTTTTCGATTTCAATAAAAGTAACGTTGAATAAATCGAGAGTTTTTATTTTTGCCGTGTTTCGATGACCGTTAGGTTAAGAATGTGCAAAAAGTTTTTTACTCGATTTGTGAGACGTGAATTATATGTTTAGATGTAGTCTAGTCTAACCCCTTGTGCTATAATTTGATGTGGCTGCTCTGTGATATATGATGTATGTGCTGTGAGATAATTTGATGATCTGAAGAAATTAGGGTTTCTATGTGTTTCCTGCGTTTTCTATGCAAATTCGACTGTTGGACGAGCGTTCAGGTAAGTGAACGCCCGCCCGATCCCTAACATGCTGAGTGAACCAGCGCCTGGTTGTTGAACGCCCGCCCTGTGCAAAACTTCACTGCATTACAAGAACAAGAACCGGGCGCGTCTGGCATTTCACCGAACGCCCGTCTGGCTGCAGATAAGTGTTGAACGCCCGTTTGGCATTCAGGACGGACGTCCAGGTTCAAAAATTTTATTTATTTGATTTTAATGCTTTATTTGATATGGATTTCTTTCATATGAGCTTCTGTGGCTAATTGTTTTCACGTAGATGTTCTGAACTTGCATGTTTACATCTTTCCATCTACTGATCCATGTTAAATAATTCATTTATTTTCATATACATGATTCATCTATGCAAGTTATAGTTACTGTCATCGGTTCTCGTACGCTATAACTGGTCTTATTGTTAATTAGTAGCTAATGTCGGTTTCCGTATGCTACATACCGTTATGATGAATCTTGTGAGCTTTAAGACTTATGTGCTTTCTTTTTATTTTTAACTCATTTGGGTAGCTACTGTCGGTTTTCCGTATGCTACGTCCAGTCCATATGAGTTATATCTGTTTAGTATAGCTAACTGTTGGTTTTCCATAATGCTATCACCTTTGATGAGTCTTAAGGCGCGTCTACATTGCATGTAATGAACAGCACTGTCGTTTATCGTAACCTGTCATTATTTGGTAGACGTTTATTTTATATATGTCGTGTTGCAAATGAGTGGGCTAGTTTTCTTTCTTTTATTTTCTTTCATTTTTGCATATCATTTAGATGCATATCATTTAGTTGCATGTCATCTAGTTGCATTGTTTCTGTTTTTATTTCACTTTTATTTTTCTTGAGTGTAGTTAACTGTCGGTTTCCGTAATACTACCTCGTTTTTTTTTATTATTTTTGTTTCTGCACGGGCCGTAGTCACTGTAGAGTTGTCAGGGGTCAACTTTTTCACACTGAGCCTGTCAGAATATTTTTTTATTTTTTTTGGTAGAATTGCATATCATATAGATTGCATTGTACTTTATTTTCATGTAGTTGCACCTAGCCTACGAGTTTGTGATATTTTCATGTATATGTATTCCATCTTTATATGAGCTTAAATTTGAAATATCTCTATATCTCTTTTTCCATGTGCTTTATATATGTAATCTTTTCTTTTCCCGTAGACTCTTTTGTGATGATCAAGTCTGCAGGATATTTTTGATAGCTATTGTGCACTTTCACGATGAATTCAAGTTTACTGTGATGCTCCACGATCTCTTGAGCTATGCAAACAATTTTGGTTTTACCGATTTTTCGGAATTGCCCGGCATCCAATCACTAAGTTCTCTAATTTATTATTTCTGCACAACTTGAGGACAAGTTGCAATCTAAGTGTGGGGGAGGGGATAGATGATTTATGTATCTACTTTCGTTTGCTCATATTTTTAGTATTTCTATGAAAAAGTGAAAAATTTCAAAATTTTGTTTAGTCGAGTAACATTTCAATTACATGCTAGTTTTATAATTTGGCACCCTTTAGTTGTTATGTAGTCATATCATGTTTCGGGAATAGGTTTAGTAAGTCGATACTCACTTGAACTTCATTTCACGAACCTATTAGATGAAGAGCCAAATATAGAATAGTTTCGGTTAGTTAAAGGAAAGTTAATTCTTGATCTGAGATAACACTTATTTAGCATTAATGAAAGTTAAGATCTTGTGCTATACTCACAGATTAGAATCTCAGTACCTTAGTGTTTTGAAAACTTTAAGAGTCTTGAATGTGTTAGAAATAATATTTGACCGAGAGTTTCCAAAGAGTTTGAAAAATATAAAAATATATATATCTATAAATAATAAATGAATAAAAATTTCTTTATGGAATTTTGTTTATATCTATCACCTCGAGTCCATTTGGATATCGCCCCAAATTGGGGAGTGTGGTTTACCTTGGACAAGAAGGGATTGAGTGATCTCGGGGTGATTCGCCTCTAATGTAGGGAGTGTGTTATACTTTGAGACGCGACGGTAGGAAATATAAAATATACGCTTTTTTTGGTACTCTAAGTCAAGTTGATCTAAACCCAGTAGAGACCGAAAGGTATTTTCTTGGTACTAAGCAAAGGAATTTAGTTGTGAGTTGGTTACTATGTTCTTGGTAATTAGTTTTTTGTTAGGTAAGTGTTTGTAGATAGAATGAAGTTTTTGTTTAGTTGACCGGATAAGCTGTTAGTGCTTGATGTATTATATCGAGAGAGGATCGGTGGAAGTTTAGTAGGTTCTCGCACACACATCACCGAGTGAGGTCGATTTCTTGAATACTAGCTTGTCATGATTTTTACTATATCTCGTGTCGAGTTATGTGGATTCTTGATGGTATGTTCTTGTTTTGTCTTGCTCGGGACGAGCAAGGTTTTATGTGTGGGGGTGTTGTTAAGGGCTAAATTGTAGTGTTTTTACATATATTTTCTATATCAATTTCCCCATATTCGTATGATTTTCATAGAATTCGGCGTTATAGTTAAATATTGAGTAAATGAGGCTTTTCATAGGTAATTTGCAAAACGTATCAATTTGTACGATTATTTGATTGTTTTATATGGTTTTGGATATTGTTACGTTTTTGTGGTGTTTGGATGCAATGTAGATACATGTTTTTGACTTGGAAGAGGATAAAGATGGAGATAAAGCTTGGAATGAAGCATTCAAGCAGCCGAACTTCCGACGCAGTTCTCGATATGATATACACTGATTTGACTCTCGACCTCAAGAGAAGAGTTGTAGTGCTTGAAGAGAGGATTCTACAGGATTTTGAATCACTTCATTCTGACTTATGAGGCCCGAGATATGAGCGTTACAAGTTTGGATGCTGTTGCTGAAACTACTGGAAAATGTCGTAATATACTCGTAATACGACGGGCTAGTCAAAAGGCGTTTTTCTGAAGAAGAGTCCTTAATGAAAGTTGTAGAGTTTTCCGAGGGCTTAATTATGACATTCGGATCACAATTTTTGGAGGTCTACAACTCAAGATATGAATTTTAGAAGTTTTATTCCAATAAATATCTTCAAAAGGATAGTGCAGCCGACTTAATTAAAAGAATTATCATCAGCCGACATTAGCATATATTAATTCAGCCGACATATATCCCTATAAATACATACATGCATGCAACCCTAAATATATAATTCACACAATTATTTTCTCAAGGCAACATCAAAGCAAATGCGATTCTTGAGAGACTTAAGGCCGGTCACCCGAGCCTTGTGCTCGGGTGACCCGGGTTAGGTTAGGTGTAGTTTTTCTCGTCTTTTTCGTTAGTGATTCATGGATTCAACAATTATACCAACGATGTGAGTTTGTTTTCTTCAATTTATTCAATCTTTATTTATTTTTATGATCTTTAATTCGTATTGTTTTCTTTCTATTCGTTTCATGATGCTATTATGTGAGCCTATATCGAGAGATTGGTTTACGATTGATATGTTTACAAAATACGGAAGTTGAGTAGACTAGATCACCGTAGAAAGATGAGATCTTTAGCCTTTAATTAGTGACAGATTAATGAGTTAATTATCTAGGTTGTTAGATTCGATTATACGAGAGTAATTTGAATCTACACCCGAGTTTTGTTTGGTAAATCAGTCTAAACACTCGAAAGATGAGAGATAGATAATTGAATTCGCTACGAAAGTAGGCTTTCATAGCTTGAGAGATAAGTTCACTAAGAGATTAGGGACTTGTGTCTCGTGAAAGGGTGAAACCACAAATCGAATTAGAATCATGAGAATAACTAGGATTGAAATCACTTAGTTTGTACATTGTTTGAGCCCATGTCTTTTTAGTTCAGATTGTTTTATTTTGTTTTCCTAGGTTAGATTTATTCTCATTGTTCTTTACGTTTTTATGTTTGCTTTTCGTTTATTCGTTTCCTTGAGTAACAATTGAGAGAATTAGTGAGATTAGATTCAACATCCCTTTTCCCTGTGGATCGACCCTGTACTTACCCTACTATGCTATCAACTACCCGATATTTGGCCGGTTAGGAGGTAGTTTTGCATGGTAGTATAGGTTTATAAATTTTCTTTTGTTTTAATGATGCAAAATCCTCCCAACAGCTCCCACTCACGACCCGACCAGGGTCGAGCGGGAAGCAAGTGAATATTCTTCAGCGGGACAGAAAAGAAAACATATGCATGAGAAAAGCGGGGAAAGAGCTTCGGCCCTGGAACGGTTAGGCCGCCTTGAGAAAAAGGCTTTGCATCAGCGGCTAGGTCCTTCACCGTCTGAGAAAAATGCAATACCACACCACGAGGGCAGGGACCCCGTGATGCACGGCTCATCATAAATGAAAAAAGAGCGGAGCAAGATAGGGAGTCAGAGTACTACGCTGACTCGGAAGATGTTATCAAAAGAAGGATGGTACCGTCAGAAGTATCATACCCGCCACTAACGACATGATGGAAAAAATGGAAAGAGAGATCTCAGAATTTAAAAAATCAAAACTGGGTGGGAAACCTAAGCCGACTCAAGGCATCGATGTCCTCTCGGACGAGATTCTGGAGTCGCTACCTCCCAAGGGCGTGCAATACTTGCAATATGTTTACTACAAGGGAACCACCTGCCTCCAGGAATGGATAGCTGCATTCCAAAGCCGGACACTCTTAGCCACATCGAACAAATCGGCATGATGTGTGGCATTCGTAGGAAGTATGCAGGACCGGGCCGTGACATGGCTCCGGAGCTTACCTCGCGGCTCAATAAAAAATTGGGAGGATCTAAGAGCGAAATTCCTGAAGGAATTTGAGACAACAGAGCGACCCAAGAAATCCATCGAAGATCTGTATGAGATACGTCAGGGAGAGGGAGAGTCATGTAAAAGCTATTATGATCGGTTCATAAAGGTATACGAGCAGACGAAGAATCTGCCCGAGAACGAGGTTCAAAAGGGTTTTCTGAACGGTATCGCCAAGGAAGCGATGAAAACACATTTCACCATGAACCCCCCGGCGAATCTATGAGATCTCCTCAACCAAGCCCGAATCTTCAGACTGACCGAAGCAACCCCTTCATCCTCAGGAAAAGGAAAAATTTGAAATGAGTCCAAGCACTCGAGGGAAGAAAAGAGGGAAGAACACAGGGAGGAGCAGAAAGACGATCGAAGAAGGGGAAAGGATCGAGACAGGGAGGTTTGAAAGCCGTTTAAGTTTGACGAATCTGAGTTCGTTCCCATCAACGCAAGCTTGTCTGAAATACTGTACGAAATCTGGGACAAGGTGGAGCGGCCTAGGCCTCTGTGATCCGACCCCGGAACAAGGGACGAAACAAGGTATTGCGATTTTCACGAGGATCAAGGTCACATCACTAACGAATGTTACACCCTGAGGAAAATCATTGATACGATGATCATGAATAGAGAATTAGACAAATATAAGAAACACGGCGGCGGAAACAGAGATGATAGGGGGCCTCGAAGATATCGGAATAAAATCAAGGTGATTATAGAGGAGTTCCCTAGCAACCATCTAATCAAAAGTCAAATCAACACGATCAACGTCAGAGGAAGGGAAAAACCAATCGATCTGGCTCCGGAAGAACAGGCAATCACGTTCACTCGTAGCGAGCTAGCAGGCCCGCCCGTGGCAATGGAGCTGCCTATAGTGGTGCAGGTCGGAATAAACGATTTTGGCATCAATCGGGTACTCCATGACACCGGGGCCGCCCGAGACAACATCTACCTGGAAACCCTGAAACAGTTAAAGATTGGAGTGTCCAGGTTGAAGCCTTATTTGGGAATGTTGGAGGGATTCTCTAACGACAGAGTGACAGTTTTGGGCATCATCGACTTAGAGGTAGAAATTGGCGACCACCCGCCATATCGCAAAGAGAAAATCGACTTCTTGGTGGTCGATCTACACTCCCACTACACGGCGATCCTAGGAATCCCGTCACAAAGAAAGTTCCAGATGGTCGTTTAGATCCCCCACCAGAGGGCAAAATTTTATACGGACAAGGGAATCGGATTAGCCGTCAGCCGACCTCAAACTCTACTAAATCATGTGACGACAAATCTCAGCGACTATCCTGCAAGAGGATTGGGCAAGAGGCCCCAGGGCAAAGCGCCTGAGTCAGCTTCCCGAAGGGCTCGCGTGGACACAATCGGGGTAACGAAAGCTCGAAACGAGCCGTGCCCTCCGGAAGATACCGCGCCTGCCGGACCCAAGACAGTCATTTGCGACACCCTTCAGGTCAGGGATGAATCATATTTCACCACCGAAGACAAGCTGATTGAAATCGTCGTCAACGAAAAATATCCTGACCAAAAGGTTAAAATCAGTGGACAAATGGGAGAAGACGAAAGGGAGAATTTGATCTTACTGTTAAAGTAAAACCTGGACGCTTTCGCATGGGTAGTCACAGACATGAGAGGCATGGAGCCCGAAATCGCACTACACCATCTGAATGTGGATCCTCACTTTAAGCCTATACAGCAAAGAGCCCGCCAGTTCTCCCAAGAAAAAGAGGAAGCGATCAAAACCAAAGTGAGCAAGCTGATAGAGGCCAAAATTATCCGGGAGCTTCAATACCCGACCTGGCTGGCCAACATGGTGATGGTCAAGAAGCATAATGGAAAATGGCGCATGTGTGTTGACTTTACCGATCTGAACAAGGCCTGCCCGAAAGATCCTTACAAACTACCCAGGATCGACAGAATGGTCGACCGAATAGCCGGCTTCGAAATGCTGAGTTTTTTGGACGCGTATTCCGGCTACCACCAAGTGATGATGTCCAATAAAGAGAAAGAATTGACTGCTTTCTGAGCGGCAGGTGGAATGTACTACTACGAAATGATGCCGTTTGGGTTAAAAAACGCCGGGTCGACTTACCAGAGGATGGTCAACAAAGTATTTGGTTATCAAATCGGGAAGAATATGAAGGCCTATATAGACGACATGGTCGTTAAATCCGCCCGGAATGACCACCTGGCCGACCTGCAGGAAACCTTCACCAATGTAAAGATACATTCAATGAAGCTAAACCCCGCCAAATTTACTTTTGGAGTCCAAGCCGGGAAATTCCTAGGTTTCAGGGTAACTCAGAGAGGAATAGAGGCGAACCCAGAAAAAATACAGGCACTGGCCGACATGAAAGAACCAACATGTGTAAATGAGGTCCAAAGGTTAAATGGAAGAATTATCGCACTGGGAAGATTCGTCTCCAGATCCGCCGAAAAATGCCTCCTGTTTTTCAAGATCCTAAAGGGAAACAAAACCTTCGAATGGTCAGAAAAATGCTCTCAGGCCTTCAAAGCTATCAAGATGTACCTGGCAAGCCCTCCGCTGTTAGTCAGTCCGATCTTAGGAGATGAGCTATTTTTGTATCTGGCAGCTTCGGACCGGGCCGTTGCCGCTGTTCTTGTCAAGGAGGATGGGACCCTCCAAAAGCCCATTTATTATGTTTCTAAGGCCCTCAGTCCCTTTGAGATCCGCTATCTTAATGCAGAAAAATTAGCTTACTCGCTCGTTGTTGCTGCCCGAAAAATTAGGGCTTATTTTTCTTCACACACAATCGTGGTCTTAACCAATAGTCCTCTATGACAGTTGCTGCATAAGCCAGACATTTCGGAGCGAATGATGCAATGGGCCATAGAGTTGACTGAATTTGACATTCGATATGAGCCCAGGAATGCTATCAAGGCACAGGCTCTAGCAGACTTCATAGTCGAAACAAGCTTCATTGAGGAAGGACCCGCCAGACAGCCTAGTTCGCCAAGCTTTGACAAGTCGAACACCCCAGCTGAGGTTGAGCCAAGCAGACCGATCCACTGCTGGCAGATGTATGTCGACGGGACCACGAACCGAAATTGATGTGGAGCTGGGATAATACTCTTGGAGCCAGGCTCATCTGAAGAAATCGAGAAAACCTTAAGGTTCAACTTCTCTGCCTCCAACAATCAGGCCGAATACGAGGCAGTCATAGCCGGACTAGAGTTAGCCAAATCTATGAACGTCGAAAACTTAGAGGTATTCTGCGATTCACAGGTGATAGTGTGCCAAATTAATGGCGCGTTTGAGGCAAGGGATGAAGTGCTAAAAAAAGTACCTCAACCTTGTCAAGAAACTAAGAGGCGGCTTCAAATATTGCGAATTCAAAAGCATACCGCGGGAACAGAACGAGCGAGCAGATTACTTATCCAAGCTAATATCCATGGATGAGTTCAGTGACCCCGCGGTCATGTTCGAGTATCTCGAAGAGCCAGCTGTCTCCCGGGCCAAAATCATGGATATTCAGCCATCGGTTTCGTCCTGATAGACGAAATCAAAGCATATATAGAAAATGGGATTTTGCCTGAGGACATAAAGGAGGCCCAAGCCTTAAGGAAGAGGGCGGCTCGTTATACGACCTTAAACGGAGCTTTATACCGACGATCATTCTCGAAGCCGCTCCAGCACTGTGTGCGGCCCAAAGAGGTAAAAGAGATACTCCCGGAGCCGAGGGAGTGTGCGGCGGCCACCCCTCTAGCCGCACCTTGGCCCAAAAAGCATTATTAGCAGGGTACTATTGGCCAAAGCTGGCAGAAGATGCCAAGAGATACGCCAAAAGCTGTGACAAATGCCAATGCTTCGCCAACATACCCCGGCTACCTTCAGTAGAACAGAGCGTTGTTGTCGCCGTATGGCCTTTCGACATGTTGGCAATTGACCTCATTGGTCCGCTCAAGAAAGGCAGATCGAAATGTGAATACGTAGTCGTCGCCGTTGACTACTTCACGAAATGGATCGAGGTGAAAGCGCTCGTAAAGATCTGCGCCAAGGATATAATATACTTTTTATTGGATCAGGTTTTGACTCGGTTTGGGATGCCACGGGCCATCATATCCGATCAGGGCCCACAATTCAGGGATGAATTCGATGAATTTTGTAAAGAGCATAATGTCAAACATTGGCAATCTTCGTTATGCTACCCTCAAGGAAACGGCCAGGCGGAAAACGGCAATAAGCAAGTGTTGAAAATATTAAAGAAAATCCTAGACAAAAAGGCTGGCAAATGGGTAGACTACCTACCAGAAGCCCTCTGGGCACTTCGGACAACCAGAAAGGTAACAACGGGGGAAACCCCTTTCGCACTAACATACGGGTCGGAAGCAATGGAACCAGTGGAAATGGCAGTGCCCAGTATCAGGGTCCCCCACTTCGACGAGGCCGACAACATGACCAATCGGAAAATCGAGCTGGATCTAGCCGAAAAACAATGCCTGAAGGCCCGGGCTCAGTTAGTCAATTACAAGCAAGCCGCAAAAAGGTACCACGACCAACGCATCCAAGACCATTCCTTCACGGTCGGCGACTTTGTCCTTCGAAAAAGGCAAGCGACAGGACAGAAGACCAACAAAGGAAAGTTGGCTTAGAATTGGGAGGGCCCTTGGCAAGTATCGAGAATAGTCAATAAAAGGGACCTACATCCTCAAGGACAAAGAGGGTCGCGAGTTCAACAGACCCTGGCACGCCGACAATCTGAAAAAATACTACATTTTAGGCCAATGACCTCAACTTGTTTTTATAAACAATTTTAATGGGAAGGCATTGAACCTCACTTGATTATTATCAACGAATTATTTCTCGAAAAACCCTCAGTTACAAACGAATATTGTCTCCGACAAGCAAAGCTTGTCCGACACAGTTGGGGGCAGTCTATGAGCACGTTTATAATGTCATCAGAAAAACATAAAGTGCGAAAACAAAGTCGAAGGGTTAAAACAAGAGATTTAATTCAATACAAGAGGAGGAATTTTCACAGAGGAGCTAAAAAAAAGGTTCCTCATGTGTCCGCTTCCGGATGAGCAAAATATAGGTCCGTGGTCGGACACACCGGCATCCCTAGACTACGGATGCACATATTGGAAATCATCCAAGAAAAAGGCATGACTAGGCCGACCCCCATCGAAGTGGCGAACTTGATTGCCTCGAAATGGATTAGGTGGCCCTAATTAATGGTCACCTCCGGCACAGAAAGAGCATAGAGGACAAAGGCCTCAGCATCAATGACTTCCTTGGGATCGGGCATACAAAAGACCCTAGTATTCAAGAAGCGCTTCCATTCCCTATCTGCCCGACTAAGCACGTGGAGCTTGACTTCCATATCAACATCCCACTCGTTGCACAGCAGGAACTGGAAAGCATCAGAAAGAGCGCGATAATAGTTGATCCCATCCTCAAGGTCCTAGGTAACATTATAATACCCAGCAGGATTGGGAAGGCCGTAGAAATTATTAACAGCGGCCGGAGCAAAATCAACCGTCACTCCACGGACGGTGACAGTAGTGGTGTGATCAACATGGCCATTCCTGATAAAACAGAGTAGAACTCACGCACCAAGGTTGAGTTGAACTCCCCAGCCGGACGAGTAACGAAGATTCCCCAACCATTGGCAAGGATAGCAGCCCGGTGACATGGTCTGACATGACTTAGGTTCAACCCACTATCGTACATATGGGCACAATCACGGAAGTATGTCGTGAAGTGGTTTTTGGCCACTTGTGAGGGAGTAAGATGGAAACAGATGGATAGCCCATCTTCTGGAACAGGATTAAAGACGTTGGTGCCTTGACTAGATTCCTCAAAAGAAGACATGATAGAAGGATAATGCAGAAAGTTTGAAATTTTTTTAGAGTGGATGAAAAGCTTAGAAATTCATAAATGGGGAAGAAAGGCAAAGCCTCCTTTTACAGAGTCAGAAAATCAAAGGGTGGGAAACTGAGGAGTCGCACATGTTTAAATCCGGACGCCAACCCTTGTATTAACGAAGCTGACGCTTTGAGGGAAGCAGTCATCAATGCATCGGTTAGGCCAAACGTCATAAGACCTCACGAAGTTCGAGAAACTGAATGAACCCTACCGAGTCCGACCAAACTTGCTGACTCCAGCGCTAGAATTCTCCTCATTCAAATAGAAGCGGGCCGCAATCAACAATTCGAGCCCAAAACATAAAGTAAAGCAAGCACATCGCAGAAAGAAAAATTTTATTGCAAAATACAAGACCTAGAAGGTCGATTATTTACAAGACAAGATGAAAATAAAATCTAAGCCCAATCAGCGTCGTATTCTGTTGATGAGTCTGAATCGATGCGCTCGAGCTCGATGTTCGAGCGGGGCGGCACCAAAACATCGTCATGAGATACATGCATCCCGAGGGCACTGGTACACAAGTGGGAAATCAACCTGGGGAAAGGGATAGGCCCATGTAGGTCTGGCTGGGCAGCAAATGTAATTATTTCACGATATATCAACCGCCCCCAATCAATGCTAACTCCCTCCCTAGCCATCAAGATCGAATAAAGCAGGTGCGACTCGACTTCCGAAATTTCCATAGTGTTGGTCCCTTGGAAAGGCTAACACAAGTTTAGAGGGGGGGTGAATAAACTTGTCCCTAAAACTGGATTTTAAACAACTTAAAAATTCAATTACAACTTGTGTGGAGTTAAGCTGACAAAGCTGAGATTAAGTCAAACTGACTTAAGCTAAAACTGAGTCAACCGGCAGCGGATATGATTCTAGCCTTTTTCTTGATCTTGTTATTATGTTATGAAAACTGTGTGTTGTAAACTGAATTCTGGTGAATATCAGTTGTGACTGTGTAAGGTATAACAATCAAGTATCATAATGCTATGAATAAATGCTGAGTAAGTAAGTAAATGCGTAAAGTAAATAAGGCAGAAATTATAGAGGTTCCAGGTGGTGTAATCCTGTCAATCCTCTCTTCCTCTGTGGTGCGGAGGAAAATTCCACTAGAACTTCTTGAGGTGCTTTGTTACAAAAGTCCTAAACAATAGTCCTTGGCTAATCCCTAGCGTCAATATCTAAACAATTGTAGAAAGGTAGAGAATGTTGCTCTCCAAATGCTTGAACAACTGGTCCTTGGAGGGTACACGTGATGCCTCTTCACCAGCTACCACCACAAACACAGTCTACCCGACTGCTTGTCACAACTGTCCTTGGCGAAACCTTCCTAGTTTGCTTCACAGTCTAAAACCTTTGATGTGAAATCAAAGTTGGGCTAAGAATCAAATAATTTGATTCTTGTTTGTGGTTCTTCAAAGTGTTGGATCCTTGATAGATTCTTTGTAGCTTGAACACTTGAAGAAATACTAGATATGATCTTTGTTAAAGTTCGTAGAGATGATAGCAATTCGAATAAGATGACTAATGCACAAACTTGCTCGTTAAATCTTGTAAATCTCTTGTATATGTTATTTTGGGTGCAAAGTCCTCTATTTATAGTATAAGATCCAACGCTCATCCGGCTTAGATTCGAATTGTATCGGTGTCTTTCTTTTCGCAACGGATATATTTTCCGACCGCTCGCAGTGTCGTGAACTCATCCAATGAAATTGTTTCCTTTTCAACGCTCCATTGTACTTTCGGTTGTTGGATAATCGACTTATAAAACCGAGTTTCCTTATCGATTTTATTCGAAGTTTTCACTTTTCGGTTTTTAAGCGACTTGGAGCATTAATCGAAATTTTACTCTTCTTCAAGTATCGGTACTCGGTTTTCATCTGATCATCATTGACTTAATCAGAGTACACCATGACTCATTATCAACTAAGAATTCATTGTCCTTATGTTTCTTAGGTCTTCATACAAGATCCATAAAGTCGATTCAGTCACCACAATCTTGCACGAAGTCCAACTTCTTACGCCTCGACTTGTAATCTTCATAATCGAGTTTGAACCCTCGGTTCTTCGTTCTTCAATAATCGAGTCTGTGACCTCGGTTCTTCAATCTTCTAGATAAGCCAACCGAAATCAGAAACTCTCAGCGAACTTACCTTCTTCAGTTTTACGTAGGTGTGCTCTGAGTCAGTTTGCTTGTATTGGTAGTTTCCAGTTTTCTAAATGATTTCCAGCTTTTCAGTTTTACGACACGCTAATTATTACAGTGCTTGTCTGATGTAACCTATACAATTATCAGACTCTAGTAAGACTTATACATTCAGTTCTAGACATCTTTTAGCTTTTCACTATAACAAATTGGCTTCACAGAAGTCATCAATGGGGTTAAGATAATACTTTGAACAAATTAGATGACTAATCATCAAAACATAAATTTTATTTCCAACAATTTCCCCCTTTTTGATGATGCCAAAACTCTCCCTAAAAGAAAAGCTTAAAGATCAAAACAAAGTAAAGCAATGTAAAACTGAAAAACTGGTTTTCATTAGAATGAGCAAAAACTGGATAAGTACATTATGTTCAAATAACTGTGACTAAAGACTAAGCTTCTTCTTAGCTTTTTGCATGATCGAGTCATATTTTCTTGCTTTGTCATACAAATAAAATCTTCTTCTAGCTTGGAGTCTTCCTTTGAGAAAGTCTTATTGTAGTCAACTTGACTACTTTCTTTCCATCTTCTCCATTGAATTAGCTTGGGTAAGCTTGAGTCTTTCAAGTAGTAATTTTCAAATTCTCGCTAGATCACTTTCATTTGTTCGATCTTGTCTTTAATCTTGATTTATCATCAATCCTTAGATTCTTCTTGTGTTGTGCAATTTTCTGCTTTGAGTAGATATGTCGGATGTAAAATAGTTCAAGGATTCTTCGAATGTTCGTCCTTGTACTTGGCTTTAATAGGATTGAAATCTTTGTTAAAGCGTGTCCACAGATCCTTTGTAAGAGTAACTCTTCCGTCTCAGTCGATTGTATTTTTCAATAAGTTGATTATCGATTAACTCTTTTTCAAAGATTTAGGATCCGATCGGTAACTTTGTAGTTCTTCTTCAAGTCGCTTCATCTCTCCAAGTAACTTCACTTTTCTTCTTCACTTTCCCTTTTGGCATCATACAACCTGATCTACCAGGGCATGAGTTGCCTTTTGATCTTCGAAATCCGCGCTGAGAAGCAAGTACTTCCTTAAGCCGAGTTTCCAACCCGTAGATATGTTGATTCATATGCCAATGAACTGAGCATGAGTTTCTCAATCATCGCGGTTGTATTTTCGAGTTGTTGCTTGAGTAGCACAATTTCGGGGGTAACTTGAACTTGCTTTGTGAATCATCTCTAATCTTGCATGAACCGAAACATCGGTTCTAGTTCTATACTCAAGATATCCAGAGATGTTTGATAAAGAATGTTGATGATAAGTTGAATGAATCAAGAAAGCAGAGGAGATTTCACCGATGAAGAAATGAAACCGATTGTTAAATATTCGTGAGCCTCATCGCCAAAAGAGTTGGTTTGGATTCTCGTCATCTGATTTATTGAAACTTACGAGAAAGGGAAGGAGTATCAAAAGAAGAATCTCTAGAATCGCTCCTACACATACGTAAGGTGCTCATGCATTATTGGAATAAATCAAGAAATGGGAAGCAGATGGTACCATAGATAGAGAATCAGAGAAAATTGAAAAGGTGAACTCGAATTTGTTAATAATCATCGAGAACCGCCACCAATGAAAGATTGAGGGCAACTGTGTTCACTTTTGCAGTTCTTTTCCGAAAAAAATTTTTTAAGAAGAACAATCTATCTCAATCATGGAACATTTGGGCAAGCCTCCATGGAATTGAAAGCTCAGCTACAAATGATGCTATGAGATCTTTTGCAGAAAATTATGATAATCAAGTTTCTCAATCTGCCAAGTAAGAAGAAACTATCTTCTAGTTTTTTTTATCATGTTGTATTTTATTACTCTACCTTGTAACTCAGTTATCAAATAAATTTTCAGTTTCTGAGTTCATTGCGTTATTTACTGTATTTTGTTTTATCTTTTTGCATTTCTTTTAAGGAGGGTATTGACATCATCAAAAAGGGGGAAATTGTTGGAAATAAAATTTATGTTTTGATGATGATTCATCGCTTACTCAGTTATTATTCTAAACCCCATTGATGAAGTGTCATAACTAGTTGTTATAGTGCAAAGCAAAAAGGTGTCTAGGTATCAAATGTATAGGATTTATTAGAGTCTGATATTTGTATAGGTTAAATCAGACAAGCACTGTAATAGTTCTAGGCTGGAACTGAGAAAGTAAGAAACCGAGATTTAGAGAACCGAACAATAGAACACATCAATGTAAAATCAAGAAGAAGATAAGTTCACGAGAGTTACTGAGACTCGGTTGACTTATCTAAGAAGATCAAGAACCGAGGGTCACAGACTCGATTATTGAAGATTGAAGAAGCGAGGTTCAAACTCGGTTATGAAGACTAAGTCGAGATCAGAAAGTTAGATTTCGTGCAAGATTGTGGTGACTGAATCGACTTTATGGATCTTGTATGAAGACCTAAGAATCATAAGGACAATAAATTCTTAGATGATAATGAGTCATGGTGTACTCTGATTAAGTCAATTATAATCAGATGAAAACTGGAGTACTGATATTTGAAGAAGAGTAAAATCATAGTTAATGCTCCAAGTCAATCAAGAAACTGACAAACAATAAACTCAGTACAAAACTGATAAGGAAATTCAGTTTTATAAGTCAGCCATCCAACAAATTGATCATACAATCGAACGTTACAAAGGAAGTGATTTTATTGGATGAACTACAGACAAATCTGAACGGTCATAAAATATAGCCGTTGGAAGATTCAAGCAGGATGAACGTTGGATGAACCCCTATAAATAGACCACCTCTACAACGTCAAAAAAAGGGGGATATATATATGGCAAGAGAGCAGGAAAACTAAAAAGTATCTATCTAGTCAAGAAAAATTTAATTAAGGGGGAAAGCCAAATTCAAAAGAATACCTGCTAAGCACTTAATTGCAAGATCAAGAAATTTCTTCAAGTATTCAAAGTGCGTTCAAGCTTAATCAAGTTCACTCATTTGAAGAAATACAGAGCCGTGCTTAATTTCACCACCCAGAAGAAAAGCTCAAATCACAGTTGAATCATAGTTATTGATTCAAAGTCTCAACTTTGATTTTATCAACGGTTTAGACTGTGAAACACCAAGAAGGTGTGAAGGACAGTTGAGTGCAGTCAAGAAGACTGTGTTTGTGATGAGCTGGTGAAGAGGTAATTCTACCCTCCAAGGACCAGTGGTTCAAACAGTTGAAGAACAGCAATCCTACCTTTTCTACAAGTGTTTAGATAGTGAAGCTAGGGATTAGTCAGGGACTATTAGTTTAGGAATCTTTGTAACCGGGCCATCTCAAAGAAGTTCTAGTTGAATTTTCCTCTGCATCACAGGGGAAGAGAGGATTGACAGGATTACACCACCTGGAACCTCTATAAATCTTGTCTATTTATTTTACGCATTCATTTACTTTATCATAGTTATATTTATGTGGTTTTCACTCTGAAACTAAGTTAACTAGTTGTTAAAGGCTAATTTTTTATCCGCTGCCATTTAACAAGACTAAATACAAGTCAGTCTTGACTTATACTCAGTTAAGTTAGCTGAACTCCGCACATGTTTCAGGACAGGAACAAAACTGGGCTGAGTATCAGTTTGAGTTTGACAGAAACTCAGTTCCTGGGGCTTTTTCAGTTTTGGGAAAGTTTTTGGTGACAAGTTTATTCCCCCCTCTAACTTGTGTTAGCCTTTCCAAGGGACCAACAATTGGTATCGGAGCAAGTTCTTCCTTCTGGAGGAGATCCAAGTTGTTACTGCTTAAGTTATAAACTAGTTGTGGACAATCCTTACTGTACTTCATTTCAATGGATACATCTAGAATTAGAAATTGGCTAAATAACCCCCTGACTGACTACTTGCAGAATGTTGTCTATGATTTCCAGGATCAAGTATTTGAAAGATTCAGTACTACGAGCTCTCACACAAATCCGGAGCCTCATTTCAGTCTTGATGAAGACATTGAGCTTAATGCGAATAATGATGATGAATCCAGAGGATTTCCATCCCTAAGCGATCTTTCAAAAGAAGCAGAAAGAGAGTTAATACGAGTAACTAATTATATCGAAGAAGAACTGACCAAAGATCCATCCAGTGCAAAAGCCAAAGATATAGATGAGACTCTACCTACAAGTCATGGAGGTGAAAATGATGAAGAAATCATACTTCTAGGAGCCACACAGGCAAAAACTGTTGATAAAGGAAAACAAGTCCTAATTGATGATGATTCCTCGACAGAAGATCTACCTATCAAAAATCAGGAGGTAATCGCATCTACATCCAGCACTCACACTACCATGAACAATCAAAGAAATGATGATTTCAATAAAACCTTGGACATACTCATAGAGAAATTAGAGGCGACTCAAAAGAATTATGAGAATGTCAAAAAGGAGAAAAAGTTATTGAAAACTGAAATTTCGAGATTGAATGCTGAAATCAATCTAATCAAAACTAATAATGGAACCAAAGTAATTCGACCAACTGATGAACTAACAAAAGTTATAAACATCAAAGAATCATCAGTTGATCCAATTTCCAGAGTTCAATTCAAACCAGGAAAACCATTTGGAGATAGATCTGGTTTAGGGTTTGATAATCAGTATAATTCTAAGTTCAGACCAAGATCAGTTGCGATAAAATTTGTGACTACTCAAAAGTCAGAAACTCAGAAAACTGATAAAATTATTAGAACTGACAAAAAATCAGCATAGCCAATCGCACAAACTGATAAAACTGAAAAATCAATTGGTAAAATTCACCAGGCCAACAGATTTTACAAGAAGACTCAGAAGGCTGAAACAGTAAAACTGATCCGAGATCAGTAAGAAAAATCTTCAAGTCATATTCATCTAAGAATATAGATCATTCATGGAATAACAGACTCAGAGGGAAAGGAAGATTATTTCCCACTAATGAAGATTGGAATGAACCATCACATCATTTTCACAAAATGAACAAACCTAAAGCTGTTAAGGCAAAACAGGAAAAATTTGTGAAAGTTGACGTTACTCAGTCAAAATATCAAGAGAGGTATAAAGTTAAAAATAAATGTGTACCATCAAAAGCTAATCAGTTAGGACCCAAACAGATATGGGTACCAAAACTTTCTCACTTTGTTTTGCAGGAGAAAAACCGATAAGCTGAAAACTGAAAAATGGAATTCACAAAACTAAGTTGCTTTTACAACTGAGTTTTTGAATTCAGCACAAGGACAAAACTGAACGTATACAGCTGTTGATACACCGTACCTACTCTATTCACTATCTTCTAGCTACAGATGTCAAGAAAAGACGTGGTCCTTCTCAAATATAAACCGTCCATATCTTCCACTCACCCATCTTTTCACAATCTCAAAACATTTATGACAAAGACGTTCTAATGTCCCACTCAATTCTTAACTACCCCTACTACAAATTATAAATACCCAGAATATTCTTTTATTTCTTAAGTTTAAATTTTGAATCCACTCTCTGAATCTCAAATTTTCAAAATATTCAATCAAATCCAGAAAAATGACTTTCACTCTTGTTGAACCCGGAATGATTGTATCTCTTGAACAGTATATTGTAAAATATATTGATCAAACTCTAGCCAATTCAATTGCAACAAAAATCCGGAAAATTAAAGGTTTGGATGATGTTTTCAACATCGATCTGAAAAGTGTATGTTTAGAAAGCATTGGAGACTTCTATCAATTTGGTAGAACAACTGTAGAAGGAGAAGACACACAAACTTATATCACTACTGTCAATGATAAGGAGATCAAGGTCACCGAAGATCTAATTACAGAAATCTTTAGATTTGACAAATCCGAAGGATCAGCAGCCATCAAGCTGACCAAGGAACAAAAAGAGAAACTATGGAAAGATATAGCGATTAGTGGAGAATCCGCCGACTCACAGACCGGGAGCACAAGCCTACTCAAGCCAGAGTTACATTTTCTCCCAAAAATGTTAGCAAACTGCATCATTGGAAATGCAGGAAACTTTAGCAATTTATCTGGAGCAAAATTAGATCTGCTATATGTGATTTGGTTTGGAGAAGATTTCAATTGGGCAAGATATCTATTTGATCAATTGATAGCACAGTCAATTGACGTACCCAAGAAGAAGACCCAAGAAAAGAAAGGTCGATTTTATCACAAGAAGACTCTTGCATTAGTATTCCAGAGGATACTCAACCATTTTGGAGTTGCAAAGAGAAAAGAAACACCAGTTGTTGATGGGAAAATTGTCGTTAAGGAAGAAAAAGCTGGAAAAAGGAAAGCTGCGAAATCTGTGACTGAACCCAAGAAGAAGAAAAGCAGGAAATTGAAGAAACCTGCAACTGGAGATGAGGTGTTGGCATAAATTGAAGATTTAAAGAAAAGAAGGAAACAGTTGGAAGAATCAGAAAAAGGCTTAACTGATCAAGTAACTGAGAAATCAATAGAAGTATCACCAACTCAAGAAGCAAGAACTGAAGTTGTTGACGGAACAGCACCACTAGTGAGAACTGAAGCAAATCTCACCGAATCTATTCCGGTTTGATGGCTGGAGTTTTATCAATTCAAGAACCAGATACACAATTACAAGGAATGGAAATAGTAAAAGAAACTCAAGTTGTCAACAGAGAATGATCGTTGAAACCGACTTGCGTAAAGAAAATTTGAAACTCGTGGGAAAACGGACTTGAGAAGCGAGCCTGATGATGAAGAATCCGATGGTGATGAAAGACTGATTGACGAAACAACGTTGAATAGGCTCATGTTGATTTCAAAATCCAAGTCTACTTCTCAAGAATCTGTCCCCAGATTAGAACACGAAGAAATAGTTAAAGAATCTTCAATTCCTCACTCTGAGGAGAAGGATGCTGAAGCAGAAAAAGAATCAACCAAGGTCATTCATTTGGATGATCAAGGCAATGAAGATGAATTCACTGAGCTTACAATGGATGAAGTTCCTGTTGGTAATTTGGAACTTGAACCTACTGAAAAACAAGTTGCTGAAGGACTTGTAAGTGAAAAAGTTATGGAAACTGAGCCGACAATCTCAGTTTCAGTCATTGAAAAAGAGACATCAGTCGTCCCAGATACTGCTGACGGAGGAATCAGCAGAACCAATCTTATGGAAATTGATAATGTTGTAAGAACTGATCCCATGCAAATTGAAGTTTCTATTCAAGAAGAAGACCATGAAATCACAAGAGAATCAGAAGATACTCTCACACCATTTAAATCCACATCTGATCATGGAGAACTTATGAAAGCTGATTATGAGCGATTGCGCAGATATAGAACTTGGAAGTTCAGTTCTATTGCTAATCAAAGAAGTCAGCAAGCAGAAATGGAAATTATTGAAAATTGGGTATTCGACCTCTACAACATTACAAGTTTAATGTAATTAATCAATCTTGATGAATTCTTAAATCAAGGATATGCTACTGATGATGAAATAGCTATTGGAGGAAGCCATAGCGATGGAAGTTCAAGAAAAATGTCGATGATGATGATTTGAGAAGATCCGACCTAAAAAAGGATTCTTGCCTCTATACAAGAAAAGGAAATCGCAATGTAATCCGAATCATCGATAGTGATTCTAGTAGTTACGAGAAAGCAAAGTGGAAGTTCAAGTTCGAAAGTGTATCTCAAAACATGCAAGACAAAAAACAAGAAGGAGGTTACCAATCTCCCACCGACAAGTCTACACTTGAAATAGCAAGAATCGCGTGGCAAACATGCCTAGTGAAGAGTCAGATGATGAACTCAACGTACATCTATCACCAGCAAAAGCTATTGATCCATCAAGCTTGGAAGAAGCTAAAAAACAATCTGAAAAAAGAAGACAATCGACTGAATATAGAGAAAAACTGAAGCAAGTTGTTCTCTCACCTCTAAAGCAATCTAAATCAACTGAGGCTGAGACAAACAAAGGAAAAGAACAACAAGCAGGAAGTTCAAAAGATTTACCCACTCAATTGGATCTCATTAAGTTCTATCATAATGAGATAATCAGAATTCAGAAAGACGATAACAGCTTATTTGGAAAGGTTCTACATGCCTTAGAAGCCAGCAAAGATGAAAGAAGCAATCTTGAAAAGAAAATGGATACCGTCAATGATAACTGTCAAAACACCCTGCTTGAGCTTCAGAAAACAACCATCGAGCATGATGCAAGAAGAGATGAAACTCAAGATAGATGGGAAATTATTCTGAATAATCGGGTAGATAGAATGATCTTAATGGAACAGGGCATGAAGGACTCAGTTGTGGCTAAAACCATTTTGGCATCAACTCAACAAACTTTGAATGCTTACATCAAGAGCCTGATTCATAAAGATGATGTCAATAAGGGGGAAAGTTTGGATATCTTAAAAGTCCATGCAGTTGAGATGCCCCAAGTCCTTACAAATGTTGATGATAAGTTGAATGAACTGAAGAAAGCAAGAGGAGATTTCACTGATGAAGAAATGAAACTGATTGTTAAATATTCAGAGCCTACTACCAAAAGAGTTGGTTTGGATTCTCGTCTATACAGTTTATTCAGAAACTTACCAGAAATGGAAGGAGTATCAAAAGAAGAATCTCTAGAATCGTTCCTACACATACAGAAGGTGCTCATGCACTATTGGAATAAACTGAAGAAATGGGAAGCAGATGGTACCATAGATAGAGAATCAGAGAAAATTGAAAAGGCTGAACCTGAATTTGTTAATAATCTACTGAGAACCGCCACCAATGAAAGATTGAGGGCAACTGTGTTCACTTTTGCAGTTCTTTTCCGAAAAAAAAAATTTTAAGAAGAACAATCTATCTCAATCATGGAACATTTGGGCAAGCCTCCATGGAATTGAAAGCTCAGCTACAAATGATGCTATGAGATCTTTTGCAGAAAATTATGATAATCAAGTTTCTCAATCTGCCAAGTAAAAAGAAACTATCTTCTAGTTTTTTTTATCATGTTGTATTTTATTACTCTACCTTGTAACTCAGTTATTAAATAAATTTTCAGTTTCTCAGTTCATTGCGTTATTTACTGTATTTTGTTTTATCTTTTTGTATTTCTTTTAAGGAGGGTATTGACATCATCAAAAAGGGGGAAATTGTTGGAAATAAAATTTATGTTTTGATGATGATTCATCGCTTACTCAGTTATTATTCTAAACCCCATTGATGAAGTGTCATAACTAGCTGTTATAGTGCAAAGCAAAAAGGTGTCTAGGTATCAAATGTATAGGATTTATTAGAGTCTGATATTTGTATAGGTTAAATCGACAAGCAATCGTAATAGTTCTAAATTGGAACCGAGAAAGTAAGAAACCGAGATTTTAGAAAGCGAACAATAGAACACATCAACATGAAAAATCAAGTAGATAAGTTCGTTTGAGATTCTGAGACTCGGTTGACTTATCTAAGAAGATCAAGAAGCGAGGTCACATACTCGATTATTGAAGATTGAAGCGAGGTTCAAACTCGGTTATGAAGACTAAGTCGAGAGGCTGTAAAGTTAGATTCGAGCAAGATTGTGGTGACTCGAATCGACTTTATGGATCTTGTATGAAGACCTAAGAATCATAAGGACAATGAATTCTTAGATGATAATGAGTCATGGTGTACTCGATTAAGTCAATTATAATCGGATGAAAACTAGAAATCTTGATATTTGAAGAAGAGTAAAATCACGATTAATGCTCCAAGTCGGTCCAAGAAAGCGACAAACAATAAACTCGATACAAAGCGATAAGGAAATTGAGTTTTATAAGTCATCCATCAAACAAATTGGTCGTACAATCGAACGTTACAAAGGAAGTGATTTTATTGGATGAACTACTGACAAATCAGAACGGTCATAAAATATAGCCGTTGCAAGATTCAAGCAGGATGAACGTTGGATGAACCCCTATAAATAGACCACCTCTACAACGTCAAAAAAAGGGGGATATATATATATATGGCAAGAGAGCAGGAAAACTAAAAAGTATCTATCTAGTCAAGAAAAATTTAATTAAGGGGGAAAGCCAAATTCAAAAGAATACCTGCTAAGCACTTAATTGCAAGATCAAAAAATTTCTTCTAGTATTCAAAGTGCGTTCAAGCTTAATCAAGTTCACTCATTTGAAGAAATACAGAGCCGTGATTAATTTAACCACCCAGAAGAAAAGCTCAAATCACAGTTGAATCATAGTTATTGATTCAAAGTCTCAACTTTGATTTTATCAAAGGTTTAGACTGTGAAACACCAAGAAGGTGTGAAGGACAGTTGAGTGCAGTCAGGAAGACTGTGTTTGTGATGAGCTGGTGCAGAGGCAATTCTACCCTCCAAGGACCAGTGGTTCAAACAGTTGAAGAACAGCAATCCTACCTGTTCTACAAGTGTTTATAGTGAAGCTAGGGATTAGTCAGGGACTATCAGTTTAGGACTCTTTGTAACCGGGCCATCTCAAAGAAGTTCTAGTGGAATTTTCCTCCGCATCACAGGGGAAGAGAGGATTGACAGGATTACACCACCTAGAACCTCTATAAATCTTGTCTATTTATTTTACGCATTCATTTACTTTATCATAGTTATATTTATGTGGTTTTCACTCTGAAACTAAGTTAACTAGTTGTTAAAGGCTAATTTTTTATCCGCTGCCAGTTAAGAAGACTAAATACAAGTCAGTCTTGACTTATACTCAGTTAAGTTAGCTGAACTCCGCACAAGTTTTGGGACAGAACAAAAGCTGGGTGAGTATCGATTTGAGTTTGTGAAACTTCTCGCCTCCGGGCTTTTCAGTTTTGGGAATGTTTTTGGTGACAAGTTTATTCACCCCCCCCCCCCTCTAAACTTGTGTTAGCCTTTCCAAGGGACCAACATATAGGTATAATTATTGGTACCATTTAGAGCGTTATCAGCGGTCTATACCGGTTTACCGAGGCATTATTTAGAAAACTAAAAACTGGGATTCACTACAACAACGTTGATCGAAATGTTTAATTAACAGTAGGTTAGATCGGGTCAATCTGCTTATTGTAATCGTAAACTGGCATGAAATACGAATAGTGAAGTGCTAAGTTTGGACATAGTCCGATGGACCCTAGGAACGTGCTGATCAATGTCGACAACTGTCTCGGCAGGTTAGCGGTATGAGTTAGCGCTCGATATCGGTAATTCTAGTTCTTTATGCATATGGGTTATTATGGACCAATTAAGGAGGGTATCTTGCGTATAGATTGTCTACTACCATTTTCGGAGTAGATAGGAGTAGGAGGTTAACCCGTAGCTGATAATAATTAAATCAAACGCTCGCTCGATTAATTTAAGGAAATTATGTGGGGAAGTGAACGTAACGATTAACTAATCCAAGTTAGTAGATCGGTGAGAAGATGGGGAGAAATACCAAGTTTGTTTTCTATTCATTTTTGGTCCATGACCGCCTCTATGTTGCTTCTTAATTAGGTTAGAATCGTTTATACTTATAGTTTCATTGTCTCTGTAGGATCGACCTTGACTCGCATTTACTATACTATGATGTACCTAGTATTCTTGCTAGTAATATCGACGTTAGTGACTTACACGCGATCAAGATTTTTGGCGCCGTTGCCGGGGACAATGGCCAATTTTAAATATAAACGTTTTAATTCTGATTAAGAAGTTGTTTTTATTTTATTTTATTTTGAGTCTTGAGTCGTTCTAGAAAAAACCTGCACTTGTTAAACTCCCAGAAGGAAAAATTTTAGGGCCGGTTTACCGTGGTTTACCCCCGGGTTTCCAAGGCCTGAAAAAATGAATTCTAACAGCCACTGTTATTCTGTGTTATTCCCTATTGATTTTAGTTAGTAGGTCCACAACAGTTGGGATCATACCCAACTGAAGCGGAAGTTGCTAACCTTTTTTTGTTTTATTTTGTCTTTTTCGCAGGAAGATTAGAACACTTCAGAGATTCGATCAAACTGGAGTTGAAAATGAGCAAACAAGTCAAGCGATATGCCTCGGACAATATTGTACGTTACACCGATTTCTATGTACCCTGGATCTGAAGCCAGGGAGCATTATAAAGCTATTAAGAAGTGGTTGGAAAAAGTGAAAGAAGCAATCAAGCAAAAGCATGAAGAGAATTTAGAGGAGTATAGCATGTATCGTCCAGGTGAGTTCCCTATCGAGTTCATTGTAATATCGTCTTCGGATTTTTATTCTGATGATACTGAAGAGGATCCTGACACGAAGTTTACTGAGCCTGAGGATTACCCAGACATAGACACCGTGGTGAAGTTAGGAGACCCTGGCATGTTCCGACTTCCAATTTCTGTTAATGGTATATCAGTAGGATTAGGTCTCTGCGACTCTGGCTCTAGTTGCAACATTCTACCTTTTTCCCTCTAACAAAAGATTAAGCTTCCGGTCGTTATGAATCAAACTCGAACCATGACTTTCGTCGATAGAACTAGGGATATGCCTGCCGGCTTCCTTAGGAAGTGCACGATTAAGGCAGGAGGGTTCACTTTTCCAATTGATTTCACGGTTATAGACGTACCAGAGGACCCAAATGCCCTAGTATTGTTAGGATGACCTTTCTTAGCGACAAGAAGAGCAGTCATGGATTTCGACAGTGGGGAGATTACTTTGAGGTTGAATAATGATGCAGTATCTTTCAAAATCTTAGAGCCCCTAGAAAATTGGCCGGAAAGTTGCAAAATGGCTTATGATTCAGGAAAAGTAGAAATTATGGAGATAGAGGGGCATAAGCATCGAGAGGTTGTAGTAGAAACCGTTGAGCAGGAATTCATGAGACTAAAGATGAGAGAGAGAGAGAAGATAAGGACCACAACAAGATGCTCACAGAATCTAGTCCTTCCGTGTTGCGTAGTAAACGCTTTGAATTTAAAGAATGAGATGTGGAGTCCTTGGGTCTAAAGTCTAAATCTCAATGCAGTGGAAGACCTAGTATGCAAGCTATGAGAGAGAGGCGTGCTAGGAAGAGAGCTCAAAAAGGTTCTATAAAGGTGCAAACCTCTGGAGCGAAAGTTTGGCGAGTTAAAACTCCGAACCCTGAATGATCGGAGATCTGAAGAAAGTCGAGCTGGCGACTCTAAACTCAGAACTATTTTCTTTAAACCCTTAGGTAGATTAGGAATGAATAAAAGTAGCCGGATAAAGGGACGAGCTTTTTTTCATCCTACCGCACCCTTAGGCTTGAAACCGATGGTTGTGGAAAGGTTTTTTTTACTCGTTGTGGATTCTTGTGAAATAGGTTAGGATCGAGTCGAAGATAACAAACAAAAGAGTAAGAGGCTAGTCGATTTGAGGTCAGAATTGAGCAGAGAGGTTGAGTCAAGAGTGCAGAAGAGAAGTACAGAGAAATCTGGGGAAAAAAATGCCCCGGTAAACCCTAGGCTACCTGCGGTTTACCGAGCATGGATTTTCAGTTTTCTAAACGACAGATTGAAAAGCTAAATTTTTAGAGACACGTGGAGGACACACGTTGCACCAGGAACCACTAATCAACAGAAACCGCCCCATTTTCCCCTCTTTTCAAATCTTTCATCCTTTCCCACTCTCCACCATAACTCCACCTCAATCCCATCAATCACCCCCTCAAATCCCCCACCCTAATAACTTCTCTACCCACTATCCCACTAAATCCTTCCACCTTCACTCATTTTTCCTATTTAAACCTCCCATTCACCACCATAATCATCATTCCATCTACTATCTTCTTCCTAAAATCATCACAATTCTCCCATTTCTTCTTCTACTTTATAACAGTCGGCCACCATCACCACCACTATCGCCATCAAACCTTCACCAAAACCAAACCTTTCTTCCATTTTCACCAACCTAAACCACAAACCACACCATTTTCTTCACTCTGTTGCTGTCTAGTGCTGATGTGCTAGTGAGGTGCTGCAGTTCTTCATCTTCCATTCAACAGAGCACAGTCCCAAAAAGTAATCAAGATAAAATCGGGCCGGTAAACCCTGACCTACCTCCGGTTTACCGAGGGTCAATTTTCCAGAATCAGCATCAGCATCAGTCCTGTTGTCATCTAGGATGGGTCCAAGGCGTAGCCGATCCGTTCTTCATCGCAGTGGTTATCAGAGAATATACGGTGATGCTAATCCCTTGATAGACGGGGTTGAGTAATTCCATTCTTTAGCTATCTATGAGTCGTTCCGAGGGCATTTGAACGCAAGGCCAGTTGCTCGAGAACGAGAGGTAGGGTAGGACGATTGTGGATCGATCTTTCCCCGATCCTTGCAAGAACAAGACATTCTGGACATGGCAGACGCACATACACGGTTCAAAGCCACGGTGGTAAGGGAATTTTATGCTTATGTTTAGCACAACCCCGGAGCCACATTTATGATGGTCCGTGGTGTTAAAGTTGACTTTTCGATCGATCGGATCAACAAGTATTATGGGGTTCGAAATCCACCGGTGGGCCCGGATGAGTACACATCCTCGAGCAACATTAAAGATCTTGAGAGGATGAACATGATTGTGATTACTTTGGGGTGCAATGAAAGCGCAACCCTATGGGAGCACCCACCATCTTTCTGGAAAACGAGCTATCCTAAGATAGGAAGGTGGTTAATAGGTTTGTCTGTGCTCGACTTCTGCCGACCAAGCATACGGTGTTTGTCACACCGAAGAGGGCAGAGTTGATGTTCTATCTAGGGCAGGGATCTTCAGTCAACATTTGTCTTCTGATGCATAGCCGTATTCACGAGCTTGCTTCCACATCTGAGCACGAGCAGTTGCCATACGGACCCATGATTGACATGTTCGCTTTGGAGAATGAGGTCAAAGTTCTGGTTAGTGATGAGTGGGAAGACCCTGAGCCAATATTAGTTCATAGTAAGTTTCAAAAGGGTAAAGACGGGTTGGACGAGCAGAGGGAGAGCGTACTCCAGTCCTCGGAGCACCGCGGACTCAGAGAGCCTTGCTAGAGGAGCACTCGTGAGAGATTACGAATCTACATCACAAGATGGACAGGATCATAGATTTCCTAGGAGTTTCTCCTGCAACCCCACCACCTAGGATTGTCCCTCGTTATAGAGCATCTTCTTCTGCCGCTGCTGCATCCAGTTTAGGACCACCTCCCAGCTTTGAGCCTAGAGATGACTGGGAGGGTTATTCTAATGAGGATTAGTCTTTTTCTTTTCGTTGTTGTTTTCCATTTTCTTGTTTTTATTTTTCTTTCCTATCTAGTTGATGTAGCGGAATATTATTAATATAATGATTTTGATGGCTTAATTTGTTTGGAGTTAATTATTTTCTCTTTTACTGCTGCCATTTTATTATACGATTTCTTGTCACCACTATTCTTCTTGGTTTGTTTGAGACACTTAGCGCAGATTCTTCATGGACTACTTACATAAGCCCGATGATTTATACGACGATCCAATTCTTCTTTGGTTGCACCCTTAACCGAAGCTAAGTTCCTTTTCGTTTTCATTTTTCATCTTACACATTAGGGACAATGTTCTGTTTAAGTGGGGGGTAAGGAATGTCACTTAGCTTCTTAGCATTATATTCCATGAATTGCGTTATTATCTTGAATCTCTTTGATGCATGATTCACCACTTCGACTTTGATTCATTTTGACAGAATTTCGAAAAAATATGATATTTTGATCTTTTTGAGTTAATTGACTTCATCTTTGTTTCACTTTGGACAAGCAAGAGTAAATGCCCACTTCTGAAGTAGTGCCGTATTAAGCGTATATTCTGTTATGAGCCACCATTTTAAGCACGTATAACTCACTTCCCTTGGTGTGTAGTTGATAGCATATTGCTTTGACTAGAGTTAACCCTGGCTTCATCACGAATCATGTTTCACCAACACTTATGAATACAAAGGAATTTCGGATTCGGTAGTTTATCATGAGTGGGGCCGTGAGGATAGATAAATCAATAAGAGTTCACCCACCAAGAATGAGAAGTGCATTGAAATATATACATCTATATTCTCTTTGGCAAAATCAGAGTCGATGGAGCATAAAACGCACGACTTTTGCATAGACCGATAAACGCAAGCTTAAGTGTAATATATACTCGGTTCTCGATCTGCCTTGCCAGCTAATTTGACTTATAAATAACATGTTCGAGACTGGTTAGTTCAACTACGGGTTGACGTAATGTGAGGTTGTCTGCATTACTAAGCGGTTGTGAAAGTTATTGCACACACACATTGGCTCATGACATGAATAGTGTTTAAATCATCACCAATGGATATGAGTGGCATGATCTCGATCTTGACTTTGTGAGGCATAGTTGTTTTAAATTAACTTGTATATTGATCAGAGTGTCGTGTTTCTTTTCGCCTTTTTTCTCGGGACGATCAAAAGCTAAGTGGGGGGTAGTTGATAACGCCCAAATCGGTACCAATAATTATACCTTTATTCACCCCGAATTCTACTCAAGAAGGAT
The DNA here is from genome assembly GCA_026214975.1 of Gentiana macrophylla. Lineage (NCBI taxonomy): Eukaryota > Viridiplantae > Streptophyta > Magnoliopsida > Gentianales > Gentianaceae > Gentiana > Gentiana macrophylla. Next base: position 16,670,488 of record CM047807.1, read on the forward strand.
AGATTGGCTCGTTATTATATGGAATATGTGTTAAATACTATGTGTATGTTTCTAGGATTGTAATTCTGCATCTGTGTTATTTTCCTGAGGTTTTGGTACTGTTTTGTCTCTTTTTACATGTTTTATAGGATGTACCAAATCTGGAGCATTGGAGAATGGATCTGGACCATAAGGAGTATATTGGGCCGAGTGATTAAAGTCCAAGAAGAAGGCTACTGTAGAAAAAGAAGAAAAGTCGGCCCGGTTTACCGTGGTCTAGGGCCGGTAAACCGAGGACTTGTTGGACACGAAATTGATTCTGCCGCCTCTACTAGGTCGGTTAGGGTTTTAGAGAGTCTTAAGTCGGTCATTGTATCTATATAAGGCCACATTATCAGATTATTACATAATTCTTCGATAGTTTTCAATTACATTATACAATTTTGATGAAATAATGTTATTCCAAGCTTTTAAGGAGTTGTTTATGGTTTTCTCCCTTTCTCTACCGTCTCTAGCTTGAGTAAATCGAGCTAGATCACCATTGTTCAAGGTATGAAGCTTTGGACATTCCTTTTTGTCTTCAATATGGTAAATCTATTTGTATTTATGTGTTTTAGTTAATCTGCATGTTTAAAGACCCCATGATTTATTTATTTTAATCGTATGTGAGCAATGTAGATCCAGGAATAACCCGGCGGTCTATACCAGTTTACCGGGCATTATTTAGAAAACCTAAAACTGGGATTCACTACACCTACGTTGATCGGCAGGTTTAATTAACAGTAAGTTATATCTGGCCAATCTGCTTATTGTAATCATAAACTGGCATGAAATACGAATAGTGAAGTGCTAAGTTTGGACATAGTCCGATGGACACTAGGAACGTGCTGATCAATATCGACAGCTGTCTAGGCGGGTTAGCGGTATGAGTTAGTGCTCGATATCGGAAATTCTAGTTCTTTTTGCGTATGGGCTATTACGGACCAATTATGGAGGGTAGCTTGCGTATAGATTTTTGATCGCATAAGAATACTAGGTACATCGCAGTATAGCAAATACGAGTCAAGGTCGATCCCACAGAGACAATGCAACTTATAAGTATAAACGATTCTAACCTAATTAAGAAGCAACATAAAGGTGGTCATTGACCAACAATAACACAAAAGAAAACGAACATGGTATACCTCTCCTCACCGATCTACTAACTTGGATTAGTTAATCATTATGTTTATTTCCCCACATAATTTCCTTAGATTAATCGCGAGCTTTTGTTTTAATTATCATTATCAGCTACGGGTGCAATTCCTAACCCTATCTACTCCGACAATGGCAGCAGACAATCTATACGCAAGCTACCCTCCTTAATTGCTCCGTAATAACCCATACGCATAAAGAACTAGAATTTCCGATATTGAGTGCTAACTCATACCTCTAACCCGCCTAGACAGCTGTCGACATTAACAAGCACGTTCCTAGGGTCCATCAAGACTATGTCCTAATTAACACTTCACTAACAGTCCTTCATGTTAATTTACGAATTACGAATATTAGATAGGCCAGACCTACTACTCGTTTTAATTATTCCAGCTGAATAACGTAGCTATAGTGAATCCCAGTTTAGGTTTTCTGAAACATGCCTCGGTAAACCGGTATTGACCGCTGGGTTACCGGGGGCGGCTTTTTTAATTCAGACATCACCTGAACAAAGGTTGGAACTGGTGGTACAGGTTGCTGAGGATCATATAGCACCTGGACACAGGTTGGAACCAGAAATGGGTTTGGAGGAAACCCCTGCTGCTGTTGGAGAACAGGCTGCTGTTGTGGAGCCTGCTAGAGGAAAGTCCACTGTAAAGAAAGATGGTCAGCAGACTGCTGTTATTGATGAGGATGAGCAGCTGCTGGACTATGACTACAGTGATGAGGAGTTTCAAGTGCCTGAAGGAAAACATATTGCTGATGAACCACAACAGGCATTTGTACCCATTTTTTAGGAACCTGCCCTAGATCCTATACTAGAGGAGTTTCAGGGTCCTAACCTTGCTGGGAGAGACATGAGTAGAGCCATGGTTGTCAGCAGATAGAGGGCACAATACAATGTTGAAGAGCCTGCTGATGAAGCTGCTGGACATATGGCTGGAGGAATGGCTGGTGGGGTACCAGCAGAGATTTTGGATGAGTTGAGGACTGTCAGAAATGACATAACAAGGTTAAGAACTCAACTTGACAGGCAAGAGCAGAGGTTTGAAGATTTGATGAATCTGGTGGAAAATAGAGGGAGGACTACAGAAACAGTTGCCTCCAATATTACTTCCACTCAGTATGCTCTTGCTGACCTTGCTCTGGATGTAAAGGGGATCAGACAAGGAAATACAATGAAGGAGAAGTTTCTGAAAGATCAACTTGAAGCCATCCACCAGAAACTTGATAAACTTGCTGAGGCACTCAAGCCTGATGTGGCTGAGGCTGTTGGAACACTTCAACCTGCTGGATTGGATCCTAAGTTTACTGAGAGGATCAATCTACTGGAGCAAACAATGCAAGAGCGGATTACTGCAGTTGATACTATAACTGAAATTATTGAAGGACAACTGAGTAATCTAGTAATCACCCAAGAGAGTGTTCATGGCCTCTTTGTCCCGCTTTGTTGATGATGTCAATAAGGGAAGAGAGCCAAACAAAGAGATAGCAAAAGAGGCTGCTAGGATCTTTGCTAAGAAAAGATGGGAAGATGACACCAATGCATTCAGAGAACCTGTACCTGGCAGACTTCCACTCACTGATGATCTTCTCAGAGAATATAATAAGGTCTACAACAGCAAGAGAAGACCTTACCATGATAAAGGTTTCCATGAGGGACTAAATTCCTTTCTGGGACTTAAGTTTTGGGAAACAAGGTTTAAAGCCTTGAGAGCTGCACATAGAGGTGGAAGAGGTGGTAGAGGTGGAAGGAGTTTACCTACCACATCAGCAAAGGAATCACTGAATGAATTTAAAGAAGTATACATGCGCTTAGGCTTTAGAGTACATCAGATCAATCTTACTCTACCTGAGGCATGGAAATGGTGGAAAGAAGTGAATCCTCACATTGACTTCTCTCTTATTGAAAATGAATGGATGAGAGAAATGGTTAGAGAAATAAGAGCTTATCAAGAGCAAGTAGAGAAGGCAAGAGAAGAAAGAGAAAGAAGACACTAGATCAGTATACTTTATCTGCTTTATTACTTGCTGAATCTAGACTGTAATACTTTTGAACAAATGATTATAATGAGAAATGACTGAATTTGTTCTGTTTTTTGTCTTTAATCTTTGTGCTTTGCTGTAAGGAGGGTATTGGCATCATCACCAAAAAGGAGGAAATTGTTGTTCTTATTTTTGAGTTTTAGTGATGAGTGCCAAACTAGCTGTTATAGAGCAAAGGCAAAAAGATGTCTAGATCAAATGTATAGGTTTATTAGAGTTTGATCTTGTATAGGTTTGATCAAACAAGCACTGTAAAAGGTCAGCTGACTTACATCAGCAGACTTGTCTATATCAGTAGGGTACCTATGTCAGTAGACTAGTTTAGGAACCTGCTGAAGACTGAAGGCTGAGGGCTCAAACTCAGTTATTGAAGGCTAAGGGATCAAACTTAGTATTTAAAGTCAAGGATATGGAATCAGAATTTAAGGAAGTCTGTGATGACCTAAACTGATTACATATACCTTGTGTACAAGGTCTAAGTTCCACAAGTTAAGTGGTGATTGGAACTTAGTTATATGCAAAATGGTGTAATCTAACTTCACAATAAAAAGTTAGATATAAGAGAAGTCAGCTAAAGTGTTTTTATAAACACAGCAACATTGGAACAGCTGACTAATATACATTTCAGCAGAGTTACATTCACAGGAACCTGCTGATGTATATCTCGGATTATTCAAAGGTTACATTGGGAGATTACAAAGAAAGGGACAGCTAACAACTTCTGATTTTATCAAACAAATCAATGGTTAAGATTAAATGGATGTTGGAAAGATTCAGACCTTTATCCAATGGATACAAGTCAAAGGGTTGATGATCAGAACCTGTCAAAAAGTAGTCGACGATGTCAAGATACTATAAACAAGTGATGTAAAGCAAAGTCAAATGGGATAAATCTGAAACGGCTATGTTTGAATTTCAAACATAAGTCACAAGGATTCCTACCTATAAATAGAGGAGTCCTAATTTAGATACAAGTGATGAAAATTAAGGATCTATCTTGAGCTATAAGATTTCAATCGATAAAAACACCATGTTGACCCTACTGAGCATAAAGGCTACTGATCCAGTAAATTTCTTCAAGTGTAATCTGCTTTCAAGCTACATCAAGTTTACACACTTGAAGACCTTAAGCTGCTGATCATATCATCCTGATCAAGCTGCTGAAAGCTGAATCACTTTCTTGATTCAATCTTTCTTTTACAAGAGATCTACTGAAGACAGTGAAGCATCTTTGGGTGTCAAGGAATGTTGTTTGTGGTGGAGCTGGTGAAGAGGCAATCCTACCCTTCAAGGACCAGTGGAAGAATTTGGAGCAGCAATCCTACATGTTCCAAGTGTTCAGTTTGTGAAGCCATAGTTATTGGTGAAAGACAAACAACTTAGGGATTTTTGTAACTACTACCTCAAGAATCTCTAGTGAATTACCTCCAACATCACAGGAGAAGAGTGGACTGATAGGATTACACCACCAGGAACCACTATAAAAACTGCCTACTTACTTTCAGCATTTATATTCTGCACTTAGTACATTTAGCACATCAAACTACTGAATCTAGCAACTGAATTCACACACATACACTACTGAGTATCTAATACTTGTATCATATTTTAACAACAAGTAAAAAGGCTTAATTTTTTATATATTCCACGGCATAAATTCAGTAAACTCAACAATCGGTGAGACTAGTGAGTGGTCACAGACCATCGAGCTATCGCAGGTCTTTGAAGTTGCTGAGTTTGTTAACTCCAAAAAGTTTTAAGTGTTAAGTTTATTCACCCCCCCTCTAAACTTAACCAAAGCCTTTTCAAGGGACCAACAGAGTTACTTCGAGAGAGCATGATATCCAGATTATAAGATACGGTCGTTAATGTTTGACACTCAACGTACGACCGTATGGATATTATTACAGCGATAGGATTGTAACTTACACGGTATCTGTTTCACATGAAAGGTAGTAGTCATTGAATTTGACTCTTCCGATGATTAGGGGTCACGGTGTGTTGCTAGACGATATCCCGTGATCGTTAGGCATAAAGGGCATTTTCGTAATTTTCACTTTGTGTCTACGGCCAACATATTCGGAAGCCTATCGGGTCACACACATATGAACATCTAGCCGGATTAAAATGTGGTTATAGTTGATGACCAAATAAGGAAAGTTTATCTCGAGACTATAAAGGTTATAGTGGTAAATTAATATGGTGGTATTTATTTATTATGAATAAATTAAATACAAGATATTAATTATGTTGATTAATTGAATATACATATATTAGATATGAATGTCGAAATTTATGTGTATAATGATACACATATATTTTGCAAATTAATTAATCATAGTATTATATTAATTAAAGAATGTTCCGGATGCCAAATCTTTGGCAAGAGGGGCGCCACTTTCACTGTGTATATGATACACTTGGATTGTGCAATTTAATTAATAAGATTGCCATATATTAATATTATATATTAATGACTATAGATTTGCACACATGTGTAAATTGATTTATGGTAATAAGATAAAGATATATGCAATATAAGATATTGTTAATATATATCTTGGAAATATATTTAATATGGGATATTGAATATTAATGAGATAAATCAATCAATTATATTTTCCTTATTTTATTGGGATTAGGTTTTCTTCTCCTCCACACATATGGGGCGCCACCTTCTACTATAAATAAGATGTGGGTGTCAAGCTCTTTTGTACATCATAGTTCCAAGAACTAATAGTTCTTGTAAAATAGAGAGCATCCTATAGAGAGTTGGAGAGAGGGGAAAAAGGCCGGTCTAGCAACCAGAGTTTTCCAATAGCAATCCATGATGGGATTCCGGTGGGCTGTTTGTGTGGACTAGCGGTAGAGGCTGAACACTTGGGCGGCTCTATGCAGAACTACTCTTCTTAGACGGTCAAAGCGTCGATCTTTTAGATCAAACAAGGTAACCACCGTCTTTAGTTTATTTGTTTATTGCTTAAACGAAGTCGATCTTGCGTAAAAGGAAATCAAATTTTTTAAATTCCAATGCGTTCCCGCTTAGATTTCCTCACAATCGGCAATAGCGTTGACCGCATCTTCCCCTTGATCGGTCTCTTCTTGATTCTCAGCTCCTTCCCGGGTGGCCTGATCCACTAACTCCCTGAGGTTTACAGGTTTGACCTGAGGCGGCTCCCAACCATCTGCATACGTGTTCAGCTCGACCTCAGTATAAAGAATGGAAGGGTGGAAAACCCTCAGATGCTCGGAGAAGGGTGGGGTAACGATCCAATCCCGCATGGTCTCAAGGCTAACAACGCCGCCTTGAGCCCACACGCACCTTGTGAAATGATAGATGCCTAGGTCATACCCCATCAATAAATTCTCGCCGGCTATCTTCTGAGCACCCCCAGAGGCTTTAAACTCTTCCACGGCCTTCTTTCTCGCGGCCTCTATACGGCCTTTAGCCTCGGCACTCAAGACGGATAGTTTCTACTTCAGATCAGCGGTCACCTCTTGTTTACTTTTCCAAAAGTTTCTAGCCTCGTCGACCCGCTGCTGCATCTCTCTCAGAGACCGATCAGCCTCTTTATCTTTCTCCATGAGCTCGCGGTTGAGTACAGTTCAACGCTCGGAGTTCATATGAACCTCAAGTTGCATCTTCTTCGCCTCAGCAAGCTGTTTTTTCAACTTGACGTTCTCAGCTTCAACAGAATTAAGCCGCACACGCAAGACGGCCCTGACCACTTTAGCAGCGTTTAACTCCTAGGCAACATCCGAGCTCGACGATATAGTATCTTTATAATCATTTATAAACTGTTTGAGGCTACTACCGACCTAAAAAAGCAAAGGTTTAAACATTCTGGTTGGAAAATAAAAAGATAAACGAAAAACAAAGAGCAAGCAGATGTTTACCATGCTCGCCGTTGCCTCGTACAAGCCCCATAAGTCCTCGATGTTCTATAGAAAGGCACGACAGGGATCAGTCTGATCTGATAGCACTATCCGATCCTCTATGCCGCGACCGACCTCCAACTGAACAGGATTGGGAAGGCTCCATCTTAGATGCCTCAGCGGGGCCATATCGGCTATCACCCTAGAAATCGTAATCGCTCTGGGCATGTCAATGGGCAGCTGGCGCATGAATTCCCTATCCATCTAAACAGCAGGATGACCCTGAGGTCCAATGGGTAAACCAGCAAAGGGCACCATCGCGGTCATGCCCGCCGATGAGGATTTGTCGGCCACTGATTTGCCTTGGTCAGCAGCATCTTTGGATATATCCTGAGAGGAGGCACCGACCTTCGGTTGGGTATCGTCCACCTTGGATTTTTTGGGTTCACGAGCCTTCTGCTCGCCATCCCCACCCCCAGCGGGGTCGGTATCATCAGCAATTCTTCTCTTCTCGACAACCGGAGCCTTAGTGAGGACAATCTGTTTCAGAGTTTTGACCGCCCCAAATTTCTCCACTGTTTGTTTAGCTGGGGGCGAGGCCACTTTCCCAGCTGTAGATTTCGAGGCTCCACGTACTGAAGCTGCGCCTGCCGAGTCATTGCGGACGTCGACCATTGAAAGGTTGGTCTTAACCTCCTTCAGCGCACTACTCCTTTTCACCTCGCCAGAGGTCTACTGGGCAGTGAGCAAATTGCGTTTCTTCAAAGCGTCCATGGTACCTGCAAAGGGACAACATTAATCAATCAATATATAGTCAGGAGAAAGAAATTGAAAGCAGGCAAATTGAAACAAATGATAAACAAGTGAAATATTACTTTGAGCCCGATTTGAAGGATTGCCTAAACAAGTAAGACACAAAGAGGGCATGCATCTACCAAAATGACCTTTCTCATACCAATCAGGGTCACAAGGCAATGGTTCAACCACTACCACCAGATACCCAATACCCGTTCTGGAGAGTCCGGTCATCCTAACAAAATGTTGGTCGACGTCTAAAAGGAGTCTCTAGTTAAAAACTCGATCTTAACCTTGCCATCTTCGAACATACCCGAGAAATTCTTTGAGCTCAACTATGAACTCGTCATCAGCATCAGGAGTTTTCATATCCGCCAAATGATCGGTTTTACCGGAGTTCACAGGAATTTTCTCAAATTGCCAGCCAATTTGAGACTCTACCCTCATGCACCTCTTGTTCAAATCGGACACCTTATCGGGAAGATCAAATACAATTCGGGGTCTACCACTGCTCGACCTGCTGCGGGGACCATCTTCACCTTTCTTGTTGAAGCTGTAGAAGTAAAATAAGACTGGAAGTGGTGGTTCTCGCCCGTGTAGCCGGCTTATCACTATAAAGTCCATCACTACTAGGACAGTCCCAAGTGTAAGGTCGCATGGCATGACCCGAAGCTCCTCCATGAATCTGATGAAAAATTGGTCGAACGGTGGTTGAAGTCCGGCAGCGAGATGGTCGTAGTGCAGCCAAACATAATCCACGTCATCTCGGCCACAAACGCGGATTACATTTGTCACGCCCATATTGGCAAACCAGTAGGCATCCGGAATGTCATAAGCCATCATGGCCGGGGTATAATCAAGCTGATCTCGGATCACCCTCCATCGAATGCCAACTTCATTATCGAAACATTTTTGGTCGGCCAACTCGCGCTTAGCCACAGCGGACCTCTCTTTGCGCGGTCGTTTCTTTGGTTCAGATGGCGCCGCGGTTTTCTTTGGTGCCACAGTTTTCTTGGGCACCTCAGTTTTCTTTGTTTCCACTACTTCATTAAACCCCGCACTTCGAGCAACTGCCCCTCGGGTCACTACCCCTTGGATTCTATTGATAAGACTGCTCAACTTCGCTTGGTCTTCATCGTCGACCTCACCCCCGGCTACACCCTCACCGATAACCTCGACCTCCTCATCGCCAAAGTCAGGCTCATCTGTGTCGATGCCGACTACCTCTTCTTCAACTACCTCTTCGCTGACTACCTCTTCTTCAACTACCTCTTCTTGGTCACTCATGTCGACCTCCTTCGAGCCATAACCGGCAGCAGCGCAGACTTCTTCATCTGATTGAGTGTACTCTAGAGACATCCTGGAAAGAAACCGGGCGATGTGGATCAGTTAATCACCTAGACATGGAAGTCGGGCCGAGGTGAGCATAATCACACCCCGACACCTTGCCTCTTCTTCTTCCCTAAACAACAGATGAACTCTAATGTCATCTGGGAATCTATCTATGGGACAAGATAAATTTTTGGGGAAAAAACACATGCATATGGAAGCTAAAGGATTCGAATTTTAGACCCACAATCAAAGGATCCTAAACTCTAATAGCATTTCCTACCAAATAATCCTCAAACAAAAGAAAGACACTACTGAAATTGTTGGTCCCTTAGAAAGGCTAACACAAGTTTAGAGGGGGGGTGAATAAACTTGTCACCAAAAACTTTCCCTATACTGGATTTTAAACAAATTACGGTTCTGTTAAAACTTGTGTGGAGTTAAGCTGACTAAGCTGAGTTTAAGTCAAACTGACTTAACCAAAACTGAGTCAACCGGCAGCGGATATATTTAGCCTTTATTAAATATAAGTTAACAAACAGCTTGTTGACTTGGTTTCAATACGAGAATTACATAATTATAACTGATACGAAGTATACGTAAAGTAAATGAACAAGAATTATAGAGGTTCCAGGTGGTGTAATCCTGTCAGTCCTCTCTTCCCCTGTGATACGGAGGAAAATTCCACTAGAACTTCTTTGAGATGGCCCGGTTACAAAAAGTTCTGACTGGTAGTCCTTGACTAATCCCTAGCTTCACTATCTAAACACTTGTAGAACATGTAGGATTGCTGCTCTTCAATTGTTTGAAACACTGGTCCTTGGAGGGTTGAATTGCCTCTTCACCAACTCATCACAACCACAGTCTTCCTGACTGCACTCAACTGTCCTTCACACCTTCTTGGTGTTTCACAGTCTAAACATTTGATGAAATCAAAGTTGAGACTTGAATCAATAACTATGATTCAATTGTGATTTGAGCTTTTCCTCTGGATGTGAAAGTTATGCACAACTCTGTATTTCTTCAAATAATAGATCTTGATTTTGCTTGAATGCACTTGAACACTTGAAGAAGCTTCTTGATCTTGCAATTAAGTACTTAGCAGGAATTCTTTTGAAAATGGCTTTCCCCCTTAATTAGATATTTCTTAATTAAATCTGTTTTAATTCCTCCTGCACACACCCTTTTGTTGAGTTGATAAAGTAGTCTATTTATAGGGGTTTATTCAACGTTCATCCTGCTTGAATCTTGTAACGGCTATATTTTCTGACCGTTTTGCTCTGTCAGTATTTCATCCAATAGAATTGCTTCATTTATAACTTCGATATATTTATCGCTTTTGGATGATCGACATATAAAAATCGAAGTTTCTTGGTCGATTTTATCGATTGTCAATTTCTTGACCGACTTGGAGCGTTAATCAAATCTTACTCTTCTTCAAATATCGAGACTCAGTTTTTCATCCGATTATAATTGACTTAATCAGTACACCATGACGAATTATCTTCTAAGAATTCATTGTTCTTATGATTCTTAGTCTTCATACAAGATCCATAAAGTCGATTCAGTCACCACAATCTTGCTTGAAGTCTAACTTTACAGATCTCGACTTGTAATCTTCATAATCGAGTTTGAACCTCGCTTCTTCAATCTTCAATAATCGCGAGTGCGTGACCTCGTTCTTGATCTTCTATATAAGCCAAGCGAGATCTGTGTGTCCTCAACGAACTTATCTTCTTGATTTCATGGATGTGCTCTGTTTTTCAATCTTTCGTAGAATCTCAGTTTAACTAAATCTCGTTTCTTATTTTCTCGATTCACGACCTAGAACTATTACAATGCTTGTCCGATATAACCTATACAAGTATTAGACTTATTAAATCCTATACATTAATATCTAGACATCTTTTGCTTTGCACTATATAACAATTATGTTATGACACTTCATCAATGGGGTTAAGAATAATAACTGATTAAGCGATGAATCATCATCAAAACATAAATTTTATTTCCAACAGAAATCAAGTAAGGAATGGAATCATACCTGAAATAGGAGAAAAGCTTGAATAAACGGACGAGAAACTGCAAACTCTCGCCAGAAATCACTTGCTCTTGCCAGAAATTTGTAAGTAGAAATATCGAAATCGGACAGTGGAAATTTTTATTGAGCAAAAAGGACAAGTGTTTATTGCATTATAATTTAAATTCTCTCATATTTAATTACAAAAATGAATATATCTTTTGATCCGAGCGTCAAAAGATAGTAATTCCTTCACCATGTTTTTCTTTTTTTCGTTCTCTTTATTTAGACATCCATTTTAATATTTTTTTTCGATGCCATTTCGATGCATTTTTTTGTCAAAAACAACGAAACAATGGAATAGTGGATTTTAAGTCAATTCCACTTTACTGAACAATGAATTTGGAGTAACTAACAGCTGAATGGTTCTTATCACCCAATTTGTATTTCCACTGTCCTGATTGCTATTTTTTGCTTTTATTTTTCATTTTAAACTACTCCCAAAATAAGGAAGTGAAAAAAAAAAAATTTTGCTTTTTCCTTTTTCCTTCACGTTTCAGGACAAAATATTATTCAAGTCTCTGAATTGAATGTTATCCCATTTCTTAATTTATTCCAAATCAGACGTGTACTCCAAATCCCAAAGTAGAAGCAAAACTCTTATCCGGAAAAATATAATGAAACACTTTAAGAGAGGGAGAAAGAATTTTTTTTTTATAAAAAAAAAAAAAACCTATAAGGATATGAAAAGGGATGTTTTTTTTTTTTTTTTTTTTTTTTTTTTTGAAAAGAGAAAAATTATAATGCAATACAAAGTGAATTTAACCTCAAAAAAAATACAAAGTGATTTATAATTTATATTGTTTTAGCTTCGCACACGGTTAATATGCATTATGTGATAATACTTAAAGATGTACGACTATATAGGTCATTCTCTATGTCTTTGATATGCAATACAAAGTGATTTGTAATTTATATTTTTTAGCTTTTCACACGGTAAATATGCATTATGTGATAATAATTAAAGATGTATGCTATAATGTATGTCATTCTGTACATCTTTCATACAACGATTGCATTATAAATTACTATCTATTATGATATCACAGTTCAGAGAGAAGAGTATATTTTTCACACATATACGTTATCCGAATGAATTTGAGTTTGAAAATAATTTTAAGTCTGATAGAATTTGAAGTAAGATGTTAGTTTTTTTCTAGACCCAATATTGGTCAGAAATCACAATTGATATATTTTGACTGAAATTCAGTTCGTAAACTAATCAACATCTTGTTGAACCGAATTTGAGTTAGGAAATAATTTCATTCTGACCGGATTTGAGTTAGAATATTGGTTTTTCCAAAACTTAATATCGGTCAGAAAACACATTTCTTACTTCTACACTGAAATTCGATCGATAAACTAATCAAAATTCTGTCTAAAATTGAGTCTGAATCGATTAGTAAAATAATTAAATGGTAAACTTTGAACTAGAAATAAAAATGTGGTTTGTATAAAGAATATTTTAGATGTGAAAAAACTTTACTTTAGATTTGACTTTAACCATAAAAAATGAATATTTACTTTTTCTCAAAATAACAAATCAAGTGTTTTCATTTGACTTTTCAAAAATCGAATATCAATTTTGAGACCATCAATTCTGGTGTACCCTTTATCTATGACGTTGAAAGGCGGGCCATAAGATTAACTTTCGCACCATTCCTCTTATCCAATCACTTTTTTCACGTGTCACCCTGACATAATGCCACATCACCAGATATTTACTTATAAAAAAACCTTTCGCACATTCCACACAACTGTATTATCTCCCTGCATCATTTGCAGCAACGTAGGCGAAAAGGTAGTTGACATGGCGTCATGGAAGAAGCACAAGCAATTCAATCCAATTATTGAAATTGAAAACGATGAAGAAGAAGCTGAACAATCGATCGTAAACAGACGCATCGAACGCCTTTTCCTCCACCTCCGGCCGCCGCTCCTGTCATCGGAGGAAGAGGTGGAAATGGTGAACTGTGCCGGGAGATCGAAGAAAGTGAGCGTGAAAGTTGGGGAGTTATCGAATTATATGAGAGGAAAGCATAGGGATATTCAGCTCAAAGTGTTTGAGTATTTCAATTCAAGGCCAGACCTCCAAACGCCACTTGAGATTTCGAAAGATGACCATCGAGAATTGTGCATGAAGCAACTGTTGGGGCTTGTTAAAGAGGCGAATATTAGGCCTTTGTTATATGTTTCGGATGATCCTTCCAAGTATTTTGCAATTGCTGAAGCTGCGGGCAGTGTGGATATGTCTCTTGGGATCAAGATGGGTGTCCAGTACAGGTGATTCTTTGGCTAAATTCTATATATATTGGGTAATTTTTTAGTAAGCATAATTTATTATAGTTACACAATTGGATCCACCTATGAATGATTTTAGCTCTTTTCTGGATTATGTTCTTTTATCTTATCTGAATTTTATAGTTATGGTGTTGTTGGCAGTAATTAAATGGTAAATCAGTTTTGCTTCTTTATTGGTTTTGTCTTTCTTTGAGAGATTAGGATATGGAAGAAGATCATGATAGAAGTGATTGGGATCTTTCGAAAATTTTAGGCTTGAACCTGATGCAGAGATTTGTTGAATGCAGTGCTTTTCAGGCTTAATCAAGCACTGCATTCCAAGAAATGTCCTAATCAATCCTTTAGTATCTAGTTTGGGGAATTATTTTTCTATCATGTAGTTTTGAAATTGTGGTGTTAGATGTAAATAAGGCCAATACAATCATTCGGCCTCGTCCTATGCTTCTTGTTTACTTTCCATGGTTGCACTTGGAGAGGTAAAATGAGTTATTGTACTGCCAGATTTATTAGACGATGTGCTATGGTATTGTTAGCGTCATCTATGACATTTGGTGTCGATCAATCTGTTGGATTTGCGTATGACTCTGTTTTTGGTGGCATTAAGTTTCATTTATTTTAGGTTCTAGTGGTTTTGGTGGCCTAAGTATCTCAAAGTTGTAACTTTTGTTGTCATATTCTGCTCTCCAAGATACTACTGAGTCTTGCATAATATGCTTTTGCTAGTTGGCTATCTTGTTAATATCATGAACTGGACAGAGTGGAATGGACTTGTGCTCCAAATTTTACATATCTTTGTAGTCGTTTGTTTAATAATGTGACAAGAACTTATTTTCATTAGAAAATTTATGTAGTCTGTGGGGAGGCTCTGTACTCAACTTGGGAACTAAAAAGCATAGAGACAAGTACTTTGAGGGAATCGACAATTTGGAGTACCTTGGCTGTTTCGCTATGACCGAACTTCATCATGGTACGCTCTTCCACCTGCAATTTCTCAATACCCCTGTCTTAAATGCTTTACTAACCTATCTTGCCTACTTGGTTCTTCAAAGGCTCGAATGTCCAAGGCCTTCAAACAACAGCGACATTTGATCCATTAACGGATGAGTTCATTATTGACACACCAAATGATGGAGCTATCAAGTGGTGGATTGGTAATGCTGCAGTTCATGGAAAGTTTGCCACTGTTTTTGCAAAGCTCATGTTACCCACTCATGACACAAAAGGTGTCTCGGATATGGGCGTTCATGCTTTCATAGTTCCGATTAGGCATCTGAAGACTCACGAGACACTTCCTGGAGTTGAAATACATGACTGTGGTCATAAAGTCGGTCTGAATGGCGTAGACAATGGAGCTCTGAGATTTCATTCGGTGAGAATTCCTCGAGACAATCTTCTTAATAGATTTGGAGACGTTGCACGAGATGGTAGATACACAAGTCCCCTACCCTCTATCAATAAAAGATTTGCTGCCACATTGGGTGAACTTGTTGGAGGAAGAGTAGGATTAGCCTATTCATCAAACGGGGTTCTGAAGATCGCTACCACGATTGCTATTCGTTATTCCTTGCTACGTCAGCAATTCGGACCTCCCAAACAACCAGAGATCAGTATACTCGATTACCAGTCCCAGCAGCACAAACTAATGCCAATGTTAGCCTCAACATATGCATTTCATTTCGCCAGCCAACACTTGGTAGAATTATATTCTGATTTGAAGCGGTCACATGATGAAGAGTTAGTAGGGGATGTACATGCTCTCTCTGCAGGACTCAAAGCGTATATTACGTCTTACACAGCAAAGTCATTGAGCATATGCAGAGAAGCCTGTGGGGGCCATGGTTATGCTGCTGTCAACAGGTTCGGTAGTTTAAGGAATGACCATGACATATTTCAAACATTTGAAGGTGACAACACAGTTCTTCTGCAACAGGTTGTGAATATTTCCTTCATTTTAGAATAATTGAACATTGAATTTCATTGTTCTTGATTATAAGTTTCGGTATATGCTCAGGTTTCGATGGATCTGTTGAAGCGATATAAAGAGAAGTTCCAAGGAGGAAGACTTGCAGTGACATGGAATTATTTGAGGGAATCCATGAACACTTATCTTTCGCAGCCTAACCCCGTAATTTCCAGATGGGAAGGAGAAGATCATCTACGAAATCCCACTTTTCAGTTGGATGCATTTAGGGTATGTTTACCATGTCCGTCCACTTATCTTTGAAGTATATATATTGTCCTCAAATCACTGGCTTAATCTTACAACCATTTTTGGTGCAGTACCGGACATCACGTCTGCTTCAGAGTGCTGCTACTCGGCTTCAGAAACACTCGAAGACACTTGGGGGATTCGGTGCTTGGAACAGATGTCTGAACCATCTTTTGACTCTTGCTGAGTCCCATATTGAAACTGTCATCCTTGAAAAGTTCATTGCAGCTGTTCAAAGGTACTTACAAACATACAAACACTAAGCTTTACATTTCTTTATTTGACCAAAGTTTTTTGCTTCTGCTTACAGCTGTCCTGATGAGGGTTCTCGAGCAGCTCTAAAACTCGTTTGTGATCTTTATGCCTTGGACCGAATCTGGAATGACATTGGAACATATCGTAATGTGGACTATGTAGCCCCAAACAAAGCTAAGGTACAACAATAATCAATGGTTTATAGCCTATCGTGCAAGCGTATCCCGTATCCGATACGTATCGGATACCGATACTCGACGGATACTCCATACACTCCCTTGGATACGTATTTTAGGCGAATTGTGTAATTTTCAAAAGTTGGATACTTTACCGGATGCATGTATCTTGACTACAAATACATGTATCCGAAGAACATGATACTTAAAGAATGAGTTTAACCTTAATATGTGTACATATCATATACACACACACACACACACACACACATTATATATATATATATATATATATATATATATATATATATATATATATATATATATATAAACATTTTATTATTATTATTTACAGTTTAGTCCTTATATTTTTATTATTTACAAATACATCCATGTATCCGTATCCTATATTTTTGTAAAATCACGTATCTGTGTATTCCGTATCCACGTATCCGTATCCGTGCATCATAGTTTATAGGTGTATAGTGACACAATATTGTGCCCCAATGCAATTTTTAGATACAAAGACACCATTGTGTTGATCATATACTTTCTTTATTGTATATTGATATTTGTGGGATTGTTATGATATTTTTCAGGCAATTCACAAATTGACAGAATACTTGTGCTTTCAAGTGAAGAATATAGCAAGAGAGCTGGTGGATGCATTTGATTTTCCAGATTATGTAATAAGAGCTCCTATTGGATTGCAGGCTCCCGACGACGCATATACGCAGTACACACAGTATGCTGGGTTCTAGTAGCTTTATAACGAGGGTAATGGTAGTACAACCACAATCATTCTGACAAAACGCGCTATTACACTATTGATTATGATAAAACCATTATAACCAATGGTGTAAAAACACGTTGTCTCGCTCGTTGTGTCCGCTCTAACATTACCCTAATCATGTATTTTTCCTGGTAGCTAAGTATGGTTTTATCTAAAGGGGAAAAGTGAGAAAGCAATGAATGAACAATTGCTGTGTTTACAAAAAAAATAGATTGTATAAAGAATATGGCGTGAATATTTTGCCATGTTCTTAATTCTTGCAATAAAAGTCAACGACCACAACAATAAACAAACATTACTCGAAGGATCATTTGCTTTATTCTCTTGTATGTTCAACTTTATATTTTTCAAACCGAACCATAAAGTACAATCAGGTCAACCTATGCATATTTTCTAAAATATAAAACAAAACATAGAAACAGGGGCCCGTCTCTTAAAAAAAAGCATCCACCGTGGTAAACCATAATTTGTTTACGATACGATCAATCTGTATAACATCAGGATCAATAATCTGAGATGACACAGATCATTTCGTTGATACACAACGCGCAGCGGTTGTGTCGCTTGTTATAACATGTTATATCATTCTATTTTTAAAGTAACATATAAGTACACACATAAACAAGTTCATCTTTTCTTGCTTACTTTACATGAGGGCTTGATGCAACACGGCTAAAATCACTAACAATACCTTTAATTTGGGCTTTGAATGGTATCCAAGGTACTCTGCGTTAGGAAATCAACTAGTTTAGCGCGGCGGAATTTAAAGTTTGATTTCCGATCCCAAGATCGACTGCGTTTAATACAATAAACATGTTGAGCTATTAGACGGTGATTACCTTGCTTGATCTAAAAGATCGACGCTTTGACCGTCTAAGGAGAGTAGTCGTGCGCGCAAGCCGTCCACGTGTCCGGCCTCTATCAATATCCACATGAGCACCTCGCCGGAATCCTCCTTGGATTGCTATTTAGAAAAATCCGGTTCCGCAGACCGGTCTTTCTTCTCTCTCTAAATCTCTTTCTAAGAAGCTCTCGGTTTATTTTGCAAATTAGAACTCTTCTAATTGTGATGTACAAAATAGCTAGTCAACCCCTTGCTTATATAGGGGAGACCTGCGCCCCACTGTGTCCCAATCCCATTGAAAAAAGTTTATGTGTAGATTATTGAAAAAAAAAACTTTTTACTAGTAAAATAAGGAAAATATATATTCTAGATTTATCTTATTTAATTTAGTATCTCATATTAAATAAATCCAAGATATTGTCTATCTAATATTGACTAT
This sequence comes from Gentiana macrophylla, assembly GCA_026214975.1. NCBI lineage: Eukaryota > Viridiplantae > Streptophyta > Magnoliopsida > Gentianales > Gentianaceae > Gentiana > Gentiana macrophylla. The sequence goes on from CM047807.1 coordinate 16,688,804, forward strand.
CTTTATCTTATTACCATAAATCTATTTTTCATAAATCTACTAATATCCAATATTAATATATGATAATATCATTAATTAAATTGCACAATTCAAGTGTATCATACACACCAGAAAGTGACGCCTATATAGCCATTAAATGGCTTCCGGAATATTCTTTAATTAATCAATATAATTAATATCTTTTATTTAATTTATTCATAATAAATAATATCATCATATTAATTTAATCACTATAACACTTTATAGTCGAGATAAACTTTCATTATTTGGTTATCACGATAACATATTTTAATCGGGCTAGATGTTCTTATGTGTGTGACCCGATAGGCTTCCGAATATATTGGCCGTAGACACAAAGTGAAAATTACGAAAATGCCCTTCATATCCAACGATCACGGAATAGCGTCTAGCAACACACCGTGACCCCTCATCGGAAGAGTCAAAAGCGATGACTACTACCTTTCATGTAAAACAGTTACCGTGTAAATAGAACTATCGTTACTACAATATCCATACAATCGTATCTCGAGTGTTAGTACTCTTGGCTAGTTATTTTCCTACATAAAGAGAGTTCCGCCTAGCACAATTCACAACATTAAAAGGCACCACTTATCAAATTAAAAGGGAGAAAAATTAGTTTCTTGCCTTAGTCATTAAGAGAAGAAAAACCTAGGGTTTTTTTGTGCATATTCGAGGAGGTTCTACGGCGAGGATCGATGTCCACCAGTTGTCGCTAGGAGATACAATCCGGAAGACTGCGGCTTCTCCCTTTAGTGGCGCCCGCCCCGGATACCGAGCCTCATCCGAAAGAAAGCGTTCAGCAGCGTATAGCATTAAATAAATCTAATATTATACGCAAGCCTCTACGTCATCGTATCAAATAAAAGCAAACGGAAGCTAAAAAGACTCGGGTAAAAACGTAAAAGCTACTATGAACGGAAATTTACCATACTAAAGATATATAGTTAAGATTACAACGATGAAAAACCAAAGGACTTATACAATACGATGCCTTAAAAGTAGAAGTATAACAAATCTAAGAGAGGAAATACAACCAATCTAATACAACATTTACAAAGAAAATAATCTAGAAGCTTCGTCGAGACTTTAAGTCTTCAAAGGCCGTCGTCTAGAGGTGGCCAAATGGTGTAACCGCCGGTTTTTCAAACCGGCGGTTTGACGAACCGGCGGTTTGACGAACCGGCGGTTTGACGAACCGGCGGTTTGACGAACCGCCGGTTTGAAAAACCGGCGGTTTACTGTTCAAAACCGCCGGTTGCCGGTTTGGGCCGGTTCCGGTTTGCTCCCGGTTCAGATCACGGTTCCGGCCACGGTTTTAAAATTTCATTTTTTTTTTCTTTTCATTTTTATATAACACTTATTATTTTCACTACAATAACAAATTATTATTATTTTAATTATAATTATTAAAGCGAATGTAATATATATATTATTTTAAATAGATTTCTATTCGGTTTTAAAAATAATATTAATATTGTGTTATTTTATTTATATGTAAATAATGTTATTTTAAAAATTATGTAGTTTTTTCTTATATGTAAATTGTGTTATCTTTTCAACGCTTGTATAATTAATTTGCCTCACGTATTTTTATGTGTAATCGTGTCGGGATGACAACACATATAAAAAATCAAAGCGAATGTAGTTCTAATTGTTTATGTTTTTAGTCTTTTATAGTTTGTTGTAATGATTTTTATAGTTATTTAAGTAGGTTTTAAGTATACTTTGATTATAATATTTGTTTTATAGTTTCTTATAGTTTTTTTATAGTTTGTTATAGTTTTTTTTATAGTTTGTCATTGTAGTATTTTATAGTATTTCTTATGTGTTTGTATTACATAGTTTCATATAATTTTTAGGTTTGTATATGGTTTTTTTAGGTTAGTATATAATTTTATAGTATTTTTAGGTTTATAATTTTTAGGTTTTTTTTTTATTTATAGTTTTTATGGTTTATTTGTATAATTTTTTATGGTTTATAAATTGTTTTTATTTACGCCCGAAAAAAAAAAAAATAAAATAAAATCTGTTGGGCGGTTAAACCGGCGGTTCCGGTTCCGGTCGGTTCGGCCGGTTTTACCGGTTCCGGTCATCCGGTTTGAACGGGCGGTTCCGTTCGGTTCCGTTACCAATAACACAAACCGGCGGTAAACCGGCAAACCGGCGTTTTCGAATCGCCGGTTTGACGAACCGCCGTTCAAAACCGCTGAGTTCGGTTCGAACCGCCGGTTCGGTTCGAACCGCCGGTTCCGGTTTCGGTTTGGCCACCTCTACCGTCGTCTACACTTGATCAACATGTTCGTCTTCTCACCCCACAATGCATACAAAAGAAAATGCAAAGGAGGTAAGTACAAAGTACTTAGTAAAAGTGATAAGCTATGACAACAATTAAGATCTATAAAGAAAAGATATTTAATCGTTTAGTTAGTTATCTTTGTGTGACCGACTCAATATAGAGTTCACTTCATGCCCATCGACACGTCATGACTAAACGTTTCTAGTATCTTTGTTACATCATTACTCAAGGACACTACGCATGGCATTCATCAGCCTGAAGATATACTTGCTAACTAACGGTGATTAGCACCGATTAGCTCCGGGGTCTCCCCGGTATGCGTATCCGTCCGATTGATTTCCTCCACTGCCATTCAACCGTTTATAGGCCAGCAGCGTTGTTCACCTTTTAAGAACGTATCACATCGCCGATATGAAAGAGTGTCTAACCGAGAATAAATGATGTTTTATCTTTTACTACACATATGTATTTATTATCTGTTGTTAACTAGCCACCTGAGTGTTTTCAAGTAATCTCCCTCACAAATACTACTCTCTTCCTAGACCACTAGACACGGACAAGTCCTAGCAATTACACAGACATTGATGAACTCTAGTTCATCAAAGCACAAGCCCTTTCATGCCCTTCCGACGGATCCGGACTTCAACTCCCTTTAAGAGTACATTCGGTGTTTTAACTGAACGAATCAGAAGTTCAATCGAGGCTTGTTCATGTTTATCCAATATTATCATATCATAAATAAGGGTTTAAAACTATAACAACACGATTATGAAGCCCGAAACCAAGGTGAAACGATAAAACAGTAAAAACAAGGTAAAACAGGTCAAACGCCCGTTTGACATCCTATGGACGCCCGTTTGGCATTGGACGCCCATCCACTAAACCCCAGACGCTCGTCTGCCTTGTGCGGACGCCCGTCTGAGCTACTAAGGTCTCAGACGCCCGTCCGACTGGGTTTTCCCAAAACGCTAAGATCTTCAAAACCCGATCTCTAAACCGTTTCTAACCTAATTAACATCAAATTAACCCCAGTAGAACACAGAAAAACATATTTAATCAAACTATAGCATCTATGATCATTGATCAACGAAAAGACACATCTTTCTATCATCTAAACACCTTAAAACTTGATCTAAACCTTATAAACGATAATTGGAATCATAGGAAGAGCCTCTTACCTTATTTGCTTGCAAAACCGACAAAGAAACACCAAGCAATCGCAACAAGCTGTTGATCCTCAATCCCAAAACCTATGTGATCAACAAGAAACCCTAAAATCCTATTTCTTTGCGCGTAAAAACAAAACTGAAAAAGTGCAATAAACTGCAGATTACCTCGATTAACATTTGTCAAAATAATTTTAGATTAATATACGCTCCAAGACGATCGTTTCGACTACTCACGGCCGCTAAAAACAGAGCTACGGATTAAAAGATACGAAAATCGAACTCTACGAACACCAAAACTAGGGTTAAACCGAAAACTTACGAAATCTAGAGATGTTATTTTCCAAAGTTGCGTCTCGTCGTGCTGATCACTTTTCTCTCCTACGGCATCTTGAACAGATGAACGGATTGATCACACGGTTGAAGTTTACGTTCTCCCTTTTTTCTGGCATCTTCTGCGTTGGTTTTCTTCTCTGTTGCCGCCGTTCCTCTTTTTTTTTCAGAAGATGCGCACCAGCTTAATGAATTAAATTTGGGGATTATCTCCTTTTTATAGCCATTTAATTAAACCCATTAATTAAATAACTAAATCCTTTTAATTAATCCTTCTTAATTAAATAAATAGGATAAATAAGGACATAGTTCATCTCGCCTCAGTCTTTATATCCTTTACTATTTCATTTTGTTTTTCCATACTTGTAATTTTCTTTTAGATTATAAATAAATTGTTCTTCTTCTTTCTGGTTGTTTATTTTATTTTGCATACGATACTGCGGGTATAACACTACCTGCCACCGAGACGGTGGCCATAAACCAATAAAAATCTAAACCATAGTTCTTACCCTATAACATGCTTATCTAGTGCACATATTCAGTATATACAAGTTTAATGTGCGGAAACATAAGCATTTAGCATAGTCAACACCAAAACACATATTAAAAATACCAGCAGTTTTATGGTGGTCCTGGACCACCATGTCATACTTGTTCTTCCAAAAGGAATGTTTAAAAGAGGGGTAAAACTGTAAATACATGGCATTTATATTTTACACGGTCGGCCCCGTGTGTTTTTCTTATTTCCTATTGGTTATGGATCACCAAGTCATACTTGGTCTAGGGCCATAATAAAATTTGCGTAAAAGTAATGTGATGTAAAGTCTTTTATGCTTGAGTCCTCTTACCTTGACAACTTAAGAGAGATTACAAGTCAAGATTATCCTATTCCAACAAGATGTATTTTTCTCCTATGTTGTATCCCCACTAGCCTAAACCATACTGAATACCACAACTCAAACCTATGAAATCTATGCTTGAAATCAAAACTTACCTAAACTTGAAGGGCTGACAACTAGGAGATGTGAGCCTAGAATGCAGCAGAGTTTCCCCAAGAATCTTAGAAGAAAAGGTAACTAAAGAAGATGGAAAAGAGTGCTATTTATAAGCTCAAGTTGAAGGCATCCTTGAATGCTCAACTGCATTTTGGGCAAATGGAAGGTCAAGAGTTGATCATTATGGTGCCATTAACACCGGGAGTTGCAGAACTTGAAAGGCTGCAGAAATCGATGATGGAGCTGTCGTCTAGGCGCCAACAAACATGCCACTGAGACGGAAGGTCATTTCCTCCTGGGACCCACTTGACGTAATTCATGAGTTTCTATGATGTATTTAATGTAAAAATATATATATATATATATATATATATATATATATAGTATATATTTACGGTGAGAAGATTAACTGATGATGTCACTGGGCTCCGAGAATGACCTAGGCTTCAAATTAGACTCATGTTATCACGGTAAATTGCTAAGAGCATCTCCAATGCATTAGTATGAAAAGGTTTATAAGCTTTTGTATAGCTTTATTCCCATTGTGAGCATGATGACTAGGATAGAGGTTTGAGCAAAAGGTTTACAAATACAAACCGGTTTATTACTGACAACTTGGAAGCTTTTTAATTTTTTAATACTTTTTAAATGATTGTGTGGTGTAGAAAAATAGTTTATTGATAATGGATAAATTATTTATGTATAGTGGGTCGGTAGTGTAAAGCTTTTTAAAAGGTTTATGTGTTGTAGATAAAAGGTTTATAGAGAAAAGATTTATAAAATGATGATGTGGCATGACAATAAAACTTTATGATTGTGGATACTCTAAGTAATACTTTGGGATTTTGTTTTGAGTTTTGTTTTTGTCAGGACGTAGACTAGTTTTGTTATTTATGACTTTGTTCGCAACAATTGTGTTTTCTAGAGTTTTGGTTCAATCTTTTGTTGTTTGAGATTTCCGCCGCCATGACAAGCTGACACCACCTCTGGCAAAAAGATGTGGAAGATCTGTTTCCCATGATTTTTTTGCAACCTTAACTGCTTTCGCATGTGTTTTGAACAGGAAATACTTATGTGGTGTCTCCATACGTGTGGAGACACCGTATGATTCAATATGAACCACACAGTTTTATTCTGTATTTAAGGTTCTGATCGTTTCATCTGTCACTTCACCTTAAAATCCCTCTCCACACAAGTATTTTCCGTTTTGAACAGTTTTAATGTCAGCCTAATGTAAACCTTGGAAATAATATAAGGAACACGTGTTGAGCATCCCGTTTCTGATCAAGGGGTTCGGCTTCCGATACAAGATGTTAGAGTGCAAACCTTCTTTTGCCCCGTACGTTAGGATTTACTTTTGTGGTGTCTCCATATTTGTAGAGACACCGTGAGGTTCAATATGAACCACACAGTTTCATCATGTATTTAAACTGTATGGTTCCGATCGTTTCACTCGTCATTTCACCTCAAAATTCCCACTTCTCTTCCCCGTACGTTTTCCTTGAATGATAGAGAATCATATGTCAATTTATTTTGTTTTACCCATTGGTTTCTTGAAGGAAATCGCAGGAAATCTTTAATATATTCAAAGGTTCTTCGGTGCATTTTGATGTCTGTTACATTTTTTGGTTTGACAGTTGATCGATGGCTTTTGATAGAAATGGGGGGCGATTTCATCTTATTGTCTGCAGGTTATTACACATTATGGCCTGCGATTCTCGGTTTTCAAGGGGTACAAACTATGTATGCAATTGATTTGTAGGAAATTACTATCTTCCCTCTTCTTGCTTTATTATACTGTATAACGTGCCATTACTCGCACTTCACCGACTAAAAACACTGTTCTTCTTCGGTGAAAGAAAATAATCAGAAACCAATCCAAACCCAGAAACGATCCAAACCAATAACAAACCAAATGAATTGGTTTGGTTTGGAACCAAACCAAATTGAATTGGGTTGGTTTCGGATATTTTTAATTATACCTAATCCAATCCAAACAAAACCAAATTTTTTACACATTAATTATATATATTATACTCATTACACAACAAACCCAATATAACCCAATTTTTTTTCAATATAACAATCTTAGACTCTCTACCACTTAAATTTAGCGATGGTAGAGTTTAGTTCAGTCTTTCGCTCATTTGATGAAAATATGTAAAACAGTAAATGGATGTATGTAAGTATGCAACTATGGATGATTCATTGTAGCTGAATTATATGTGTTGTGTCGTTACATGTTAGTTGTTTTTTGTTTTTTGTTTTTTTTTATCATTTTGGTTCGTAATTTATTTTAGTTTGGATGTAGCTAATTAGAGTTTATGTAAAAAAATGTTGGTTTTGTATTTTTTATTTTTATTTTTAAGATTAGGCTTGTTAAACCGAAACCAATTCGAACCAAACCATTGGGGTTGACTTCGTTTTGATTTGGTTTGGAGAACTAATTACAAGACCCCAAACCGAACCTCCAGTCTTTCAAACCAACCCAAATCCCCTCAAATCAATCCAAGCTCAGCCTTATCTTCCTTTTCTGAAGGTCTATTGTTGCTATGTATTCATTTCTGATATGTTTAACTTGATAATTTGAGGTAAATGCTTCCATTGTATTAGTTGTTTGCATTGTATTAAATGCATCCATTGTATTAATTGTTTGCATTGCATTAAATGTTGTTAGGTGTTAAATTTGTTAGGTTGCCGATAAAAACTGTAATATTTGAATGGTGATGATGTTGTTCAGTTGGTTTCATTACGTAGATTAGATATCTTGTTTAGAAAACCACATGTCATCACCTGGTTTCATTACCCACCATGTCATCACTTTGAATTGCATGTCATTAGCTTTGAATTGCATTTTTTTGGAAAAAGAATATAACTTTATGTGTTGTATGTGCACCGGGTGTATTTACTTACCGACGATTTGGTGAAATTTAGAACTCAATTAACAAAGCTATTAGACTGATACTTAGAGTAAAAAAAGAGGGAGAGTAATGATGTTTTCACTATGAGCTATAATAGTAGACGAAAAAAGAATCTTTGCACTATGAGCTATATTCGACTGACTTATCTTTGCATTTGTCAGTTCCCTCGTTACCTAAGCTTCGTTAAGGGTGTCGTGGACTCGAATGATCTTCCATTGAATGTCTCACGTGAAATTCTTCAAGAAAGCCACATTGTAAAGTACTTTAAATCAAAGCTAATGGTGTTTCTTTTTTTTGAAAGATTGTGTACTTACGAGGGTTTAGATGATGACTATGAGAATTATTACTGGACGCACTAGTTAAAATTGTAAAGGAAGTGGGTGTGCAGCAAATGTCACAAAGGTCAAACACAAATAATATTGATGATAACCCAACAATAGAAAAAATGCTCATAAAGATAAAGGTGAATAAAGGAATCCCTCTTAGATAAGAGTTTAAGATAACCACTACGAAACAAATTTTGGAAATAAAAGGTCTATTCCTTTTTTTTAAATTTTTTTTTTATTTAGTTTTTATTTTGACTTTGCACTAAATAGCCATATTCTTTCTTCTTAGTGAATTTTTCCCATAAGCTCATTGCTACCATCAGAGGGTTTCTACACGTACACTACCCATAATGTCATATGTGCCACAGGAAAGAAAACAGCACTGTATGTCTCACTACAACAGAACTTCTCTACATTTACGGAGCGTTAACGATATTAAGGCAACTCGACCCATATGCAACAAAGTAACAAAGGGTCTTCAAATGCATCACACCCAACTTAATGTATAACATTATTTACACCTCTATCGGTGTAGTTTCAGGTAGTTTTGTTGTATTGCATTTAAAGGGTCCCAACAGAAATCGATAGAGAAGGCGCATTGATCTTTGCCGTCCAAAATTGACCATGAAAACAAAGTGTTTGATGATATTCCTCAAAGAAAAAACCGCCTTCTGTATCCTCTTTCTGTCTTCATATAGTAAACGATCTGGCTGGTGGTTTATACGATAGATATGCATTCCGAGCTGTTTCACATCTCTGCTTAACATCTTCAGACATCTTAAGAGCGGCCTCAGAGAACTTGGTTAGCCTGTCGAAAACCTTTGTCAAACTTGATTGTAATAAACCCAGATTAATAGACGTTCTTTCGCCAGTCTTGTTGTCACCATTGTTGGGGTGGTTGAGTTCCAGTTCTTTATCGATATGTGAATCCGTCATGGTTGTTGTTGTTTCTTCTTTTCGTGGTTCATCGACAACTTGTCCGTATGAATGGCGAATATCATGCAGAAAGAACCTGATGGCATCACTAAGTTCTTCAGATGGTAAGGATTTGATCCCAACAGACCAATCACGGCACAGAACGAAGATCGGTGGTGCAATGACGCGACGAGGAGAAAAAGCTCGCCTGCTCTTTGATCTTTCTTGTGGGTGCATAATGCAGACCTGTAGCCAACTGTTTAGGGATTCCATATAAGATGTAAGGCTATTGATCCAATTAGCAAAACTCAAGCCAAAACATTCTAATTCATCCTGCAGCTGCAATAAACTCGCGTTCTGTGAGCCCGGTTCGTGGGTTCTAACTGAGCCTTTTGTGTGGTATGCTAAGGAGATTGTTATGTACTGCGCATGATGGCATTCGAGCATGACCCTCCACATTCTGATCAACCTGAACAACGAAAATGGCATATGAACCTCGAACGAGGTAATATAAATGGTGGACATACGATTTTGATGTCAAGTTTATAAAATCTTACCCTTGAAGAAGTTCCAAAAGCTGAGGCAACAATTCTTCATCTCTCATTTTCTCAATCCTCTTAGAAATCGAGTCAACAGAATGAAGTGCAACTCCAATTCTTGAATGCAGATCCTTCACAACTGCACGTGTTTTGTCCATTACTTGGGCACTAAGATCCTTTGTGAATTGGTGTCTAAGTTGGGTGCACTTAAGATCATACTCCCTTCGGATAATCTCACTCGCCTACGTTTTCAAAATAAGAACATAAATATTTACACAGAAAAATGCATGTCCAGAATACTCTGCTAATATGGTTATACTGAAAAGCAAATACCTTTACTTCGTCATATAGTTTTCGTTCCCACGCGTATAGTCTATCCAAAGTGGAGGAATTGCTTCCAGCAATCATACAAAACTCCTCCATAAATTCACTTCCACTATAAATGCGTTTTCATCTTTTGATGTTGCAGTTAGAGGGTTTCTTGAAGAAGACGATCTTGATGATGTTGTTCGCTTCCAAGTAATGATTTTCGTCACTTCATGTTCAAAATCTGCAAAAGTAATAAGCTTGCAAATTTAGTAACTGCATCACACAACCCCCCTCATAGCCTTATGATGAAAAGGAAAGAAACTTTGTTGGCAAAAACATAGAAGCTCACCAGCAGTTACATTAGCATTTCTTCCTCGACAGCAAGCTTTTCTAATCGAGTCCAAATACACAGAAGCCGGTGATTTACCTGTCCAAAAAAACGACGATGAATTCATATACTAATCAAAAGTACATGAATATGATGTTTATAATGATGCATTATGAATCTTCATGTTACCTTTGGCTTGATCGTAACCAACCCGAATCTTGTTGGCCTCGAGCATCCTCGAAACTTCCTTCCCTGATTCAGACGCCCGAAAGAATCGGTGCTCAATGTCCTTTATACTAGAAAGAAAATCTTTAGCCCTATGAGTAATGAATTCTGAAGGATCTTCTTTTTCAGTAGATACATTCTTCTCCACCAAACACATATCTTTCTTAGAGAATATAAGTTCAGAATCCGAACCAACTTTACCACCCGATTTTCCAACAGAATTACTTCCCTTAACCGCACTTTGACTGCTACTTTCAAGCTTCTGCGGCGTAACAGAATTCCCATTATGCAAAACCAACTTGTTATTACTACGAGAATCAGAATTGAGTTACAAAACTTCATCAATTTCGTTATTCCCAGATTTCTCCCCAACTTTCCTATCATCAATATCGGCCTTATCTTGTCCCACGAACCTAAAGCTCTCGGTATCATCAAGAGGATCAAAGAAATCCCACGAAGATTCATATTCAGGAGGTGGGGGTGGGGGTAATGGTGTTGAGCAATCAGCATCATCCATATACATATTCCTATTCGGTGTCGGACTAACTCTAACCGTCAAAGCACTCGTCCCACCCGACATCATGTAACTCATCCTAGCAGTAGGCGGTGAAAAAGGGCTTCCATTAAGGATTGGTGAATCAGAAACACCAGCTAGGTGAGACGGGGAGGGCGACAAATACGAAGAATTTGATGGGGTTTTATCAGCTTCAATGGCTGAAATAGATATCAAAGGCTCAATCGAAATTTCGGTTTCAGCATATCTCCTAAGAGCAATACCAATGTTCTTTAAAGATTCAACATAAGAAACATGTGCAGCTGCTAAAGCATATCTTGAATCAATTGCTTGTTTGATAAATCTTTTCCTTTCTTTACATAATTTCAAAGCCGGAGTGTTCTCCCCTTTTGAGCTTGCTACACCCATTTTTTCACTAGCAAAATCACACCCAAAAAAAAGCTCACCGTTTTAAAATCCAATCAACATTCAAGCATAAATTTTACCCAGAAAACACTAATTAATCATGAAAACACACTCATTTCTGAAGGAAAACACACACACACACACACACACACACACACACACACACACACACACATCAAAGAATGTATATATTTAAAAAAATCCATGACAGAAAATGAATACCGATAAGAAAACCCATTAGTAAAATTTATTCGATTACTGAATCCCTAAACTTGTACTCCAGAAAAGAGGAAAATACAGAGGGGGAAAAATGAAACAGAGGTGGCATTGAAGAAACATGGAGTTTTACATGTAGTTTGTTCTAGAAAAGCAAAACCCACTTACATTAGGGCTTCAATTTGCAAAAGGAGACAAGTCCAAACGAAAGTGACAAGAAAGTTGTGAGCTTTTAGCTATCCGTTACACAAATTGATGAAGAAAATTGCGTGTTCCTCATGAAAGATGCCAAGCTTATGTAATGCAGTTATAGAGCAGTTAAAAAAACAAAATCTAAGAGAGGAGCAAAGAAATAAAAGCCAAATTTGAAAAAGTGGAGTTAGATTGGGACATTCATTTCATATTGAATGGATCAATGCATTTTCACTTCCACTTTTTATGAGTAGGGTCAGAAAACAGACGACTGAATAAGAAAATTGTGCCCACCTGAAAATGGAGAGGGAATATGATGCACCAAGGAGAATTCTGGAATTTTGGTGAATTATGTGACCAATATCCCGGTAGGATTTATTCTACTTTATTAAAAAAAAAGCGGGTGGTGGTCACCAAATGACAACTTTACATCTTAAATGAAGAATAGATGAAAAAAATAATATTTGGTTGAAGGATGAAAAAAAAAGAGCATGTACAAAAATAATTTTAATGATAATATTTTTTTTTTTCTTTTCACATTAAAGTCGTCTTTGGTGTTCACTACGTGTTGGTATTATTACGAAGCATTACATTATGTATTACTTATGTTTGAGGGTGTTTCCATTGCTTTATACCCTCTTGGGAAGAACCCCGATAGGGATTTATGTATCTTAAGATCGTGCACATTCATAGAAAAATGCCAAAACGTTACTCTTTCTATACCCTACTTGGAAAGGGGAACCCCAATAGGGGATTTGTGTACCTTAAGATCGTGCACATTCATACAAAAAATGTAGTAACATTACAAAAATGTAGTAACATTACAAAAAATGCATTGATAATTCCTCAAAAACAAACAATTGATAATTCTTCAACAACAATTCTTCAAGAACAAAAATAAAGACAGTAGGATTCATACAATAACAATTGATCAAAACCGAAATGCAGCAAAACCTAAAAAAAATAGAACAATAATCTGCTCCGCCGCTCGAATCGAATGGAAATATGCTCGAAACGATTATTAGATCTAGTTTGTTGAAGTGATCCCGATATTTGCGGATAAGAGTGGGAGTGGTTTGCGTGTTCAGCGGATATTTGATGGGTCTTGCAATGGGTGATGAACACCATCTCGGCGAGACATAAACAACAAAAATCCGAACTTTCTTCTCCTTTAGATGCCATAATTCGCCTGCTCTAAGCTCTCACTTTATTTATTTCGGGCCTCTACACAATCCTCTGCTCTAAGCTTTCATCTTCTTCAACCTCCTTAATAGCTTGGATATCGCCACTTGGATTATCAAATCGGACATGGGAAGAATTTACAAAAGAGAGGGCAGTGGATGTTAGGGATGATGGGGCGTGGGGATTTTTAGGAAGCTGGGGAGGTTTTATAAAGGGTATTTTGGATTGGACATTCTTTTATCTCTTTACAACTATTGCATTTTTGTTGTTGTCCTTTTACATAAATAAGATGTAAAATGGTCCTTTACAACCTTTTCCTAAAAAAAAAAATACTTCAACCGATACAATTTAACTGTCGTAGTTGTTAAAAACACGCATATGAACGAAAAATAGTTAATACCTTTTTTTTATGAAAACCAACTTTTTATTAATCAACATCCGTCAAACAAGCAGATAAAACGTCACCCGGATGCAAGGCGCCTTAAGATGTCCGAGAAGTAACAGACAAATCATGTCTAGCTAGCAGGTGCGCTGGGACATTCCCCATACGCCGAATAAATGAAAAAGAAGTGATAAAAAAACTAGGTAAAATGGCCAAACAGTCCTGTAGCAGGCAGCCCTGAGCCGTAAGATCCTCAACAGGTCGTTGCAGACATAGAACGCAGGTCAAGCAATCGATCTCCACCTCGAGCCTCAGAATCCCCAAGTGCCTCGCCATTTCAAATGGCAAAAACACTCATTGAATATAATTAATGCAATCAATTTCTCACCCCTTAATAAATAATGGTAGATATAGAAAAATAAAATAAATAATGCTTTGAAAATATAACTACGACAGATAAAAAACGAATTTTTATTTTTGACAACTACGACATTTAAATAGAAACGGAAGGTCTTCCCATTGGGTAGCCAGGTTAGACCCTAGTGGAAATCACTAGAGCATATAAATTTGATGATAAATTTGTTTCCTAAAAAAAATGTCACATTTTATAATTTTTAAATTTAGTCCTATATTAGTATAGCTTCTTATATAAAAGTATGTGTACATAAAATAAATTCTACTGTAATATTATTTTTAACGGGTCAGCTGCCCCTTGTACCTCTAACATGCAAACGTATGTACCATCATTGTCATGTCTCTAGGAATTCGTGAATAATTTAAATCGAAAGTTGTATTTCAGTGGTTTAGTTTACAAAAACTGTATGTACACGTTTATTTGGTTGCAATAAATCGATATAACTTCTACAACTCACCTCAAGACAAAACTATATTTACATCAATGTCTTTTGATTGTTGACATTAACGTGAGTATTTTTGTTTATTCACATATAACTTTCAAAAAGGTTTGAAATGCATTTATGACGAGAGATTTTATAGTGTACCGGTCGTATGAAAATTGTATCGAGTGACATACTTTAAAATCTTTCATTTTCACACTCCTTCATATATTACACTTTTATTGTGCACGAGAGATTAGAAATGAAAAGTTGTAATTATGGCACTTGGTACACTTTTCATACAACGGTTGTATTATAAAACAAAGTGAAGTTCACCTGGAAAACACATTCTTCGATCAAGAGGTTTGAAATCTATTTATCAAACTTATGCATATAAAGGTCAAATCTTATCACAACCTGAGAATTTGAGTTTAGAGGGGATCGTAGCTTAAAATGATACAACGATTGTATTATAAAACAAAATGATGTTCACCTAGAAAACACATTCTTCGATCAAGAGGTTTGAAATCAATTTATCGAACTTATGCATCTAAAGGTCAAACTTATCATAACCTAGGATTGAGATTGGAGGGGATCATAGATTAAGATGATTCAAACAACGTTATTCAATTCAGTTTACTAATGGTTAAACCCTAACCATGAAGGTTCTCACTCTCCATATCCCACGTGTTGAGTGAAAATATTAATCATGTAACCTAATGGCTCAGAGTCATGGGCTTGTTATTATACCAAAGAACCGAAAGAAGTCGCCCATTTACGGGGTTCGAACCTCCACACTCTAGCTTAAGGTCCAGTCGCTCTTTTAAAGCACTCAAACCCTTTACCATTAGGTCATGTCCTGGGGACTCAATTCAATTTACTAAAATCGCATGTACTAAAGTCATAGACTAAAATGAAATACAGTCTGACCCATAAATTGAGATAAAAGAACATAAAATGATTGTTTAATGAAAATAAGTCGCTCCAGTATTCGTTGCTCAATTGTCTCATGAGAATCGACACTCCAATAGAACAGTGTGGTCCCATTGTTCTGAATTCCATCTCAAATTTCTCCTACTTCACTCCAAATGCATCAGATCTTTTATAGACTGTCCGAACTGAGATATCTCTCAAGCCTCAATTACTAGTAACTCAGCACCTTGTGGAGACCCTCTACGGGAGAAACTTGGGATCACCGAAAGCCTTATTTCTTAGCCTCGTTGGTATTGGATTATAATCTAATATTTCTATGCAATATGCTATGTAGTGTAATGTATAATTTGTCTAACGTCTAGTGGTCCTTAAGAAGCATTTTATGTGTAATAAACTTAGGTGGCTAGATTAATCATTTAAATACGTACTTGGCTTGTCTAAAAGCTAAAACATGTTAGTCCTTGGTGAGGCACATTTTCTTTTCGCAGCATGCACTTATAACACCTCCACAGTTTCAGTTGTTTGTGTCGGACTCGTGTAACATTCCACACATTTTAGATACGTGTGGCGTATGAGGTGTTGAATGTGTCATAGTGAAGTCTTCACCATGCAAAGTGTCCTTGGGTTAACATGTAACAAATGTCTTATGTAGTTGAGTATATTAATGAGACTAGTAGAGTGTTGTGAGCGAGTGAAACATATGTGTTATTATGTTTGTTTGACTTGCCCTATGATATTATTATTGTTATTATTATTAATGATAATCCTTGTGATATATCGTATGTAGATTCAGTGCTTCTACCCTTTACTAAGTACATACATACTTACCCATGTAGTATGTTTCTCCACACCCCATGAATGTGGTTTTGTTGTAGGTTGTGTTCGAGATCACTTAAGAGTGATTCCCGAAGTTGCAGCAGTTGGAACTTATCTCTCTTTTATTCTGTTGTATAATGGTATAGAATTTTCCCTTATCCTTTTTTAATAGTTTGAGATAGTTGTACATTTGGTTTCTAAAGAAAGAGTTGTAATTATTGAATGAATATTCAATCTTGTGTGTTATACTGTTTTGGGATGTTGTTTTAGTTGCAGCTTGTGTTACTTGTCGATTGTTGTAAAAAGTGTTTAAGCTTCCTGATTATATGTTTACGTTTTCCGCTTGTTTTTTGGTGTTGATGATGTCAGACTTACGTATATAATCGATTTTTTTTTAATTATATACGTGCCGGACGTCGGTATCCGGATCATGATCGTCACAAAAAGAAATAAGAGCACTTACAGTAGATATTGTAAATTCTTTAAAAACTATATTTTAAAGATTTCAACATTCAGATTTAGGAAAAGTAGCACTGCATCAGATACTCTATTTTTTTTACCGTAAACTACAGATTCTGTAAAATTTCTTTTATATCTACCGCATTTATCCAAGGTCCGTAAATTTTCCTTTATATCTAATTAATTATGTAAAATAAAGAATCACTCCCTTCAAAAAAAAATGTGTAAACTAGAAAAATGTGTAATTAAAACTTTAAAATAGAGTACTTTTCTAGAGCATATGATGTAAGTGCTCTAACAGTAACAAAGCAACCTATTACACTAACAATTACAAATCACTCCCTTCAAAAAAAAAAAAAAAAAAAAAAAAAAAAAAAAAACCAATTACAAATCATCACACCCGAACTGAAGTTAGCTAAAAGGGTGGTTTTGATTTGGCCCGAAGAAATTACTTAACTCATATTACTACTCGACCGCTTTTTATGAAATTCATTGAAAAATAATAAAGTTGACAATAATTTACGTCATGATGATAATCTTCGGTAAGACATGGAGAAATAGACTTGTTCCTTGAACTTTTGGCACTTTGAAACGACATATCTACGTGTTTTAATAACTAGAGACTTGTTCATATAATAGAGTAATCGAAAAATTAATTCAGTTCGGTTACAGTAAGTAGGGGTGTTCAACATTTTCAAAACCGAACTAAACCGACCGAACCGATGCAAACCGAACTGTTTAGATGGTTTTTAAAACTATGAAAACCGAACCGAGTAAATACCGAACCAAACCACGTGAATTGGTTTGGTTTGGTTTGGTTTTAAGATCTAAGGCCGAAAATTGAGCCGAACAGAACCGACCTAATTAAAATATATATGTTCAATATATATAAATAGAGAGATATATATAGATATAATAATATAGATATAGCAGTTCAATATTAGGATTCTATCAACATAAGAACTTATGTATTTACGATGCATGAAGTGTGTTAAAATTCACTTAGTGTTGACATATTTTTATGACTTAATTTTTCTATCGTGTTGCCGGTTATTATTTATTTTGATATCAATTTTAGAGCGTTTTGTTGCTCTTAATTGCATATATTATTCGACGAAATGTTTTTTCTTTTGAAATTAGTGTGACTTGATACCTATTGAGTAGCAAGTAAAAACATAATGAGCAAATAACTTCACTAATTTGTTTATCTTGGAGTATTTATGTGTTATTAGATCAAATTAGTTACTATGTTTAATTTGTAGTAGTATTTGTAGTGTAAACCGACTAACCGAACCAAGTCAAACCAATTAATGGAAAAATCGAACCGAACCGAACCAAACCGTCTATGATATGATTGGTTTTGCTTTCATATTTTTCAAACCAAAATATTTGGTTTGGTTTTGAAAATACTTAAAAACGAACCAAAACGAACGTGAATACCCCTACGGTTCGTGTTGAAAATTAACAGTAACCGAACCGAAAACTGAGCCATCAACCGAACCAATATAACTGAACCGTTAATCAAACCAATATAACCGAACCGTTATCCGAGAAAATATAACAGGACTGTTATACCCGAACCCAAGTCGATAAATGTTTTGATTTTATTAATTTTTCCTCCGACTTACGATAATAGGTACTTTACAAAAAAAGGATTACACCCCCTCAAAGAAAAAACCGAAACCATATAGATCAGAGAAAAGACCACAAGTGCCCGAAGATCCTTTTTCAAAAGTGAGAAAAATTGAGTTGCCGGTAGAATGAATTATGTAGCTTGTTCGAACTTGAAGTGGTTGATGTGTATTTACTTTTTAGGGCCAAAGACCCAAAAGGAAACAAAACGAATTTATTGGACTTATAAAGACAAAAAGAAATCTGTTGGACTTATAAGGACACAAATTAGATAGATAGACTCAAATACCCTTAATGAAAATAAAAAAAAGGGAGAAGAGACGCTGTTGTTGTTTGTTTTTTTTTTTTTCAGGCGCTGTTCAGGTTTTTTTTTCAGGCGCAGTTCAGGTTTTTTTTTAACCGATGTATTGACCATCGTGATACATTGACCACCGCGATTCAATGACCACCGCGACGCATTGACCACCCCGATGCATTGACCACCTCGATGCAATGACCATCCTGATGCATTGACCACCGCGAGGCCCGATGCGATGACCATCGCGATGCAGAGACACGGTGATGAAGTGACACCGCGATGTAGAGACACGGCGATGAAGCGACACCGTGATGCAGAGACACCGTAATGAAGTGACATCGCGATGCAAAGACACCGCGATGGAGTGACCACCTTTGATGCAGAGACACTGTGATGCAGAGACGACGCATTGTAGAGACACATCGATGAAGTGATACAGCAACGTAGTGACCACCCGCGATGCAGAGACGCCTCAATGAAGCGACACCACGATGCATTGACCACGCCAGATCCATTGATCACCAAGATACAGTGACCACCTCCGATGCAGAGACACCACGATGCAGTGACCAACCCAGATGCAGAGACACCGCGATGCAGTGACCACCCCAATGCAGAGACATCACGATTTATGCAGTGACGCCTTACGGTATTACTTTATGCAGTGAAGTCTTATTGTATCAATTTATGCAGTGACGTCTTATTGTATCGGTGTATGCAGTGACGTCTTATTGTATCGATTTATTCAGTGACGTCTTATCGTATCGATTTATATAGTGACATCAATGTCACTTCATTAATTGTCTAATGTGTGCAGTGACATCTATAGTGACATCAATGTCACTTCATTAGTTGTCTAATGTATGCAATGACATCAATGTCACTTCATTAATTGTCTAATGTATGCAGTGACATCTGCAGTGACATCAATGTCACTTCATTAATTTGGCCTGTTTGGCAACGGAGAAACTCTAATGGCGTGTTTGGATTGCGGTAATGGAATGGAATGTAATGTTTTTTTCATTACATTATATCAATTTGGCTTGTTTGGCAATGGAGGAATAGAATATGTTTCATTCCAACGGAATGAAAATGGATGATTTTCATTCCATAAAAAAATCAATGGAATAGTCGGAATGGAATGAAAAAATAAATCCTACAATGAGTTCCATTGCCTACCAAACAAGATAATGGAATGATATCATTCAATTCCATTGCATTATTCCAACAGATTCATTTCATTCCATCAATCCAAACGAGCCATAAATCTACATAACCTTCTTTTATCATAAGCATAATTATAAGCAAGCAAGAAACCTGCACAATTTTTAAATGGAGCCTATGAAAATGCATACGGCTGCTAACTCCCATCAGTTCCCCAATCTCTTGCTTCATCATTTGCTGCAAGTTGAAAAATTAGCTCTGGAATTCACAGGAACATGAAAAAACAGGGGCGCTTGGCAGATTAGAAACAGAAACTCCACAAGAATCAAGACACCAGCGATAGAAAAGCTAAACACTGTAATTTCTAATGCAAGAAATAATTAAATCGTCAATTAACTTCTCCACTTTCTCTTTATTCCTGAAATTAATGAGCATTCGTTCAAGATTTCTTCTTGAATTTCACTAGAATTAAAAATCTATAATCTGAATCAATAACTTTTTTTCTTCAAAATAGATAAAAGCAGAACCAAATCTACTCCACTTTCGATTGCAAACCAATGAATTCAAAATGAGTTGACTTTTCATAAGATTGGAGAAAACATTCAACAGCAACTCGTCGGAAATCAAAGCAGTGGAATCACGAGCAAGCGGCGGAGGAAAATGAACGGAGCTTTGTGTGTCGACTCGGACTCACTTTACATTTCCAAGGTGGGGTATCCGAAACTGAAGTAGATATAGATTGCAGTCGCAGTTTTTTGACAACGTTTTTTAGCGCTTTATCTAGAGGGAGGGTAAATTAGGTAAGCTGATTAAAATGTGTCCTTATAAGTCCAACAGATTTCTTTGTGTCCTTACCGGCCATTAAGTCTAAAAAAGTGTACTTTAAGGAATTAACCCTACTTTTTATTGTATCTTTTAGCTTAAATTGATTTTTAATTAATTTTTGTTTTTCGGTTAACTGATGGAGCTGAACCGATAATTTCGGTTTTCCGGTCAACCGAACGGATTGAACCAATTCGTTCAGTTCAGTTACTAACCAAAAATTTCGATTCGGTATTAGTTACGGTCATTAACCGTATTGAAGCAAACCATGTATCTATCCGTTTTGTTTTGTCAGATGAAAGTTCATGAATCGTTACAATATCTATCATTTTATGTTTGAATTGTCCTAATTATCATCTCTCAAAAAGTTTAAACGGATGAGAATTTAGAATTTTTTTTTAACATCAATTTTTTTAGGATCACCCAGAAGCCGGAAGACACAAAGCATCGATATTCTAGAACAATATGCAATCTGAGAGCAAAACTAGGAAAGTGCAACCAAATTACAAAATTTGATAATTAAAAGGTTTAAGTTTCCATTCACTCCAATCAATGTGTATCTGTCTTCTTCTTCCGGTCATCATGGGCGGTTGCAGGAATTGTGTAACACGGGCTATGGATCGAAAACGATACACCTTATTACAAGTTTTTAATACATTATATGAAAAAATACATGTGGATAAATATTTGAAAATTTTAGCGGGTCAATAAGTAGATATTATTACATAATTTTTTTAAATAGTGTATATTATACAAATAATTTTTTTTTTTGTTTTGAGGGTCAGTTGACCCTATTTCCCTAAGGTGGCGCCACCACTACCGGTCACTTACTCGAAGCTTCTTATCTGAATGGTGACAAGAATGTATAAAATGGATGTAGATAGTTAACATTTTATACACCCCTCAATTGTAAACCTATTTTAAGACCAAGATAAACCAAACATTTGAAACAATTTAAATGGAACAAACAAGTATTGATGTCATGCCAGGGACGGAACCAGGAATTGGTGATCGGGTGAGCTATTTGACGATATTTGTATGATCGCTGACTGGACAAGATAACCAACTCGTTTTGAATCGAATTATATAATGTTTTACAGATCGAAAATAAAAATCGTGCTGCCTCCATCCCTGTGTCATGCTGAATTATATTTCATCATCTCTCCCAAAAAAAAGCCCAAAAACGTAAGGTGATTAAAATATAAATAATTAAATAATGGGTATCGTATCATCAGTACAAAAGCAAAAGCGTAAACATACCTGCATAACCTTTCTCATCCCGAATATTCCTTCCAACAGTGTAATGAGATTAGTGGTAAGAATGTTATGCTTTTATGCATGCAGTGATCTTTTATTTTATAATGTTCTTTTTACAAAAGATTCTATTAAATCTGTATATTCGGTGGAACCGGCTATCTAATGATAAGGCTATGCTTGTGTGTGTATAAATGGTGGTGGGAGTCACTACTTACTAAACGACTTTGTTTTTAAACATAAATATAAAATAATTAACGACTTTGTTTTTAAACATAAATATAAAATATTCAAAATTATTTTAAATCGATGTTTAAAAACAAAAGTCGTTAAGTAAGTAGTGACTCCCACCACCATTTATACACACACAAGCGTAGCCTTATCATCAGATAGCCGGTTCCACCGAATATACAGATTTAAATGCGATGTTTAAATACGATGTTTTTTTTCTCTCTTATATATTCTTATCGCCTAAAAAACAACATTTAATGACATTTTGGTCCCCCAATTACCGATGTTTGATCATATGTTTAATTACCCAAAAATTGTAACAATACATATAGTTAGGGTGAAAAATTTATCAATATAAAAGACCAGTGGTGATAGAAGGCGATAATCCTAGAATTTTTCATAATTAACAAAATGTATAATACTAGTTTTTTTCCGCCCCCATGAATTCGAAGAGAGACACCAGTACATAATGAAAGTGAACACTATTATACATCTTGTGATGTATATTGCCGAAAAATACTAAACTATATAGCATTATCCGAAGAATTACTCATTATACTCACATAAATAAGTATTTCACACATTAAAAAAAAATAAGTTTTGAGTGAAAAAACATTTCACACATTGGTATTTGTTTTTAGTAGATCTTATTAATATTTGTATACATTTATCATTTTTGTAATGACTATGCATTTTTATTACATAATAAGAAATTTATGTCAATTTTTTTATTATTATTAAAGATGATAGAGAATATAAATTTTAGGGAGAAGGCGCCACAATGACAAAAATTAATAAATGAATTCGGAATGACAAAAATATCATTTTACATGTTTATAAAGCGACAAAATCACAATTATACTTTAAAATCATACTTCACGCGCTTAACGTTACTTTGTGTTTACAATCATACTTCATATTTACTCTATTCCACATTTGTTACTTTTAAATTTGTTACTTCATAATTATTACTTTTGTCTCCGATTAAATTACGCCCTTCTATCCCGATTTTTTGGTAATTTTGTCTTTCTGGACAAAATCTATAAATTTTAATTGGGAGGGAGCCAAAAAAAAACATAACTATTACGATATTCCGGATGTCAATTATACTTATACTAAAAATTTGTAATTCTTATAGGTGATATTTATACTAAATATTTGTAATTGTTATAGGCGAGGACGCTTTGGGGATTTAGACCGTGATAGGGCAACAATTGTAACATTATATGGTGTGTAATACCGGAGGAATGGGATGAGAAATTTTATTGTGTGAAATTTAACACGGTATCAGAACGAGGAGAGGCATAAAACAAAAATAAACGACGAGCAGTCATCATCCATGGCTGGGGAAAGAGACAAACGGGCATATGTGTTCTGTTGGACAATCTTTGTAGTAAAATGGGCACAATCTGATTACATTGACTAGAAAACGAATAAGCAAAATTACAACAAAAAGAAATTACAACAAATCGAAATTACAACAAAACAACTTACAGTTTGTTTTGAAACAGATTAAAAGTAGAAGGAAACCGAGCCGTGTGTTTAACACACTTTCCTTAAGACTAATTCGTCCCCTCACCGTCGAGTGCTTGAGCTTCAATGGAACGTTAGTCTCCCAGGATAGAACGGTTAACAAGGACAGGTTGCACCATACCTTCCATGTGTAAGAACTATGTAGCTTGAACTCTCTATTTTCATAAGAAGGTAGAAGGAGGAGGAATTTCGGTGTATCAGCTTCTGGTTTTTTCAGTACATCTTTCTGTTGTATTTGTGGCTGTATATATAGGCTGGCTCTAGTAGAGAAGAGTAGCAAAACTGATGGAATATGGAATGAACAAATTTCATTTCTGTATTGAATGTCATAAGTGTAAGAGAGCTGGAAGGTCTCAAACTTAAACACGCCACTTGGAATTGGAACAAATCTCAAGTAGCATTCAAGAGCATTCAAAATTGAAATAGAGTTTTATCTTGAGCCCTTCGAATCGAGTTGCATTCGTGTCCGCAGGACGCTGGCATGCACAAGCCCAAGGTAAATCCGGATTGATTTGCACCCCCTGCGTCACAAGGTAGAGAACGGTGTATAAAGTTGGTTTCTTATTCCAACTACACTAAAACAACATCATATAAATATTGACTCTTTTCCCTTCTTCCAACCAATGTGGGAGAAATAGCTTCTTCCTATTATTCCTTTCCATAACACTTTCCATTCACACACTTAAGCCCAATAGGCCCAATATGACATATCATTTAAAATATTCCATTTTAACCATCAATTTTCCAACAATCCCCACATGAATGGAAATTGTGTAAAACCCAGCAAAGGCTCTAAGAATGACATAGAGAGTTGGTAGATGAATGCATAGGATAGGTAGGTGTGACCCTTTGAACCTTCCCTTGATTAAATATGTTTACTTTATTGGTCGACTAGTAGAGACGCGATGTCCTTGAACTATTCTCGCGTTGATGTAAATGATGACATATCAACCACATCGCATCTACCTAGCAACATTTAGTTCTTGCGGTTATGTCCATTTTGGCCGTGGACATCCGCTGGGTTCGCAAGAGTTTCTAAGAATTGCGCCTATACAATTCCCTTTGAAGCGGCCCTCTTCTCTCTTACATAGGTGATTACGTAATTCAGAATTTTCTCAAAATATTCTTCTTACACAAATCATTAAAAGCTCTTCCGTGAGCTTATCCTCGCTCAATCTCTTTGCTTTCTTCATCTTAGGAATGAGCTGAGGGTTACCCCTCACAATGACTTTACTTCGGCAATTAGATTTTCCCATTGAACCAAGATCTTGGGATCTCCAATCTACAAGGTTGGGTTTTCCTTCGCATAAAGTTTTATTCCATGGGCTTTAGTCCCATTCCTCTTGATGATTTAGCAACTACCTCTCTATTTAACCCTTTGGTTAGCGGATCCGCAAGATTATCCTCTGACTTAACATAGTCTAAGGTAATCATACCAGTTGAGAGTAGTTGTCTAATGGAGTTATGTCTTCGGCGTATGTGCCTAGACTTACCATTATACATTATATTTTGTGCTCTTCCAATCGCTGATTGGCTGTCACAGTGAATACATATTCCTGGCACTGGCTTCGGCCATTGAGGAATATCCTCTAGGAATTGATGCAACCATTTTGCCTCTTCCCCACACTTATCCGATGCCACAAACTCAGATTCCATTGTGGATCTGGTTATCACGGTTTGTTTGGAAGATTTCCAAGACACGGCTACACCGCCTAACGTGAATACAAAGCCACTTGTGGATTTTGAATCCTTTGAATCAAATCCAATTTGCATCAAGATATCCTTCTATAACAATTGGTTCTCTTCTATAGTGAAGGCCATACTTACGAGTATATCTTAAGTATCTCAAGAACCTCACTATAGCTTTCCAATGTTCATGACTCGGATTACTAGTATATCTACTTAGCTTGCCAACAGCGTAAGTTTATATCCGGTCTAGTACAACTCATTAAGTACATTAGACTTCCAATGATCCTTGCGTACTCTAATTGAGATACACCTCACCTTTATTTTTGAACAAAGGTTGACTTTGATCTATTGGAGTTCTAGCTTCATTTGAGTCATCTTTATTGAATTTTTCCAGATTTTATCAATATAATTAGATTGACTCAAAATGAGACCATTAGAATTTCTTGTAATTCTAATTCCTAATATCATCTCTCGCTAAACCCATATCTTTCATTTCAAATCAAGCGTTTAACATATCTTTGGTGGATTTGATCATCTTATCATTACTACCAACTATCAAGATGTCATCCACATAAAGACATAAGATGACATAGCCATCTTTTGTTTCTTTCATGTAAATACATTTATCACATTCATTGGTTTTGAACCCTTTGTCAAGCATAACATGATCAAACTTTTGATGTCATTGTTTTGGTGCTTGTTTTAAGCCATATAATGACTTAACCAATTTACACACTTTCTTATCTTGTCCTCGACTAGAAAACCCTCAAAGTTGTTCCATGTAGATTTCTTCTTCTAAATCTCCATTTAAGAAAGTTTTCACATCCATTTGATGTACTTCTAAATTACGCAAAGCGTCTATAGCAAGTACCATCCTAATGGAATTTATTCTAAATCATCTTTGGAGAATATGTGTCAAAATAATCAAGACCTTCTTTTTGACTATAACCTTTTATTACTAGTCTGGCCTTATATTTATCAATGGATCCATCAGGTTTCATTTTCCTCTTAAAGATCCATTTTGATCCTAGTGGCTTACAACCTGGAGGTAGATCAACTAACTCCCAAGTATGATTTTGCAATATAGAGTCTATTTCACTATTTATTGCTTATTTCCACATTGGACCTTCAAAAGAAGTTGTCGCTTCTTTAAAGCTTTGAGGATCTGTCTCTATCATATAAATGTTAAAATCTTCACCAAAAGATTTTTCAGTCCTCGACCTTTTACTTCTTCTTGGCTCAACCTCAGTTGGCTCTTCTTCATTTACTTGTTCAGAAGGGAGATCCTGAACATGAACATGCTTTAATGAACTAGGTTCATTTGTTTTAGCCGGGAATACATTCTCAAAGAATGATGCATTTCTTGATTCCATTATCGTATTTTTGTGTATTTCAGATTTATCTGATTTATACACAAGAAACCGATAAGCACTACTATTGTGTGCATATCCAATGAATATATAATCAAAGGTTTGTAGATCCTATCATCTCCTTTTTAGGTTTAAGTCCTTCAACCTTAACCACACACCCCCACATTTTTTATGATTTTGTAGTAATGTTTGCAACATTTCCACAATTCATATGGGGTTTCATCCTTCTTCTTAGAAGAGATTTTATTAAGAATGAAATTCACCGAGAGAATAACGTCCCCCACAAGTTCTGAGTTAAACCTGAACTTAACAACGTAGCATTAATCAGCTCTTTAAGAGTTGAGTTCTTGAGTTCAGCAATACCCTGTGACTGGTGTGTCATGTGTATATGGTGTAGTTGTTTGATGAATGATGCCGGCGCCTCAGCAAGACTCATGAAACGGTACATCATATCCACCACCGCAGTCACTACGGATAGTTAAATTCGTATGCTAAGTTGTTTCCCACCTTCATTCTTATAACATTTAAAAGCATCAGAGCTTTATTATCTTCAATGTCATTAAACGGTTAGTAGAATATCAATATTCTACTTATTATCTAGGTTTAGTTAAAACCTTTAAATTCATTTTAATAGTCATCAACACCACTATTAAATCCCGTTAACTATGACAGTTGAACTTTTAAATAATCATAAATTAATGATTACTATTCATAATCTCTGAACCTTATAGACGTTTTAAGAATTAATAATCATCAATACCATGATTGCTATTAATTCTCATTAACTTTGACAATAAAACGTTTCAATAATCATTATTGCAACAGTTCATATTCCACTAACCGATCATCCGGTCATATACTTGTATTAAGTTCAACACAATTTATATTTCACAAGACACAACCCGATTTAAATCAAACTCGATTTAATTCACACAAATAATCATACGGTTGCACACACGTTATTTACAATAATGCACCTCAATGATTGTTGTAAATACATAAACTCAACAATTCCTCCATTATTTGGTTCGAACACGACGATACCAATAAAATTTGCATTATAGACAGTATCCTCAGACTCCCGCTATAATTTTAAAGCAAATTCATTTTATTTCATAACATGTATAGAATTAAATTTTAAATTGATAAAATTTACATCTATTTTATAACATATATTAAAATTTTGGACAGATAATAAAGCATTGCGTTACTAATAAATTCGTTATAGAATATTAAAAGTCACAACACTTTAATTATAATATCCATTAATAAATCATATGCTTTCTCATATGATTACATGTATAGATCCAATGACCACAAAATGGACTACATCCATTAATATACATACACTTAAATTTCTCGAAGAAATTTAATAATATTTTATGAGTATCAAATAAAATCACTC
This sequence comes from Gentiana macrophylla, assembly GCA_026214975.1. Taxonomy (NCBI): domain Eukaryota; kingdom Viridiplantae; phylum Streptophyta; class Magnoliopsida; order Gentianales; family Gentianaceae; genus Gentiana; species Gentiana macrophylla. The sequence continues at coordinate 16,716,511 of CM047807.1, forward strand.
AACGAAATTTGTGAGTATTAACACTCCACATCTTATGTCACAAAATAATGTTGTGTCACAACTGATTATAACACTATAATCAAATAAATAATTCTCAATCGAATAATTATTTCCTTCCTGAAATAATAACAACAAAACTCATTTACACAAAATGATTTTGAGTCCACAAAATTTTCCTCAGAAAATATATCACATACGCATCACAACAAACACAATTATATATATATATATATATATATATATATATATATATATATATATATATATATATATATATATATATATATATATATATATATATATATATATATATATATATATATATTATCTTCATGTGATCATGTATTTTTTACATTGATAATATTTACTCATAAATAATATCATAAAATATGCTCAATATATTAAATTAATTGACAAACTAATTATAAAATGTTTCTTGAGTATCTATTATGACCACTCCTAGAACCAGTTTGTTTTCATTACAACTCGATTTGTTTTCTTCAAGAACAGAAAACTGAACCATTTAATCTCGTTTCATTTTCTTCAAGAACGGAAACTTCAATGAGATTATTTTATCATCACAAACCGATTCGGTTAAAAGCCGATTCGTTTTTTACTCGTAATGGTTGTCATATCTGAAATTTAACACAAACAGATTAAATTCCTTTCAATACTGTATAGAACGTTCGTGAACCGAACTATACTAATAAAAACAATCTCGAAATTGTTTATGTTAAATTTCTTTCAATAATATATAAAACGATCTCGAAATTGTTTCTATTAAATAAAACAATCTCGAACTTGTTTCTATACTGATTATTGAACAAATCGTTTGAGAATCATGTATGATTACTCAAAATATTCGTGAGTATCTTAGACGATCACTCCACGAAAATTCTGCTCCGTTTATAACTCTGTTTTGAAACAGAAAACGAGCCTTCGATTCGTAAACAACGCCATCGCTCGCTTTCAATTTTGTCAATGAACCAGAATTATTCTGTCATCGGCTCACCGATACAGAAACACGAATTAGTCTTAAGATTGTTGGACAATCTTTGTAGTAAAATGGGCACAATCTGATTACATTGACTAGAAAACGAATAAGCAAAATTACAACAAAAAGAAATTACAACAAATCGAAATTACAACAAAACAACTTACAGTTTGTTTTGAAACAGATTAAAAGTAGAAGGAAACCGAGCCGTGTGTTTAACACACTTTCCTTAAGACTAATTCGTCCCCTCACCGTCGAAAGTGCTTGAGCTTCAATGGAACGTTAGTCTCCAGGGATAGAACGGTTAACAAGGACAGGTTGCACCATACCTTCCATGTGTAAGAACTATGTAGCTTGAACTCTCTATTTTCATAAGAAGGTAGAAGGAGGAGGAATTTCGGTGTATCAGCTTCTGGTTTTTTCAGTACATCTTTTCGTTGTATTTGTGGTCGTATATATAAGTGGCTCTAGTAGAGAGAGTAGCAAACCGATGGAATATGGAATGAACGACCTCGATTCTGTATTGAATGTCATAAGTGTAGCAGAACTGGAAGGTCTCAGCTTAAACACGCCTCAGTTGGAATTGGAACAGTCTCACAGCAGCATTCAAGAGCATTCAAAATTGAAAAATAAAATATTTTAATTGCAAAACCGAGCTTTATCTTGAGCCCTTCGAATCGAGTTGCATTCGTGTCCACAGGACGCGCGGGCATGCACAAGCCCAAGGGTAAATCCGGATTGGATTTGCACCCCCCTTCCGGATTGGATTGCATGCACAAGCCCAGCGTGGTGTGACTCCAATTAGGCGATCTGCTCGTTGACTCGCCAGTCCCTCAGCAGGTGGTTTGTGTTTCTTGGTATTTTTCCTATCGCGTGGAAAGCCAATAAAAAGGCCACAATGTCGCGATCTTCCGCTGAATCGTAATATCGTGCCATATGGTCGCCGTACACGTGAGTAGTGAAATGATCAAACAAGGTCAAACAACTTCTTGGTGAGCTTGGGTTTCGTCATCTGCGGGCATGCAATTGTACTGTGATAGTCCATCGACGTTGTTTATCGCTCAAAACCTGGTTTTTCATGAGCGCACTAAGCATATTGAAGCGGACCGTCATTTTATGGGGGATGCAATTACCGACGGGTTGATTACTTCATCTGATGTTCCTACTAAGGCCGAGTAGACAAATATTTTTTCAAAGGCATTGGACAAACATCAGTTTCATTATCTATTAAACAAGTTGGGCGTTCGGGACTTTCACGCTCCATCTTGGGAAGGGTCTTACGATATTCCATATATCAATTATATTTATACTAAATATTTGTAATTATTATGGGTGATATTTATACTAAATATTTGTAATTATTATAGATGAGGATGCTTTGGGGATTTAGACCGTGATATGGCAACTATTGTAACTATATATGGTGAGTAATACCGGTGGAATGAAATGAGAAGTTATTGTGTGAAATTTAACAATTACACCTATAATATCATATTTTTTCTGGGTCCATGGGGGACTGCCCCCTCCCCTGAGGTAGATCCGCCGCTGTGAAAGATAAGTGTTAATTTTGAGAATATGAAGAAAAATAGGGGAACAAAAGTGTAATTTTTCAAAATTAAAGTGTAATTTTTCAAAAGTTAAGTTCTCAAATATCTTTTAATATATATATATATATATATATATATATATATATATATATATATATATATATATATATATATATATATATATATATATATATATATGGTTCTCTTTTTTTGATAATAATTATATATATGGTTCTCAAAATATGTTTTCTGTGTATTATCTAATGTATCATGAAATATATATTGACTAAAGTACTAATATAAAAAAAAGTATATGCATAATTTCCATGAAATTTGTGTAAAAAATACGTATGCTTTGTACGTAGCTTTTTCTAATACATAAATGCATATTGTAGGAGGGAATTATAAATTAAGTATTTCCACATTTCAGATTATAATATTATTATACGAGCTATTTTTTTTTTTTTTGCTGCAGGCTAATTTTTTTTAGAATTCAGATCGTGTAACATCCCGTATATTTGTAAAGATTTATTTTGGTTTCTCATCCTTTTTTACTTTTTTTGTTTTGTAAAACGATCTTTTTATTTCATGCTTCAAAGCCATGGCTATTACAAGAAGGGGGAATTGTCCCGATAGTCTTTTTCTTAACCTCTCTTGTCTATATAGTTTTTGACTATTTGGCTATTTTAAAAAAAAAAAAAAAGTCAAAATTAACGAGTTACCCATTTTGCTCTCACTTGAATCACCCCGAATTTTCCCTCCTTACCCCAAATTCGAATTTTGAACACAAATTCAAATCCCTTATCTTTCGTACTTCATATTTCTTCTCCTCCTCCTCCTTCTCCTTCTCCTTCTTCTTCAAACTCCCTCGTTCCCAAATCTCCTCTTATCTTTCAAACTCCATCATCCCCAAATTCCACTTATCAGGTACGAATAACGAGTTCTATTTGTTGAAATAGTGTCCTAAACCCAATCGGGTTGGACCAGATCCGACCGGGTCGGATCATTTCTACTATTTCTTTATGTTTATACATATGATAAATGACTTTCTGTTATTATATTCGTTCGTTTAATGGACCAATTATGATATTGTATATATGATAGCATCCCTAATGTCAAACTGTGAAAGAGAAATCATAGTAGTGATTATGGTTGATGAGATCTTGTCTCACTTTAAAAGGTTTGATACATGAATGTCTCTAGTCGCACGTGCTATTAAATTTGACATTAATGGTACTGTTAGACTAGCACGTATTGGATGTCTTCTATCTTTTTGAAGGTAGGGATAGATCTCGACTATCGAAGTGTAGAGACACTTGGACGGTACGTGGACGTGTATTAGAGAATGCCTACGTTAGACTGACCCACTTATTTTATTAAATGTCGCAATATATGGCGGTTGTGTAGTTATCCTAACACCGGAGTCTTCATGACATCACGGTATGAATTGTCATGCTTTGACACTATTGAGGTTTCCCCTAGCCATGGGGCGATCATGCGGTAGTGATTGAGTGTGATACTGAAGCATGCGTAGGATTCATGTCGCTCGTCCTGAAATCGCGTATCCTAATAGTAGGAGTAAATATCCGAAATGGCCTTCTTATAAAGAATGTCTAGCTCTCGTGAATCTTTGCAAAGTGGGAGTAAATGAGTTACTTCGAGAGCGCATGGTATCCAGATTATAAGATACAGTCGTTAATGTATTGACACTCGAGATATGACCGTATGAATATTATTACAACGATATGATTGTATTTACACGATAACCATTTCACATGAAAGGTAGTAGTCATTGCATTTGACTCTTCCGATGATTGGGGGTCATGGCGTGTTGCTAGACGCTATCTATGATCGTTAGGTATGAGGGGCATTTTCGTAATTGCACCTTGTGTCTACGGCCAACATATTCGAAAGCCTATCGGGTCACACACATAAGAACATATAGCCGGATTAAAATGCGCTTATAGTAATAACCAAATAAGAAAAGTTTATCTCGACTATAAAGTGTTATTGTGATAAATTAATATGGCGGTATTTATTTATTATGAATAAATTAAATACAAGATATTAATTATGTTGATTAATTATATATGTATGGGTGAAATAATATATATATATATATATATATATATATATATATATATATATATATATATATAATTATGAATATTCTGGATGCCAATTTATGGCTATATAGGGCGCAGATGGTGTGTATGTGATACACATGGATTTTGCAAATTAATTAACAGTATTACCATATATTAATATTAGATATTAATGTGTATAGATTTGTACACATGTATAAATTGATTAATAGTAATACATTAAAGATATATTCAATATTAGATATTGCCAATATATATCTTGAAAATATTTAATATAAGATATTGAGTATTAAATGAGATAAATTTAGAATATCTATTTTCCTTATTTTTACTAGTAAAATGTTTTATTTCTTCTTACTCCATACAAGAAGTTTTTTCCAATGGGATTGGGACAAAGGGTGGCGCCAGTACCATTATAAATATGGAGTGTCAAGCTTTTTTATATCATCACAAATAGAAAAGTTCTAATTTACTAGAAAATTGAGAGCTTCCTAGAGAGAGTTTTGAGAGAGAGAAAATGTCGGTCTAGCAACCGAGTTCTTTTAGTAGCAATCTAATGGTGGATTCTGATGGGTTGTTCGTGTGGATCAATGGTAGAGGCCGAACACTTGTGCGGCTTCATGCAGAAACTACAACTGTACACAATTCAACAATCTATTTTAGATCATCCAAGGTATTCTCTTAGTCTACTTCTTTTATGCTTGTTGCTTAAATGAAATCAATCATGGTTAAAAGAAATGAAATTTTAAATTTCGCTGCGTTCCCGCGTAGATTTCGTAACAGTGGTATTGAAGTCGTTTTCGAGCTTAAGCAATAAGCATTAATTAATTTGCGTAGTTATTTGCATCGTTTAAATCACGTAATTAAAAGATGAACGGTTTTCCCGTAAAAAAAAGATGAATGGTTTTTTAATCGCAAAAGGAATACACGAAAAGAAAAAAATATTCGGCCATGGTGGTGCTCGGTCGATCGGCGGCGGCACCACCACCGTCTGATCACCGGCGGCGTCGGCGGCCTCCGGGCTGTTGGCGGCTGCTGGTGTGATGCGGAGGTTCCCGTTTTGTTTTGAGTATTTTGTGATTCAATATAGTTCATAGTTGTAACGCCCTGATTTTCGTAAAGGGTATACTTGAGATTTTGAAAAAAATATTGATTTGATTTTTAGCTTTATTATTAGCCGTATCGAATATTAAACTATATCTTTTTAAGCACATAAATTGAATGTCTTAATAATTGTATCTTGATTATTTCTGTGATACTTATCTTGAATTATAAAATATTTTCTTATGATTTTAATAATCTTCATTCTATGTTTTTTTGATCTACTATCTAGGCATGGTAAGAAAGAATATGTGAATTTCATGATTATAATACATTTTTTTTTTGAGCAGATTGATTATAATACATTGATTGTCGAAATAATATTATGAAATCAATTTTATAACACTCTTCTATATATATATATATATATATATATATATATATATATATATATATATATATATATATATATATATATATATATATATATATATATATATATTTTCCCCATTGGATGAGTCTTCAAAGTAATATTGTATTACTAAACTTTTTTTGTCTCCATCATCTTTTTACAAGTTTATCATGAATGAACCAGCTAGGATAGTGTAGTAACGTTAAATAAAGTGAAATAAAGTGGCATGTTATAGTGTATACATATTAATGGCAAATACGCTAACAATTTAATGAAAAGAAGTTTTGTCGATTCATTTTTTTTGAAATTAACTAATTAGGATAATAATGACTAGAAGCGTTATAATTTCTGTGGTATTTGCAAGTTGATATAAAACCAGGGTGAAGCCTTTGACGAAGAACACGATTCTTCACAACATTTCTCCTTCGCCACAAGTTCTTCTTTCGTACCGCCACGACCTGAGTATACTGTCAACATGTTTGATCATCAGGTCGTGCCAGGTAACATCTAGGCGTTATAAAATCCTCTTTCAATTTGGCAGTCGTGTTCTTTCATACTTCCGTTTGACAAAAAAACCGAGTTCGGAAGAAATTCCCAAGCATTTCATCTCCGTAATCGTTCGACTTCAACATCCACAGCCTTGATTGATACTGACTTCAATGTCAACAGCCTTAATTGATACCGAAAAGCATACTGTCTACAAACGTTTACACCATATAAAAAAAATAAATGCTCCCCGAGATCAACCATCAAGCTCTTGGCAATTAAGTCGTAGAAATTTCTCTGCCTTGAAGATTTCTTGCAACCAAATCTTCCCTATCTCCAATTATCTTAAATAAAATTTGATCTCCATTTTTTCCCCTTTGAACTTGAATAGACGAAAGAAGAGCAAATTGTGATGAAAGTTGATAACAAAATGTGGGTAGATCGGGAGAGTTAATTAATGCCAAGGAAATTATTTCGAGCAAGTGAATCAGAATATGGGATGAAGTAAATGATAAAGTTTGAGGTTGCTTTCAAGTTTAGATAAGTTACTGGTGGTAGTGTGCATGAGATTTTGAATTAGCTGAATATCAAATATTTGTCACTATATTCTTATCTGGCTAATTCATCAGAGGATACAATTGAAGAAAAAAAAATTTAGACGACGATACATGTTTTTGTGTTCATCATTCTATTACTCCTTCGAGTTGCTAGAAAGAAAAGAACTGATTAAACACGGACCAAAGGTGAGTCCAATTTTATTTTCTATAAAAGCCAAGTGTGTTTTTACCAAACTATTTTAATTGATATAGATATATAATATGTATTTTGTTGAAAATGATTAATGATATATCTCGCTTTAACGATAATATATAGCTTGATTAAAACCAATATTGTACAAATAACATTGCATGCTCTGTCTTGGTGGCATGATACCGTACTATCCGCTACGTGCGGTATGGTATATTGTACTTGTATCTTTCTCGCTTCGGCGGCAAGGCTAGTTCCCGCTTCGGCGGCATGGTTCTCGTTCTCGTTCTCGTACTCGCTCGATTGGCCTGCTGAGGATTTCACAGTCGGGTTAGCTGTGCATTGGGCCGGTGACCGCGGTTGTGGAGTCCGAGGCAAGTGGACCCTCCGGAAGCTCCAGGAGATTGAGTGTCGGAAGGACGGATTTCACTATAAAAATTATTTGTTGTGGATATAAGGAGTGTGAAACGGGAGTCATAAGGTAGAGACAATCGTATCAGCTGTATCGATGTCTAGTAAGGGAACTTGATGAATTGACGGATCTCGAATGAACATGTTTGACTTGAACTTGATACATAACATTAAACAAGTAATTTACTACGTAAATACTGTAACAAGTTTGTTTTTAGAATATATATATATATATATATATATATATATATATATATATATATATATATATGTATATGTATATTTACAACAATTATTTTTAACACTCTCACATTCGACTCATACCAGCTGTTTTTTTTTGATTTGTTTCTTTGTTTCTTTGTTTCTTTGTTTTCTATAATAAAATTAGGTAAAGGGTCGAGGGAGATATAACGAGGATGAAAGTGATGACATGGACCTGGATTTAGAACAAGCTACGCAAATTTTAATTAGTGACAACTGTAATATTTTATCTGTGGTAATATTGTAATAAAATTAATAATTAATTATTTGTAAATCGTTTGTAAATAGTAAATTATTTTGAAATTTCTAGTCTTGTTATTGAAGTCGCGGTGAGAGCTCATGCAAAGACCTCCTAGAATGACCCAAAGAGACAGGGTTGGGAGTAGGGTATTACAATAGTAGTGATTGCTAATATCTCTTTGTTTAGTTAATATCATGTGGCTAACCAATGATTCAAATAGCTTGGGCGATTGGAATGCCACATGCACTATAGTACAATTGGATTGGTTTATGATTTACAATTATAGACCTATGATAAACCTAGGTCTTTCCAAATTTTGTTTGGAATATGTCTAGACCATTTTCAAAATATTTGATTTTGGAAAGGGCACATGCTTAGGCCCTTTTCAAAATATTTGATTTTGGAAATAGTCCATGTGGGTGCCTTTTGGTTTTGGAAACCAAAGACATCCTTTTTTATTAGAAATCAAAAAGAAAGAAGCAAAAAGACATAATTTTAATTTTGATTTATTTTGGAATAGCTCTAATTGATTAAATGTTAAAATAGAAATCATTTTGTAATTAATCGTTAATTTTATTTCGATAAAAATCATTAATTAATTAAATGTTAATTAGTTAAATGATAAGTTGAAATTATTTAATTGATTAAACGTTAATCGATTAATTAAGACGCAAGTTGGTAAATTTAGATTTTATCTTTTTCATAAGATTTTATTATATGGATCAGATATAGTAGATATAATATGATTATATGGACCACGATTGATTATAGACTCGACCAATATGATAAATGTGAATGATTTAATTTTCTGTTGGTTTTAACTTTTGTCTTATACCGTTATGAAGAACGTGACCTAGTCTATTTTCTGCATTTTTTACATTCCTGTTAGCTCCCCTCCCATTTGCGGCGGGTGCATTTTTTTATTAGATATAATTTTATGTAACAAGAATGAAGCAGAAGACGAAGGCCAAAGAAAGACGACATAGAAAAAAACGATTAAACCCTAGAAAGACGACATAGAGATCCCATTGGCGATTGCAGCTACCCTTAGATTGTGACCCGCGGGTTTGTCAGTTTGCATTCGAAACCGCAGTTTGGAAAAGTCCATGACCATACCCGTTATTTTACGCATTTATTTATTTTGTGCATGTATTATTTTATACGATACGATAGATGCATGACTATGCACGATCTAGATGAATGTGTAGGATGTATGTCTATAGAGATAGATATATTTGATGAGACCGTAATTAAAATTAATTAAGTGAATTAATTTTCATAAATACTCCTACAAGAAAAATTAAGTCGGAATTGTCTCCCAATATTATAATGACAGCGAAGAGCTCTTGTTCGTTTCCAATCCATCAGCCATAGCTGGGGGTTGACTTACCTCGGGTATATCGTTATTATTGAGATATGAACGTAATTGATTTTGCGAATATTGGGTTATGTCTTGACTAAAATTTATTCAATGATCAGCCACAGCAGGGGTCGGGTAATTTTTAGAGACAAGGGTTGGCCACCACATTGTGATGTGAATTGTCAAAAAGTTGATTGGTTAACGAACAAGAGTCACATAGTGATGTGATTGGTAAGGTATCACCTACTCACCGAATTATTTTGGCTCACCAGCCACAACAGGGAATCGACGTAACAAGGTGGGATCTTGGACACTAAAGAATTTTTGGAAAATTCTTGAAAGTCAATTGAGAGTAGTTGACTAGTGGGAGCAAAATCATTAAACAATAACCGTTTTTGATTTTGTGTGTATAAACAACAACACTCTTTTTATCTTTATTTTATGTTGTAGTTGTTAGCGAACTTTTATTTCTATAAATCTTATTCCCCTCTATTTCAGACATTATTTACCAGAAAACTCTTCCCCTGCCTGTTTGAAATTTGCATGAAAAGAAGAAGATTCTTCTACTTTCTAAATAATTTGATCGAGTGGGAATTTCCGATAATATGCACCAAGGCGATCAGTAAGTTGAGGAGATCCTTTCGTAGTGTCATTTCATCGATCCACAAGCACCGTCGGATCCAGAAATTTTTCAGTGGGGTCACTGGACTGTAAAACAACATTTTTTGTTGAAAATTTTGTTCTCGTGAGGTCACGGAAGCTTAAAACTATAAATTTTTACAACAAAATGACATTTTTTAACAATAAAACTACATCGTTTTAAGACCGAAAAAATCCCCGGATCTCAGTGGGGTCACGTGACCCCTCCCGGAGACGCACGGATCTGCCCCTGTGCACAAGGTAAGAGTTGAATCCCTCTTTAGAGTTTGTTTTGTGAAATTACGAGTTGTTGGGGTTTCGATGTCTACAAGTCATGGTAATAATCGCTGCTCACTGTTTGTATTAAGAAGGCGTAATTGGTAGAGTTTTGATTGGATTTCGGTTTTAGCAATTTGAGTTCATTTTTGCAAATCGAGGTAAATGGGTATTCAATTAAATCATTGTTGTTGTTAAGTGGTTTAGTTGTATGCTTTCTACCGATTAATTTGTAGGTTATGGTGTTGTTGTTGAAGTGTTGTTGTATGGGAAATTTGGTGAATTTTTGTATGGGGATTCGTACTGGTTGTAGGCCGAATTCTACAGCTTTTTTGTCGTCAAGCGTGTGTTTGAACATCTGTGGCACGCGTCTTAGACACAGAAAATTAGCAAAATGGTGGTCTGGTCTGTTTGGTAGGCGTGTGCCTAAAGAAGGGTATCGCGTGAATGCGGTCTCAAACTTTGGGAGAATGGTTCTGGTTTCTCAGGCAAGCGCCCAAAGGGTCCAGACGTGCACTTAAGATGTTAGGTGTGCGCCTGAGAACACAGTTTTGAGTAGATTAATTGGTCTTAAAATCCTCAGGCAAGTGCCGAAGTGGTGCAGCGCGCGCACCTATGTGTTCTATTTTTAGAAACATTTATTTATTGTTTGTTCCCACTTGTGTTAACTATGAGGAAAAGTGAAGTGTTTGGTTTCTGGTGACATTGGATCAACAACGTGCTTAGATCGTCTACGTGAAAAAGGTAAGTAAGCACCGAAGACGTTCATCTTGACTTTGTGTGATGTTGTGCTTAGTTGTCAGCATCATATGTGCAATGTTCTACGTATATTAAGGTAGAACGGTTTAGGGTCGTAGTGGTCCTTAGGAGAGACTTTATGTGAATAAGCATAGGTGTTGTTGTATGGGAATTTTGGTGAATTTTGGTATAAGGATTCATACAGGTTTTATGCCGAATTCTACAGCCTTTTTGTCATCAAGCGTGTGTTTGAACTTTTATGGCACGCGCCCTAGACATAGAAAATTAGCAAAATGGTGGTCCGGTCTGTTTGGTAGGCGTGTGCCCGAAGAAGGGCAGCGCGTGCATGTGGTCTCAAACTTAGGAAGAATGGTTCTGGTTTCTCAGGCAAGCGCCCAAAGGGTCCAAGCGTGCGCTTAAGATGTTAAGTGTGCGCCTGAGAATGCAGTTTTGAGCAGATTAATTGGTCCTAAAATCCTCAGGCAAGCGCCTGAAGGGCTGTGGCACGCACCTTCATGTTCTATTTTTAGAAACATTTATTTATTGTTTGTTCTCACTTGTGTTAAGTGTGAGGCAAAGTGAAGTGTTTGGTTTCTGGTGACATTGGCTCAGCTATTTGCTTAGGTCTACGTGAAGAGGCAAGTAAGAACCGAAAGACGTTCATCTTGACTTTGTGTGATGTTGTGCTTAGTTGTCAACATCTTATGTGCAATGTGCTAGGTAGCTTAAGGTAGAACGGTTTAGGGTCGTAGTGGTCCTTAGGAGAGACTTTATGTGAATAAGCATAGGTGGTTACTTAACTACGCAAATATTTGCATGATGAGTCTAAAAGATAAAACACCGTGGTCTTTGGTGAGGTACATTTCTGTATCGCAACTTGGAGTAGTACTCCACTCGGGGAAAGCCCATGCCATACAAGGAATTGGAAGATATGTTGTGGTGTATTTTCACCATGCAAACGTCTTTAGACCATATGTGTAACAAATCCCTTTGATGGTTGAGTTTTGCTAGCAGGGCTAGTAGAGGGGAGTGTGCTTTTATACATACTTGGTAGTAATCGAAATGTTATTTGTATTTGTTGTTGGTTATGATTCAATGCTTCTACCCTTTACTAAATACCTTCGTACTTACCCCCGTTTACTATATGTTTTCCCATCCCGTGAAGGTGCTGAAGATGGGTTTGAGTTCGAAGTTGCTGAAAAGTAGCTTTTGGAGGTTTATAGGGATGAAGATTGCTATTTGAACCTTATCTAGTTCTTTATTGTATTTTTATTGGAGATATATTGCGGCTGTTCTAGTTAGTCAGTTGTAACTCCAATTGCTGGATTATTAGTTCAATCATTTTGGTTGAAATTTGGCGTTTGATGTATACTTTAATTAATAATATAGTTTCAGCTTATGTTTCTTTCGTTCGTCTTTAACCGTCTTTTCGATTTCCCAAGTCTACCTTTTGGTTTCTGCTTTGTACTCCTTTTTTTTAAATTAGGAAGTGCTCGATGTTAATTGAGGTTAAACTAACATATATAGTGAAATTATTTTCAATTATATGCACGCCAAACTTATTTTCGGGATAAAACTCGATATTCGAGGAATGAGCGTCACATATTCACACATTTTTTTAGAGGGATTCAATACATAAAATCTTCAATTATTTATTATACTCAAATTATAGACTTTAGTTTTTAAATAATTAAATGAAATTTGATAAGTGGGGTAAGTCTTTTATCTGAAATGGGAGAATCTATTTGAAATTTGAGAAAAGTTATAAATTTCATTTCAAATAGGAATTTTAAATAAGTTGTATCTCGCTCAAACCAATAAGCAGATCGGAGGTTATCGTTAAAGCCATGAGTAAAACCAAAATAACTAGTTATAGTAAGCATAAGGGGCTAAATGAAATCTTTTTTTATACATATGTTTCTAAAGCACTTACCTTACTTAAGTTTCAATTTTTACAAACTACTAGAATATGTCAAAATACCAATTGAAACAATAACTTTAATGGAAAGTTGGGCATTCATCTATCATTATAGATGGCACTTACACAGATAATAAAACTTAAAACATTGAGAGAATATACGATCCTAAGAATTAAGATAATGTGATAGATGTATTGTGATACCCCGTAAATTCATGAAAGGGTATTTATGTTATTTTTTGGTATTTTCCGAGTATCGTATTTTTCCCGAACAAATAAGTTTTTATGTGCTATATTACAAGATTTTATCAATGTTGGATTAATATAACACATCTTGTATCATCATCATCACCCAAGAATACCACCCCACCCTTAGTTCCTTCAACACTCAAGCTCCATCTACACTCCACCTCTTGCAACCACTTCAATACATCAACTTGACACCACTCCACTCTTGTAACACCTCACCACCAAACACCCAACACTCCATCTTTCTCTACACATTCCACCCACCAAACACTTCTATCATTCATCTCCACCTTTGCATCATTCCTTGAGAAACACTCCACATCCAAGCACTTACACCATTTTCAATCTTCACACAAGAAAACATCACCAACTCTTCTCTTTGCAACCTCCACCTAAACAATCCATCATCTCTCTTGCAAGCTTTTTCATTTCCAAAAGAGAATAGTTTTGGAAAGGATTTGTTGGTAATTTTGAAGTCAAATTTTGGTTCCAAAACAAGCTCTTAGCTCCACTTTATCATTTGTAGATTGCTCCCCCCAAGAGGAGCAACAAGGAGAATATTAACTCTTTGGTTCAAGATTCTCATATTTTGGAAATAGAAGAAGATCTTTTGGGATTTTTCATCATAAGAGCTTGAAATCAAGATTTGCTTGTGGTTTTGGAGCTTTTGCTTGAAGTGCTTTGAGGTAGGAAGATGTTCTCATTGAATCTTTTATGTTAAAAGCATGCTATAACTTGTTGTATGTTTAGAAGAATTGTATCATGTTTAGGAGCCTTTTTACCATGTTATAGGACTTTACTCCATGCTTGTGGATCTTGGAAATCATGTTTAAAGTCTTAGTAGAAGTGTTTAGAGCATTTTCATGTGTAGGATGTTTTGCCATGATTTAAAGCCTTAAATCTAGTTGTAGAATTTGATTCATTATTTAGAACTTTTATATTGTGTTTAGACATGTTTTTGGAAGGTTTTAGGGTTGTTTTGAGTGATGCATGTGTGAGATATTGGCTTAGAACCGTTGTAGAAAAGTTACAGTTTTTCCGGGATGTTGAAGGGATAGGCGCGCCTATGATTATATGGGCATGGGTCTATCGATTCAGAGAGTCAGGATGCTCCCAACTTCCATGGGTACGTGCCTATGGATTTATAGGAGCGGGCCTATGACGCAGAATGTCCAGAATTGTGTTTTTGACCCCTTTTGAGCATGATTTAGGGTAGATACCTTTTGTGGAGTGTTGTAAAGTTAATGTGAGTGTTCTAGTGGCTTTGTCTCCTCACCGTGACACATAGGAGCATTAGAACATGAATTATTTGGCCTCACGAGGTGTTGTTCCGGGATGGAAACATCGTACTTGTTATATGAAGAAGTTTGGGGTTCGGTTTCTAGTGGATTTGGCTCAACCCTTTTTGGAGACCCTCTGCGGGGAGAAACTCAGAATCATTAGGAACCTTATACCTAAGCCTTGTAGATATTGGATTAGGATCCAGTATTTCTTTGTTATGTGCTAGGTAGCGTAACCTAGAATTGTCTAAGTGTCTTGTAGGCCTTAGATGATTTCTATGTGCAATGAACTTAGGCGGTTAGCTTAAACACTTAAATACGTACTTGAGAGTCTGAAAGATAAAGCATATTAGCCCTTGGTGAGGAACGTTTCCATATCGCAACAGGGATTCAAACTTCACTTGAGCCGAGCTCATGCCTTGTAAGGGGTTGAAGGGTGTCACGGAACGCTAAAAAACCATGCGAAGTGTCTTTGGAATTTTATGCAACTCGTACCCTTGTATTGTTGAGTTTACTACCTGGGCTAGTTGAGAGAAGTGAGAAGTTGAACATACGTGGCTGGCTTGTTACATTCTCGTTATTGATATCTTGTTGTTGATGATTAGATTCAATGCTTCTGCTTCCTACTAAGTACGTCCGTACTTACCCCTATTTGTATTGTTCCCAACCCGAGAAGTTGATTCAGGTTTCGAGGAAGTGTTTGAGTACTTCAAAAAATGATCATGTATTGATCCGATTGATCTATTGTTGTTCATTCTATTCTCGGGTAATGTAACAGCTATCTCGCTTTTGTAGGATTGTGTTATGCGCAATATGTATCTGAGAGGGGGGTGAATAGGATACTACGGTTTTTTAAATTTTATTAAGCCTTTTTCAGAGTTTAAAATACTTCACCTATTATTGATAATAAACTAAGCGGAAGATCTAGCTAGAATCAACGTTTATAGATTAAGGTTCTTGTGAGGTTATCAACTTAGAGAATTAACGAGTTAATTCCTAATTTGTTTAGTATGCAATGATAAGTGTGTTTCTATTTGAATTTCCAGAATATCAAATAGGTTGTTTAGTTGTTTAATCTAACAATCAATCCTATGTGTCAGATACAATCACACACGGATTCACTAGGCACTTTTGGTTTACAGATTACAACAATTTTAATAATGAGATACAAGATGAAACGGTGTTCTGACTTGTCACTCTTTTAGTTCACACTGTAGTGAAAGAATCTTAACACAAAAGATTCAATCACAATTCTGTTACTAAAAGATGACACAATAGAACAATACAACCTCAATACTTATTCTAAAAAATTCTAAATTCAAGAGCACGGTTGAAGATAGCAATTTGAAAGCAATAAATAAGATAGGAACTTACTGATGATGACCCACAAAGGTTCAAGTTGGGAGAGAACGGTGCACAAGTTACCAGAAAGCAACCAAGGAGAAATCCAAGTCCAATCCAGTTCCTAGATGCAATCCCCACAACCAACTTTAATCTCAAAATCAGTTAAGAGTTCAAGATTAAGCACAGAGTTACTCACTCTGAAAAGAGGAACACAGGAATAAGTATTTCGGCAAACACTCAGAAAATACAAAGAATATTTTTAGCATTTTAGAAAAGTTTGATCAGCTTAGTTGCTAGATCAGCTTGATATCAATGGGATTATATAGCCAAGTATTGGACAAAACATTAAATGGCTTTGGGTAAAATGCAATTAATGTTATGAGAGAAACAATGCATAAGGAACGGTTTAGTTAAAAAGCACATAATGCCATTTCTTAAAAATCGACCGACTGTTTATTTGACCAAGAGATGTCTGTTTTGATAAAATCAAACGTTTAAAAGACTGTCCATTTTTCAAAGCACAATGAGTGCAGTAATTTGAAATTTCAAAAAATCAGTAAATTTCAATTTCGAATAATAATCTACATAATAATTTTATCAAGTGAGTGTAATATCCTAAAATTATATATATTATATCATAATGAAAATGCAAACACCTAAAATGAGGTTTTAGGTTGAATAATCCTATTGGCGAGAATGAGTAATGAAAGTTTATTATTCAGATAACTAGATAATTTCTTACCCAAATAATAAACTTGTACATGTCATGGTTATATAGATAGACCCAAATCACATACCCGAGAGGCACAATCTCACCTTAACAATTCATCATCATCAATAACGTATAAACAATTATAGACTCACAATTGTGATAAAGAAGTATCTTCATCTCTGAAAGTATCAGATCAGATCTGTTTGTTTGACTCATGAATAAAAGATTCATCAAATATTTTAATAACAGTATATGGTTTCATAAGACCTTTAATATATAAAACCATATACAGGTTTCAAAAATCATGAAACACCAGTCTAAATCACGATTTCTGTAAATGCAAGACTTATATGAACATGATACAAAATCAGACTGAAATTATATCATACTCATATCTTTCAAATCGACATAATCCTTAATCGAAAAGGTGGATGAGATTTCATTAGCCAATCTGAACATAGATGAAGTAGGTGGGAAGAAGAATGTCATACCAGTGCTCACCAGAGTCGATTCAGATTGGATCGGAGCTCGGAAATTGTTTAGGGTGATTTTATATGATTTATATCGTTATATTTTGTAACAATTCTCTCCATATTCGTATAATTCGCATAGAAATTAAGTGTTTAATTGATTTATTGAGCAAATGAGTTTTTAAACGGTTTAATCGCAAAATTGGTTAATTTATGTGTTTTATTGATGATTTTATGTTTATTTGGATATTATTACATTTTGCGATGTTTTTAATGACTTGTAGATGCATAATTGCGGCTCAAAAGATGATTAAGTGAAGATAAATGTCGGATTTAATTGATGAAAAAGAGATAAGGAAGATTTGAATAGAAGAAAAGAGATAAAGATGGAGAAATCGAATTTCAAGTCCACTGAACGAGCGTTCATGTCCCGTCCAGTTGGACGGGCGTCTGGCATATTGGATGAGCGTCTAGGCTGAAGAGTTTGATTCAGAGTTTTGAGATATTTAGTGAACGAGCGTCCAAATTAAAGAAGGACGGGCGTCTGATCATGACTCGGCCCGATTCGAAGTTGATACTGAAGACCGAACGAGCGTCCAGCAGAGTGAACGCCCGTCCATAAACCGACTTAGCCAAACCGCCTCTGAAATCTATATAAAGGCAACGTATTTAGACCCCGATAACATCATTATTCGAACCCTAAACCCTAGGGGCGGCCTAGCTGCGATTTTTATTAGTTTTTACTCAAAGTTTATGTTTTTGAATTTCTAGTTTAGATCAAACACTTTTTTGTACTTTTATTCAAGTAATTCGAGCTCAAAGGTGATGTTAAGAGGCTAGACCTCTATTGAATTAGCGTTGTGAAGCCATCCGATCAGCAATTCAGTTCCGTTTCTCGATTGTCTTGTGAGTTTTTAATTCAAGTCGTTTCTTTATAATGTTTATCATGTTTTTATGCAATTTATATCGAAAGATCTTTGCATGTTGATTGTTTATATTGATGAGAATCATGTTAAACCCTAGATTCCCATGATAAAGAATAGATCTTTGATCTAAATAACGAGAGTTATTAGGTTAGATTTCTAGGTTAGAAACTTATAAATTTCACACCTTGGGTTAGAAAGCGTTAATCTTTAGGATCGAAAGATAGAAGATTAATAGGCGAACTTGTCTAAGAAATTAGGAGTTCATACCTTGGCTAGTGAATCACAACTTGGTTAGAAATCACGAGATAATCGAGATAGAAATTGATTGTTGTAGGATAGGTGGATCAATAGCTTGTTCTGTCAGTAAATTATTGATTAAATCACTTGAACTTGAATTGCTTAGTAAATTTACAATCTTTATTTCATAATAGATTTAGAATAGATTTAGTTTAGATAATTTTGTTCGCAACCATATTTTCCTGGCTTTAGATCTCGATCTTCCATTCGATTATTCTTATTGTTAGTTTCGTTTTTGTTTTAGTTCTTCTTTGTTTTATTTTCGTATCTTTTAGTAGTAATCGTGACATAGTTAGGTTAGATAATAAAAACTAGATTAAGCAACCCCGATTCCCCGTAAGATCGACCCGGTATCAACCTCTATACTACGATCCCTACACTTGGGGTATACCGGATTTATAAATTTATTACTTGTTTATTTTGCTTAGATAAAATCCGAGATAAGTTTTTGGCGTCGTTGCCGGGGAGCCGGACGGTTGTCTAGTTTTTATTTTCGTTAGTCATTTAATTTAGATATTTTGTTTTTAGTTTCTGTTTTTCTTAAGGTAAAAATCTTTGTTTCGCTTCTGTTCCATTTAAACGGGCGTCTGGGGTAGTGGACTGTTCTCGGTGAATTCTATGATTTATATCGCAATATTTCATAACAATAGTTCCCGTGTTTTAGTGTTTTTATAGGAAATGACATTGCTAAAAGGATAAATTTAGAGAATGGGTTGATAATTCAGTTAATTGCAAAATCGACCGTATTACGTGTTTTTATCGACGATTATCTATCTATATATAGGTTTCTACATTTTGCATGCTTTTGATCGTCTTGTAGGCATGATTGCATGGCATGAAGGAGGATTAGATGATGTTACATTGATGATTTGCATGGAAGAGAAGGATAAAGCTGAAACTTGGAAGGAAAGCAATGCGAATTTAGGTTGAATGAAGACATGCATTGCTGAATTGCTGCATCTGTCCTTTAAACGTGAGTCTGAAGCAAGCAGACTGGCGTCCAATGCTCAGTCCAAAGCAGACGGACGTCCATGGAGGAAGACGAGCGTCCCATGCAAGTTTCGAATTCAGAGTCTTCAGAATTTCACTTGAACTGGCGTCCAAGATTTTAAACTAGCGTCCATGAGCGAGATTTGGTACAGGATGTTCAGTTTCAGCATGAACTAACGTCCATGCTCCGTCCCAAGCTGTTGAACTGGCGTCCGGCCAGGTGGACGGGCGTCCAACCTAGTTACTGTAGCAGCCAACATTCAGTAATTGCCTCAGCCGCCTCTCAACTCTATAAATACATAGCAGCAGGAAACCCTAAGGGGGACATCAACTATTCACTTTTTATACAAAGAGCAGCAGCCGCACATCAAAAAGCCCTAGCAGCCGCATCATTCAAAGATGAATCTCTCCATCCCAATAATCGTGTTCAACAACATGATTGTTGGCTAAGCACATCACGGTGGGACAACGGATGAAACCGATCAACATCAACACCAACTAGACGATTTTTAGCTACATGTTTAGTGAGTAAAAGTTACAGTTTTTCATCAATTGGATATTGTTCTTTATTGTTTATGTTTTATTTGAATCAAAAGATCGATGAAACTACTTTTCTGCTTTGAATTTGTATGGGAATATTGTTCAAGCCTTAGTCTTTCAATTGATGCAATTAGTTGTAATTCGAGAGATCGTTTATAATTAATTGAGTCGAGTTTTGGAGACGATCTCATGATCTTGTTTTGCATGCCGTTTAGTTTTGCTTGAGAAAGAAAACGAAACCCTAGAATTTGTTTAAAGGAATTTAATCGAATTCGCGATAGATCATTACTAAAAATCGTATCTTTAACTTGCCATCTAGTTGGGGTTGGGTTGGTTGATTGGTGGATTCCCGTTGCCTTGCCGTTTCCTTTTAATTACTTGATAAATCGAATAGTTCAGTATCAATTTGATTGCTACGCTTAGTTGTTTTAGGAACCCTAGATGTTAATTGTTATTTTTCCGCAAATTTTTCGTTCCAAGTTATCGTTTCATCGATCGTTCATCATCTTAATTACTGTTTATTGTTTGTTTTGTAGTTTAATTAGTTTAAACCCTAGTTGTAGTTAATAGTCGTGACATAATCGATAGAATAATTGTTCCTTGATCCGATAAACATTCCACTCCCTTAGAACGACCCGTTAACATCCTATACTACGAACCTTATACTTGGGGTGTTTCGGTTTATAAATTGTAAAACTAGTTTTTACCGAACATGGACGCCCGTCCGGTCAAATTTTTATAACTCTGTTCGTGTTTTACCCAGTCAGACGAGCGTCCGGTTATCCAGACGCCCGCCCCTGTTTCATTTTCCAGAAGACGCCCGCCCAAGAACTTGACGCCTGCCTGGCCTGCTCGCCACCACTTTCCCTTCCTGTTCGTTCTCGTTAGACAACTAGATTTTGGGTTCGGTTTATGCAAATTCGGAGTCAAAAGGGGCCACTACTCTATACCCCTGACCTTGAGCGGACCATAGTCCGACCAAACAGGAGAAGACTCCGTTTTGCAGACCTCCCTGACGAAGAGAACACAGTCGAGCGAGATATCGAGCAAGATCTAGCTTAAGAGATCGAAAATATAGTCATTATGGCTGCTAAAGATAGACGTACGTTGGCTGATTACGCTATGTCTGGCGAAGTCAAGGTCAACCCGGCTATCGTTCTACCAACCATCAATGCACCTACCTTTGAACTGAAACCCGGGCTCATTCAAATAATGCAGCATGCATCTATCTTCCACGGTTTTCAGTCAGAAAATCCTTATACTCACTTACACACGTTTCTAGAGATATGCGGTACGACTCGCATCCAAGGAGTAAGTGAGGATACCATAAAGCTTAAACTATTTCCATTTTCCTTACGAGGGGAGGCAAAAGAGTGGTACCACTCTCTCCCTTCTGAATCCATCACTTCCTGGGCGGAACTCGAGAAAGAGTTCCTGAGTCAATACTTCCCACCTTCTAAGATGACCCAATGTTTAAGTGATATTTTCACATTCTCGCAGAGAGGGAAAATGAGTCATTTTTCGAGTGTTGGAAGAGGTTTAAGTCTCTTCTTAGAAAGTGTCCCCATCATGGCTTGCCGTTACAAAGGCAAGTCAATACTTTTTTCAGTGGATTGACCGAGCTCACGAAGGGCATGGTCAATAGTTCTTCTGGTGGGGCATTTTTAAAGAAAACACTTGAAGAGGGGTGGGCATTATTCGAGGATATTGCCAAATACAATTATGCCCCCTCATATCAACCTATCTAAGCACCTCCTCCTCCCAAGATCGAGGAGGTGAATATGCAAATTCTGATTGCCATGCTGCAAAAGCAGATGACAGCTTCTCAAATTTCTCCTAATCCGATCAATCAGAATTCTTCCTTTCAACAGAACTCTCAAATTCTGTACTGTGAAAATTGTTGTCAGACTGGCCATATGGTTGGCCAGTGTCAATTTGTCTCCCCCTCTGCTTATCAAGATAATGCTGTTCATGACTATGGACAGCATAATCCAGTGACATGTCAGAACTGTGAAAATGTGGGGCATACATCTCGCGTTTTCATCCCTATGAACGGACGAATCGTCAAGTAAATGCTTTCTCTCGCCACCCAATCGTGAGGTTTAGTAATCAATTCTCCGCCGAGTAATCCTTAAAACCAGTGGTTTCGAATAATCAAAATTTCAATCCAAATTCAATTTTAATCAAAATCAAAACTTCAATCGAAACCCTACTTACAACCAAAACCGAACTCCAATTTTTCCAATCGAATCAAAGGTTCATTCAATAATTGGCCTAACAATTCTAATTCTACATTCGAGAATCGGTCCGGCCAAATTTTTATCCATGAGAACTTCCAAAACTCTCAAGGCCCTCGCACTCGAATGATATCCAAGTCGAATGGAGCTCTTTTCGGGAGGAGCAAAATAAAAACATCCAACTCCTCGATGAGCACAAACAAGAATCTTGAGAGGCAAATAGGGCAATTGGTGAACAGTTAGCTTAGACCCTGAGCGGTTGCTCACTTCACGAAAAGAATCCAAAGGGTGGTCAAGTTGCTCAGGCCGATTTGAATAATAGCCAATGCATCGACTGGTACCTTCAATTCATGCACGGTATAGAAGAGGCCAAAGGCGATGAACTTAAGGTCGTACTCAATCGAGTGGTTCCCTCACCGGGAAACCACTAACCCCTCCCGCCAAATGATAAGGGAGGGGGAAGTCGAGCACCTACGCCTCCTTGGTCAGCAAGAGAATACTCAGTGGTGATCCCCGAGAGGTGAAAGAGTTGGAAGTCCTCGGGTGGTGAACCCCCGAGGAATGAAGAATCAAGTGAGAGTCAGGAGGCTGACCCCCTGACTAGTAAGGAGAATGAAAAAGTGGTGAGGTGGAAGGACTTGGAAGACAAAGCTGTCAGTTCATCCTCGAAGAAAGTCTTTTCTGAGAGTGACTTGAAAAAGCTTCCATTTCCACCTAGAAAAAGCAACATCTCCTTGAATGAGGATAAAAAGTATGAAAAAGTGCTAAACCTTCTGAAAAATACTCAGGTTAGTCTTCCATTATCCGAGGTTTTGGTTGAGATGCCTAAGTATACCAAATTCATCAAGGATGTTGTTTCTTCTAAGAAGAAGTTAAAGAGACATGGATCGGTTGATTGGTGAGGATTGCTCTATGATCAATTATGAAGATCTACCAATCAAGAGAGGGTGACCGGGAAATTTGTGCTCACATTCTTTGATGGGAGGCCTAGTCTTCCCAAACTCTTTATGTGACTGGGTGCATCCATAAGCCTGATGCCATTGTCTGTCTGCAAACAGCTTGGGTTAGACAATCTTCTAGAACCCACCACCATGAATCTTCAATTCGCGGATAGATCTTCCAAAAAAGCTGCGGGAATATTAAAGGACGTGTTAGTTCAAATTGATAGATTTACCTTCCCGGTTGACTGGTACGTGATGGACATAGAGAAGGATGAGAATGTCCCTCTAATTCTTGGAAGACCTTTTTCATCTCTGACCGAGCCCTCATTGACCGTGTGATGGTGGGCAAGTGACGATACTGAGTTAGTGATCAAGAGGTGAGTTACAATGTTTCCAAAGCTTTCCAGAGACCCTCTGAAATACCAACCGGCTTCTCCATTGACGATATGTCTGATGACTTCAATGATTTCATGGAAAAGCAAGTCATATTTGTTGGGTAACCGAATACGAGCGACTAGTTGAGAAGCTGAATAATCAAGGTGTGGTGAATCTAGAACAGTTAGAAGATGAATTTGAGGATGAGTTGTTGAAAGGAGAAGTTTTGGCAGTGGGACCACTAAGTAAACTCAGTGATGTTGAGTTGAAAAGTGGAGATCTTAAATCAAGTTTAGAAGACCCCCCTGTAGATCAAGATCAAGCCGTTACTCAAGCATCTCGAAATATGTGTTCTAAGAGAAGGTGACAAGCTTCCGTTGATTATTTCTGCCAAGATATCTCGATTAGAAGAGATAAAATTGTTAAACGTCTTGAGAAAGAACGAGAAAGCCTTTGGTTGGCAAGTAGGAGACATCAGAGGGATATCTCCTGACGTTTGTATGCATATAATCAAGACTCAAGAGGGTGCAAAATGTGTTAGACAGCCCCAGAGGAGGCTCAACCCTCATATGCAAGAAGTGGTCAAAAAGGAGATTATCAAACTTTTAGACATGGGTATCATTTACGCAATTGCTGACAGTGAATGGGTATATCCCCTACTCAGGTAGTTCCCAAAAAAGGAGGAATTACTATTGAGAAGAATGAGAAGGGAGAAGAAATAGCATTGAGGCTCGTTACTGGTTATAGAGTTTGTATCGACTATAGAAAGCTCAATGAGGTTACAATGAAAGATCATTTCCCCTACCATTCATTGACCAGATGCTAGAGCGCCTGGCGGGACATGCATTCTACTGTTTCCTGGATGGATACTCAGGATATTTTTAGATACCCATCGATCCAGTTGACCAAGAAAAGACCACTTTCACCTGCCCTTATGGTACATTCGCTTACAGGCGGATGTCATTTGGTCTTTGCAATGCCCCGGCTACATTTCAAAGATGTATGCTGGCTATCTTTGACGGGCTAGTTGAAAAGTGTATGGAAATTTTCATGGATGACTTTTCGGTCTTTGGTCAATCCTTCGATGATTGTCTTGACAATCTTGACCCGTGTCTTATCGGATGTGTGGAAAAGAACTTAGTCCTAAAAGCCGGGAAAAGTGTCATTTCATGGTAGATGAGGAATAGTTCTTGGCCACAAGATCTCCGCCAAAGGTATTGAGGTAAGACAGGGCCAAAGTAGAAGCTTATCGAGAAGATGAGTTATCCTAAGAATGTGCGCGCAAGTCGAGGTTTTTCTTGGACATGTCGGTTTTTATAGGAGATTCATTCAAGACTTTTCCAAGTTAGCCAAGCCCCCTGCTTCACACTACTTAAAGAAGACGTTGTATTCGATTTTGATGAAAGTTGCAAGCAAGCGTTTGAGGAGCTTAAAAGTCGATTAATCTCCGCGCCGATCCTTATTTTTCGCTGGACCGAATCTCCTTCGAGCTTATGTGCGATGCATCAAACTATGTTTGTTGGCGCGATCTTAGGACGAGAGAATAAAAGGGAAATTCCAGCCAATCTATTACGCCAGTCACACACTAATTCCGTCTCAAGTAAACTACACGACGACTGAAAAGGAATTAAGGGACCGGAGGAGTTAGTCATCGGATGAAGTTTCCGATTTAGGGTTGGAAGATGTTGAAGGTGAGAAATGAAAACGGCAGCAAAAGTGATAGTTAGGTTAGGGTTTTGTTCATATAGGGAAGGTCGGGACCGGGTTTTGTAATATAATAGATATTTAGACCAATTTTGATGGGTTAAAGGGTGCAGGCCCAAAGGTTAAAAGAAGTGCTGGGCAGTATTTATATTTTTATTGAGACCAATATCAGTTTATCATTTTCTCTACCGTACAATGTAACACCATATCATATTCAAAGGCAATGATAGAATACATATCATACACACAATTTGTTTTAATCATTTATGGTGTATTTCATGGTACCTGTACAACAAATAAATGCCTTTGTAAGTCATACGACTTTTTGGCAGCGTTAGTCACAGTTAATATATATATGGCACATAAATTTAGATAAAGTAAAATTAATCAAACCATATAATGGATTGTTGTGGGCACAACAATATCCCAACAGCTTTATGAGTCTGTTGAATCTTGTAGAATGATGGACACATGGATATCGTTGTACTCGGACTATAAATGTTGTATGGTTTCGACATTTTGGTTTTTCCTATTCTACCTTGCCCCTAGACTTGTATTTAATCTCGAGTTGTTTTAATTTCGCAATTATACTCGATGTTGTATTTGTAAAGTTTACGTATATAATTTGGTATAAATACGATTTATATGCGTCCTGACGTTCGCTTCCTGATAAGAGCTGGTGTTCTAAACAGGAAATTAAATGTATTTTTAAATTTACCTATTAACTATAGATGAATAAATTCCAAGTTAGTAGTAAACTTGTTTCCTTTTTATTAAGGAAATATCTTAACTATTTCTTATTATTATTATTATTATTATTATTATTATTATTAATATTATTATTATTATTATTATTATTATTATTGTTGTTGTTGTTGTTGTTGTTGTTGTTGTTTTTGAAAAGAATATCTTATTTATTAAACATTGTGGAGTTAGATCTCATTAAAGGTCAAGTGGGGGCATTGAGTCACCAATTTTGGTCGTATTATGAAACCCCACGCATTATGTACAAGGATCTTTGTTAAATATCTTTCTGTGTAACATTTTTATCTCATTCGCAGCAGCCAGCCTAGCCGGTTTTAAAGTATAATATTTATACAGTAAACCACATGGCAACATTCATCTACTATCGGAGAGATTCTGTAACGTCCGCGTTACGGGTATCAGTGTTTATCCTAATACGTGAGATGTTTGGACATAATGTTTAATGTAAACCCTAAATGTCACGTAAACCTCATATCGTATTATATAAATGAAGAGCACACGGAAGAAAAAAACAAACAAGAGCCTTAGGAAACAAATACTTATGATTTTCCATTAACTAACTCAATGTATTACAACTGCTTTCAAACTAAATCATAAATAATTACTTACATGTATTACAACTCAGTCTGTCTAAAAAAATGAAACTATTGAAACACAAAGAGCTCCATAACTACATTCCTAAGCTCTTGCTCTTCAAGCTCATACTCCAACTCGTCTTCAACCGGCATTGTTAACATGTATGATCTGAATAAACGAGTGTTGTATGCAAGCAAGATGTGCACACACATCTGAATTCAGATTTGTCCGTTGAGTCACGTCACAGCTGAATTAGTCTGCTGAGTAACATTACAACTGAAAAAACTGGATCAGATCGATCTGAAGGGATTAGATGAGAAGATGCAGCAGAAGGAACAAAGCTGTTGTATTATATGGAGTATGCTATAATTTCTAGATAGTTTTATGTTATATTCAGTTGTAACATAATATAGACGTTGAGATGGAGTATACCACATAAATAATCCAAGAACACCACCATTGTAACTTAACTTGAACACTTTTATGATTA
The DNA here is from genome assembly GCA_026214975.1 of Gentiana macrophylla. Classification (NCBI taxonomy): domain Eukaryota; kingdom Viridiplantae; phylum Streptophyta; class Magnoliopsida; order Gentianales; family Gentianaceae; genus Gentiana; species Gentiana macrophylla. The sequence goes on from CM047807.1 coordinate 16,743,583, forward strand.
ATGAGAATTTTGCATTTTATTTCGTCTTTCTGTTTTCTGTTTTCAATAATATCAACATGCATTTCTTCTTATTCCAAAGATCCAAGATCCATTCACCAACAGAACTTAATGTATCATCAACAAAGAAGATTTCACCATCACTCTCATCTTCTACAATATTGGCCTGAGCAGACTCTTTACCACGCTCTTTCTTTTGTTCACGTTTTTCTTTATTCTTAAGTCGAAAGAAATCGGATTTGATATGACCAATCATTTTACGATAATTGCACGTCAAATTTTGATTTCTACGATTTAAAACAATTTTTTTACTATCTGCATCATTTTTATTTGATCTACCCCGAACTACCAACGTGTCTGCATGACTACTACTAATTTCCCAATCATGTCTTTATCAATCTGTCGAGAATAACAGTGAGTCTAGTTAAATATTATTATTTGTAATTTATTATTACGTCTTGTTGGCCAAATCGGCTTGGGACTATATATTTATATCTACACTACTCAGTTAAATCAATAAAATACGATACACTTTAAACTATGTTATGGTATCAGAGCAACCCGATTTTCTCTCTCTCTCTCTCTCTCATTATGTCAATTTTTCTCTAAACCTTAACTCTTTCAAAAAAAAAAAAAATAAAAGAAGGGGGCGCAACTTCTTCTTCTTCGGCTACCTAGTTCATGTCTCCGGTGAGGTTGCTGGATATACAGAAATCCGAATCCGGATCCGATCCATAATTGGATCGTCAGATCTGATTCACAGCATCAATCGAGACGCTCGATCATGCACAGCGGAAGCAACGAATTAGATTCGTTTACGATTTTACCACGAAAAGATTCACATGATTAATTAATATAACTACAAGAAGGTAGAAGATTTACCCGACCAGAGAGAAGCCGTGATCTTCCGAGTTGTATCTCCAAGCGACGACTGGTGGACGTCGATCCTCGTAGTAAAACCTCCTCGAATATGCTCAAGAAAAACTCAAAGTTTTTGTTCTCCCAATGACTAGAACGAGACACTAATTTTTCTCTTCTTTTTATTATAATGTGGCGCCAATAATTATGTGTCATTGTGTTGGGAAGAACTCTCTTTATATAGGAAAATAACTAGTAAATAGAGAGTTATCATTTTCACAATACAATTACCTATTCTCATAAGGAAAAGATATTTGCCATAAAATAAGAGATAATTACAAAAAATGAATCTCTTATTTTTTCCATGAATTATCTAACAAATAAATAATTAATTAATTACACATATGACATAATCTAGGAAAATTTCTTTTCCGTAATTTTCTCACAAGTGAGGCGTCATTTTTGCCATTTATTTTAATAGAACATGTCTTTTCTATTTTACATATTATTTACCAAATAAATAATATTGCATATTCATTAAATAGACCAACTATTTAATTTATTCTCGATTCCATAAAACGAGAAAACACTTTGCGTGTTAAGAGCCAACCCGGGACCATGGACCCATGTAAGTAAGCTCTCGATAAATTGAATAAAATATTCATCGAATGTAATATTTCTACTCAACTTATTAATTCCGGAATTACGCCACCATAAATCCGAAACTGAACTCTATCGATTATAGATATAACTTAATCTCAAAGCGTCGAGCCGATAAGTGTCCATTGATATAATCATTACATACAAACTAACCCTCCATAGACTATCCGTAACGAAGCGGGAATGTTTCCGTAAACCTTCTTCATTACATCTTATCCTTATTTACCATTAGCCCACTAGTGATCAATTAGTTCATAACCAATACGAACTCCCGGGATCAATCAGTTTCTAGGATTTACAAATAAGGGGATTGTCTTTCTACTTCCTGGAGGAAGGAATGTATTTGATGCAGCATCTGAGGCGGAGTTGTCGGATTCCACATTGGCTGCGATCGAATACATGGACCAAAGTGAGCGTTCGGACCGGCGTTAGTATTTTGGCCGTAACTTTCGGCTCCGACGTCCGTTTTGCGCGCAGGACACCATTTCGGAAAGCTCTCTCCGACGCCGACGTCACGGTGAACGGCCTAAGGCCGTTCACAGATTTTTCGATGCCAAAATCAGATGTTTTCCCTTCCATTTCGGCCGCCGAAGATTTTTGCGCGTTTTTCACAATTTTCTTATTTTATTTACGAATTCAATAAAGATCCGATTCCGGATCCGTGATTTCAGCATCGTGATTTCCGCGCTGATTTATTTCCGTAATAAATTCTGTGATTTTATATTTTTGGAAAGTATCGTATTCGTGCAGCTATAAAATCCCGGCTTGTGGGATGATTTTAGTCAGACTTGAATAATATAACAAATTTGCCTCTCAGAGCATATTCTGAAACCCTGTTTGTGAGTTCATCTCTTTTTTTCGCTTCCCTGTTTGCGTTTCCTTATACGCCCCGGCGTCAGTATTCCATATCTGTGAGACACACACTTCTCACTCATTCCAGAATAATGCCAACATGAAAGTGATTCGGACCGCGCCTCTTAGCGATCCTTAACGAACACATCAAACCTTATCTTGAAACAAGAAAGAGTATGCAATCACTTCAGGATTAAGGTTAATCCATATATGATCATCTTGTGATTTAATAAGATTTCTCAATCACGGAATTATATGAGAAATGCAGATTAAATCGGTCCAGTCCTATATGACTACATCATATATAAATGCCCCACTTAGATAACCAATATCGACGCTCGATAAGACGGTCACACCATAAAGTGTTCTGGGCGCATTAATGATGGTTTAATCAATAGACCCCATACTTTGATTAAGTTTACCATGGACTAATAGTTCAAGTGTATCACCACAAACTTAATCCTCACGTGTGACACACACTAAGTTATATGTCAACATATGATACGACTTGCGGTTTTTTAGAGAGGTATCACTTATAAGCACAAAGCAAATAATAAGATGAGAATAAATCTATCATTTATTAATTATAAAAACAATTACATAAATTGTCTTTCGGGCGCTAATTCCAACAGAGGTTTCATTCGTCCAATTAACCCCAATTTCCTCATCTCCAAAGCTCCAATTTCCCCAATCTCTGGTGGCGCAGCAGGTTTTGTTCTCCAACTCCCCAAACTTCCTAATTAACCCCAGCTTCTTCTTCTTCTTCTCCAACTTGATTATCTCCGGCAACTCTGCTACCTTCTATTCCGGTGAGGCCTTGTTCGTACAACCCTGATTTCCCGCGCAGATCTCTTCGCTCCAAAGATCCAACCCACGAAAATCACCACCTCAGGATTAAATGAGCAGCGGCGTCCGATTGCCGTACAAAAAAAAGCCTCATCCGACATCAATTTCTTCTTCTAGTTGCTCCAATTCTCAGGTAATTCTACTCGTCTTTCCTTCTGCATCAATGACCGATTCTCATGTACATGCACTTATAGGCAACGGTACGGGTTTACCCATTACTCATTATGGCTCTTCTTCTGTTACTTCCCCCTCCCGGTCCTTTTACTTATCTAATATTCTTGTTACTCCCTCTATTACCAGAAATCTCTTATCTGTGCAAAAATTTGCCTATGACAATTCTGTGTATTTTGAATTTCATGGGTCTTACTTTCTAGTGAAAGACTACCCAGGTCACGTCCATCTTAGGGGATTTGTAAAAGATGGACTTTATCACTTCTCCACTCCACTCCACCGATCCTTTGCTTTGGATCAAGCTCTTGCCTCCTGCATCACCTCCTTCATACTATGGCATCAGCGTCTCGGGCATTGCTCTTACTCCGTGCTCCACCAAGCCTTAAAAAGTCAACCTACTTTCAATCCTCCTAAAACACCCTATAATGTGTGTGCCCCGTGTCAATTAGCTAAGAGTCACCGCTTCCCGTTATATACCTCTGACTTTACCTCTACTGCACCCTTGGATCTAATTTACTGCGATGTTTGGGGCCCCAGTTCTGAACCTTCTATCTACGGTTCTCGTTACTTTGTCAGTTTTCTCGATGACTTCACAAAATTCCTTTGGCTTTATCCCCTGAAAAATAAATCAGATGTTTAAACCATCTTTCCCGACTTTCTTGCTATGATTGAACGTTAGTTCAATACCAAACTAAAATCCATCCAAACTGACTGCGGTGGTGAGTACCGACACGTTTCCACTCTTCTTACCTCTCTTGGCATCCGACATCGCCTTTCCTGTCCCCACACACATGAACAAGTTGGTGCCATTGAGCGCCGTCACCTTCAAATTGTTGAAGTCAGCCTCTCCCTCCATGCCCAGTCTAACCTTCCGCTTCCTTATTAGGAGGATGCATTTATCACTGCCACTTATATTATCAACCGCCTTCCCACCAAAGTTCTCCATGATAAGTCTCCTTTTGAAATGGTCCATCATCGGTCCCCTGACTATACATTCCTTCGAGTCTTTGGTTGTGTGTGATGGCCTTATCTCCGTCCCTATAACCATCACAAAACTGATTTCCGCTCCAAACCTTGCATCTTTTTGGGCTATAGTCCTTCCCACCACGGTTATAAATGCCTGGACCTTGCCTCTGGCCGTATCTATATTGCTCGCCACATGGTTTTCGATGAATCAGTATTTCCCTATACACCTTCTTTCTCGAAACCTACTATTGCTAATCTCACTATACCGCTTCCTTTCTTTCTGCCAGCACCTCCACTAAATCCACCTCCCATGCTGGCTCCTTCCAACCCGGCCCCATCTCCACCGGCTCCTGCTCCCGAGCCTTCCCCACCCACCTCCCCCGTGTCCACTTCGGCCTCGGCCTCTCTAGCCTCGTCCCCTTCCCCACCTGCTCCAACTCATACCATGGTCACTCGCACCAAAACCAACTCCCTCAAACCTATATCTCGCCCTGACTTTATCCGCTACCCGCTTCCTAAAGCCCTTGTTGCTTCTACGACTCCCTGGACCCTACCTCCAATACTGAAGCCTCTAAACACCAGAATTGGCGTAATGCTATGAGAGAGGAAATCGACGCGTTGTTGTGCAACCATACATGGGATCTTGTTCCTCCACATCCTCGTATGAACTTGTGGGCAATAAATGGGTTTATCGCACTAAACATCTTGCTAAAGGTCGTTTTGAGCGTCACAAGGCATGCTTTGTGGCCAAGGGTTTTCATCAGGCCGAAGGAGTTGATTTCACTGACACTTTCAGGCCGGTTGTCAAACCGGTCACTATTCGTCTTCTTTTGTCTCTTGCTGTTTCACAGGGTTCGTCTCTTCGACATGTGGATATTCATAATGCTTTCTTACATGGGCATTTATCTGAGCCCGTATATATGCAGTAGCCGCAGGGGTTAGTTCACCCCGATTATCCTGATTATGTATGCCGTCTTTGCCGCAGTCTTTATGGCCTCCGTCAGGCCCCACGTGCTTGGTTTTCTCGCTTCACTGATTTGATGACTCGGTTTGGGTTTGTCGGTTCTAAAGTTGACACCTCCTTATATATTTATTCCCGTGATGGTGCTCGTGTCTATATTTTGATTTATGTGGATGATATTGTCATTACTAGCTCGTCGTCTTCTCTTGTTGAGCATGTTATCTCTCATCTTGGTCGGCAATTTCCGGTTAAAGACCTTGGTTTTTTGTCTTGGCATTGAGGTGATTCCTTCCTCTGATGGGCTATTTCTCACACAGTGCAAGTATATCTTCCATCTTCTACAGCGTGCCTCTCTGGACAAGGCCAGGCCTTGTCAGACACCTATGTCGGCCTCCACCCGTCTCACCCTGGATGACGGACCTCCCTGCACAGATCCTTCGCTTTATCGCACTGTTAGTGGCGGTCTCCAGTATCTCAGTTTCACTCGGCCTGATATTGTGTTCGCGGTCCACACGGTTAGTAAGTATATGCATTCACCTACCTAAGCTCACTGGGTTGCAGTTAAACGTATTCTTCGGTATCTTAAGCACATTGTCTTCAATGGCCTCTTCTTCTCCCGCTGGTCGCCTATTTTGCTCCGAGCTTATTCTGATTCTGATTGGGCTGCTGACAGTGATAATCGTCGTTCTGTTGGGGCATATTGTGTCTTTCTTGGTGATAATCTCATTAGTTGGCGTAGTAAGCAGCACTTGACCGTTTCGATGAGTAGCAATGGGGCCGAGTATAAGACCCTTTTTAACCCTGCCGCTGAACTTCAGTGGCTTTGCAATCTTTTTCGTGAGATGCAAGTTCCGTTATCATCTCCTCCTACTCTTTGGTCTGATAATATTGGCGCCACTACCTTGGTCACAATCCGGTGTATCATGCCCGCACGAAGCACATAGATATCGATTTTCACCATGTTCGCGAATTAGTAGCAGCTCGCAAACTCGGCATCTCTTTTATCTTCTCGAAAGATCAGTTAGCTGATGTCCTCCCCAAACCGTTGGCACAGCCTTGTTTTGCCTATTTGAAGTCCAATCTCCGTGTTCAGTCACTTCCCACGGGATTGCGGAGGCGTGTTGAGAATAATATTGAGTCTAGTTAAGTATTATTATTTGTAATTTATTATTTATGTCTTGTTGTCCAAGTCGGCGTGGGCCTATTTATTTGTATCTACACTACTCAGTTAAATCAATGAAATACGATACACTTTAAACTATGTTACAATCTGATCTTTACATTTCAAAATTGACTTACTTTCCATGTGAGAAATTGTATCCTTACCATAAAGCATCGCTTCTCTAAAAGTTTAAACAATTGGGGAAGCGAACACAATAACAACATGATATGATCTTTGTCATCAATCTTAACATCTATATTATTAAATCCATAAGGAGTGAAACAAATATATCCAAATGTGATAATACAGAAGATCCTCTAGACACACGAAGCATATACGAACTCAGCTTTAAATGAAGATCATTCTCCACGGTTTCCTTCATATATAAGGATTTTAATTTTTCCCACAAATCCTTTGCAGTAACCTCAGTGGCTACCTCTCTTAAAACCTCATCAAAAGGACATATGGTGATACCTGACCTAACCTTCTTGTTGAGACAAACAAACTCCTCATCTGACGTTTTCTCTTGTTTTTTCTCCTTCCCAAGTAGCGTAATATCAAAGCCCTTCCGAATCAGCATATATAACCTCCATCTTCAACCGTCACATCCCAAAGTTGACGTTTCTGTCGAACTTCTCAAAATAATACTTATTTACCATCATGATGGCTAATTTTGAAAGGCTCGAAAAAAACTATAGCTCTGATACTAGTTTGTTAGGAAAAACGAACCCGGACAATAGCCCTTAAAGATGGTTACACAAAATAACAAACACAAGAGAAAAAGAAAAATAAAAAACTAAAATTTACATTATTCGGTCAATATGACCTACGTCCACAGGTGAAAAATAAAATATTACTTTAAATGAGAAATACAAAATCTTAAAGTCTCTAAAATTGACTAAGGCAATTGTAAGTTTAAATTAATTAGTACTTCTAAAAATAATAGACTAAACCAATATTCAACTAAGAGGCTGCTCCATCCAATATGCCGATGTAGGAATAATGTCAAATGAAAGTATGGGCTTTGGCCCACTAAACTAACACAAATAACACAAACACAATAATTACATAAGGGTGATGTGCATGTGGTCGCTAGTGATGGTGTGATGATATTAGCATATGGACGACAAGTATACACGCGGTTTTTATTTTTTATTTTTTATTTTATTTCACACACATGAGGTTTTTCTGGCTAGGGTGTATAGAAGTTTACATGTCAGCGTGCGCGTACCGACAAGTTTAATTGAACCAATCCCCCAAAAAAATAGTGATAGAGGCACCACCTCTTATCCACATAAATACACATATAAACATTTTCCACCATTAAGTTGAGAAAAGAAATTAAACAATATAAAAATAAAATAAAGCTGCACCACACAAATGCAATGTCGGGAATGAGATGTATACAAAATCGGTGCCATAATTATTTTCCCACAAAAAACACAAACATATTACGCATTATATTACTACTACTAGACACCCTAACAGACAAACACCCCTCCCAACCAGTCTTATTTCCGGACACCGTTTCTTGATGTACATAAACTCAACATGATGAAAATAATATAAGCAACATAGATCCTTACAATATTTACGGTGGTGAAATGAATCGAAAGAGATGTCACTGATCGGTCATCAATACAGTTTGACTCAGTGGCAGACCTACATATATAAAAGAGAAAGAATCGTCCTTCTTAATACTTAAAAATCCTCTTAATATATATAATATGATCTTTTTTTCATTTCCCTTAAATTTTTATTTGTCTTTTTAAATTTTTTACTGCCCCTCCTTACCCGAAATGCTGCCACTTTGACTGGTAATGATACATGATGTATCTTCTTAACTAATCGATTGTCACATAACAACCTCAAATGCCAAAAACTTAATCAATTCAAAATGATTATAAAAAAACTATCCTAGACAACCAAAGGAGCAAGTACTATTACAGAGGGCGCCCTGAGTATAGTTTTTGTTTTTTAAACAGCCAAAATTATTTATTAATCAGCAAGATGCTAAAAAAATAATATAAAAATTGTCTATGATTAACAGAAAAAAAAAAAAAACTCCCGGCTGCCGTGATAAGCAAAAGACCCAAGCAAAGATATCTGAAAAAAGCTCCCCACGTCAGCTGCATTCCAGCATAAAAAAATTTAGCAAACATATTGTGTATTTCGGCTAAAACATAATTTTGATGAGCTCCCCACTGTTTTTCAAATAGTTGCACAAATCCGGCACCATTTCTGTTAACTCCTCGCAACAGAAACCAAACTTGTAACTTAACCTGCTGCAATCATTGGATTTGATTTCCAATCTTCCCACTCCATCTTCCTGAGACCCTTGAAGTTTGATAACCAAGAGAACGACAACATCTGAATGTCTCTAAAAATCAATTCCTGATTTAAAACATTAGACTGAAAAATGATTTTGTTTCTATGCAACCAAATTACCCAAGACGTGATACCCACAATAGCTGACCATAAGCAAGCTGTCAAAATCGAAGACGAACTTCTAGGACTCAAAAGATATAAATCACAGAAAGAGAAAGCATTTAGCCCGTCGATCTTGCACCAACCTAGGATATGAGACCAAATCAGCAACGACACATCAGAAGCATATAAGAGATGATTAACTGATTCTTCAAACTTATAACATAACAGACAAAAAGAATCTTGAATTGTCACTCCACGATAAACAAGGTTTGGTTTTGTTGGAATTCTGTTGAGACTTGCCTTCCACATAAAAAGATTCACCTTCGAAGGTAAAATCTTATTCTACTTTGCCACTCGCTCATTTGATGAAAAAGAATTTTTGAAAAATTCCATCTCAATCAATTTCCGCAAACAAGCCACCGAGAAGATACCATTCGAACATAGATTCCATTTCAATTTATCTCTTGAACCTGCATTACCACAAACCGAGTTTATTAAATTCTCCAAAAATTAAGCGACCGGCTGGACTCGGGTTGGGTTGGAGAAGAAAAAAAAAAAACTAAAACCAATGCTTCGTAATCCGTAATGGTTTAATTTTCGTTGGATCAGTCTGGAACCGGTTTGAATTTGTTTATTAGTTTTTTTCCCACCCATTATAAAGTATAAAGTATTTCATCTAAACCAAACTCTATTTTTCTTATTTGCTGAAAAGTTCCAACAATATTTCTCTCTTAAATATTGCAACCCTTATAAAAATCCACCGGCTTGACACAACAGTGAGAAATTTCACGGTAAGAAGTAGGCAAGAGGCACACATATCGTTCCAAGCCTTAAGTATTTAAATAGCAAAATGCATTACCATTTCAATATAATAAATTAATAAACAAATAAATGTGCATGTGTTGGCTTATTTTTAAATATTTTCAGCCGTGCACACTTGTTTACCTAAAGATTTCCCTGGAATTATGTGGTATGTCGTATGCATTTTAAGATGATACCAAAAGTTTCTCCTGAGACTACGAGGCTACGGTAGAAATAGTCAATATCTTCAATATATATGAACACTCATGTTTTATCAACACGTAGCATTTGTTCTTCTTAAGGTTATCTGAGACTATGAATATGTTTTGAGAAACTTTATGCATATACTACAATTATATACAAAAATATTTTATCGAATTTATGCTAATCAATTTCTCGATATGCTAGTTTATGTTGATGATATTTTAGTAACATGAAATTCTAAGCACTTGGTTCAGACTTTTATCTTGGTCCAGATTTTGGTCAAGTACTCTTCATATTCCTAGGCGTGGAAGCACACATAGATCAATCTAGTTTATATCTTGATCAAAGACCCTATGCTTCTAATCTTCTACATAGACTGGGGTTAGAGAATCTGAAACCATGTTCTACACCCATATATGGCTGTTGGTAGACATCTACGTCCGCATGAAATGACACCAATGCAGAACCTTAGTCTCTACCGGAGTGTTGCTCTAGACTTGTAGTACCTAACCTTCACTAGACATGATATTACATGTTTTGTCAACCATCTGAGCCAGTTTATGCACGCTCAGAAGCTAGAACACCGGAAAGTTGTCAAGAGGCTCATCCGATACATCAAAGGCACTCCCTTCCATGAACTTCATTTCAAGACAAGTCCTTATCTTCACCTACAAGGTTTTTTATATGCAGGCTGAGGGGTAGAAACTTATGACAGGAGGTCTGTTGCAGATTTTTGCCCCTAACATGAGATTTTCTCTTCTCATGGTCCTCCAAGAACAACAATTGGTATCCAGATCTATGGAAATTGATGAAATTGAAAGAACTCAATTAAATAAAATGTAGAATACTTATTGATAAAAAAATAATGAACAAGTTAAGTTATAATGTGTTGATCATGAAGTATTTATAGTGCATGTTTCGTTACAAAGGTTACATTAAGTTATAACGGAATAGAAGTTGCAACAAAATATAATATGTTGCAAACTAAGATAGCTGAGTTGAATCCATATTAGCCGAATCTCTGGTCAGTTGAGCTGATTTTGTGTCAGCTAAATCTCTGGTCAGCTGAGCTGAGCTGAGTATATGACACATCCACTTTCATCCAACATTCCTATTTATTGTAACACCTCCTCAGGATGAGAATGATAAACGAATCAGCTTACACATCCACTTGCATCCAACATTTCCTTATGCATTGGGACTTAGTTGAAAAATCTTGGAAACGCCTAGCTTAGCGAACAAATAGTAGAATTATATGAGAATTCAAAGCCTTAGACAGGATGCCAACAAGTTGTTCCTTTGTGTTAACACACATAAGTTTGATCAACCCGGATTTGACCTTATCTCTAACAAAATGGCAGTCAATGTCAATGTGTTTTGTTCTCTCATGAAACACATGATTGTGATCAGTTGCAAATGACTGTCATTATCACAGAACAAATCAACATGGAGTTGAACTGGAATATATTAATCTTTCAAGATGTAGATAAGCCATTGTATCTCACAAGTTGCATTAGACATTACCCTATATTCATCTTCAAAAGAACTTCTAGCAATGGTTGTCTTCTTCTTGGCCTTCCAAGAAATGGGAGTATCTCCGTGGAACATCATATATCCTGAAATAGATTTCCTAGTCTCAGGGCATCCTGTCCAATCACTTTTAGTGAATCCTAAAATGATGAATGTGTTCTCAACTAGGAAGAAAATTGCTTGTCCTGGATTAGCCTTCAAATATTTCAGAATCCTATGAGCTACTTTCATGTGATTCTGAGTTGGTACTCATCTGCTAGACAACAAATGCAATATCACGTCTGGTAAAAATTAAGTAAATCGGCTATCCAACTAAAGATCTATAAGCAGTATCATCATCCTACAAAGGTGAATCCCTATGCTGCAATGTATGCTTGGATTCCATTTGAGTCTTCACGGGTTTAACCCCCAATAAATCATATTCTTATAGAAGGTTGAGAGTGTAATTCCTTTGAGAAAAAGAGATTCCACTAGGTGTCTTGGAAAATTATATGCCTAGAAAATATCTCAGCTTACCAAGATCTTTGATGGTGAACTGTTTATGAAGATGATCTTTAACTTGTTAATTTGACTCAAATAAGGGCTAGCTGCAATGATACCATCTACATAAACCAATAGGGCCATAATATTCTTGCTTGGTCTTTTAGTGAATAGGCTATGATCATTCTTGGACTAAACAAATCCCGTATACTCCAGAGATTCTTCTGTCAACTTGGAATTCCAATTTCTACCAGCTTGCTTCAAGCCATATAATGATTTGATCAATCTGCAAACTTGATTTGGTTTGTAAGAACTAAACATGGAGGAAGATGCATGTAGACTTTTTCATGCAAATCTCCATGTAGAAAATCAATGTTCACATCCATTTGATGTAGATGCTAGTTATGGACAGTTGCAGCTACTAGCAAAGCTCTAACTGCTTTAATCTTCACAACATGAGAAAGCTCTCCTGATAATCAATTCCATAAGCCCGAGTGTAGCCTTTGTCTACCAACCTGGCCTCATATCTCTCTACTGATCCATCAGGCTTATACTTAACCTTGTATACCCACTTACATGACGTAGGTTTCTTGCCAGGTGGTAAGGCGACAATCTCTCATTTGTTGGTCTTCTGCAATGCCTCAATTTCCTTTTGCATTGCGTCTTTCCAATCATCAAGCTTGATTGCTTGATTGTAAGTCTTGGGCTCAATGACTGCATCAATGGCACAAACAAGCTTTGCTAACTCAGCTGAGAGTCTTTCAAGACTTATAACTTGATCTAGCATATAAGGGGTTTGCACACCATTGACTCCTCCATTATAGAAATTTTGGAGATTTCCTAGTCCTAGTTGACCTCCTTAGGTGCACAGGTTCCTGCTCAGCTGAAACTGCTCCTCTGTTGGGCTCCTCAGCTGATCTTGATCCACTACTGGATTCTTCAACTAAATTGCTTACCTGATCATCAAAAATGTGGAAAATAGGCAATAGTAATGGAATATCAGTAGTGCACTGAGATGTGGCTAAAACATGCTTGAACAAAAGCAAGTAAGTCTCATGAATTGAGTATTTCTAGCAAGAAATATATCTTTGTTAGTAATATCTAATGATATAGCTCCCTTAGAGTTACTAGATTTTCCAAGGTAGACACAAGTTCTGCATCTAGAATCAAAATTGGTTTTATATTGTTAAAATGTATATGAAAAAACAAGTAACCAAAAACCTTGAACACATAATAGTCCGGTTTAGTGCCATACAACACGTCGCAATGAGCGATTTCCTTCAATAGAGGTGTATATGTAGCATTAATATTTTTAAAACATTCAATAAACATAAACCTTAATACTCAATAGGTAGATTACTCTGTAACCTCAAACCTCTGGCCACTTTCAACAGATTCTGATGTTTTCATTCACCAATACCTTTCTACTCAGGTGTCCTTACACTTAAGGTTTGATGAATAATGCCATGCTTCTTATAAAAGGACTTCATAAAAAATCATCCTCATCATCAGATCTAATCACTTTAATGATTTTATTGAATTGAGTAGAAACAAATTTACAAGCTCATAAGTTTCAGACTTATGTTTTATAAGAAACACCCAAGTAAATTTGAAATAATCATTTACAATAGTCAAAAAATATTTGTTGGTCATTTACCGTGGAATGCCTTAAAGGTCCCCAAATATCCATATGCACAAAATCAAACACATAATTAACAACATCAGTGTTTAATGGGAAGGGTTTCTTCTTCAACTTTGCCATAATGCATACAACACACAAGTCATGTTTACAAAATTTAACTTCAAGTACTAGAACTAATAACTTGCGATCTCTTGTCTTGAAGATGACCTAATCCATAATGCTATAAAGGATTGTCATCTACTTTATCAAATAAGGTCATGTTTTCTAGACCATCACAAACAGATTTAATGGTGACTTACATGCGGTCATTGTATGTAGAGAATATAAAGCCCTTTGTGCAGGTAAGCTGAACCATTCACGTTCTTTTTGTTGTCCTGCAAAACACGCTTGTTAGCAGTGAAGACAATTGCACAGTTAGATTATTTAATAAAACCCAGCAATGATATCAAATTATACTTAAAACCAAGAATATACAACACATTGTGGAAGGAGAGCTGAAAATTAATCAGAACTTACCCTATACGTGTAACCTTTACATTGTTGCCATTAGGTAATCTTACTCTCATGCATGTTAGAATCAGGTTTAAGATTACTTAATTGCTCCGGAGAGTATACAATATGATATGTGGCACCAGAGTCCAAGATCCATTGTATAGGTTCTACCACACAAATGTCACATGATTCTTGAACTGATGAGAAAAGTTGATTCACAATATTGATCTGGTTAACTACATGTGCAGATGAATCAGAATTCAACAAAGACATTAGCTTCTTTAGCTGTTGTGCAGTGAGGCCTTGAAACCCTGATTTGGCTAGCCCAAGTTCCTGATTCTCTTCATCAATTAACTGATTCACACCTGCTTGATCTACCATGTTAGCCCACTTGGACTTGAAACTAGAAGGAAAGCCATATTTCTTGTAGCAGTTTTTTCAGTATGGCCATTTAATCCACAGACACTGCATTAAACTTTTTTTTAACTTTCTTGGCCTTAGAACTAGTTGTAGGCATATTCTTAGACAGTTCTGCTCTGCTGAACTTTCTGGGTCTAGCCCTAATATGATCACCTTTGTCATTTTTGATCTTCAGAGCCATCAAGATAGAAGAATCTTGATTTCTTGCCTTATTTTCCACATAAGTCTTCTTCCTTTCAAATTTAATTTCCATTGCAAAGGCATCTTGAATTGCAGGGAAAAGAACTATTAACTTGTCTTGAGACACCATTAACTCTAATTCATCCCTCAATCCTTTCAAGAACTTCATCACATGTTCTGTTTCCATATGATCTAGCAGAATTTTTAGGGCGTCACTATGTCATTGTGCCTCACACTTACATACTAGAATTGGCCTGATGGTCTTATCTCTTCCCAAATTAGCATCAACTTTGTGAATATTGATCCATTGAATCTTCTCATTGTTTCAGTGAATTCATCTCCTCAAGAATGTCTAATAACCTGAAAGCATAAACAATTGCAATAACTATGCAAGATTCTTCCACACAACTTTAACACTTTTGAAATACATCAAACTTTGTGCAATCATATTTTCCACTAAATTCAAGATCCAACTCCTGACCATTGTGTCACATTGTCTTAAACTTGAAAATCGGGTCAACTTACATCTGGTTTTTTGATTGAACCTGTTAGTAATATCATCCGCAGCGGAAGCGATTTATGGATCTAGATCTATAAAATACACGTAATAAAATAACTAAATCTACTCTACAAGGGGGTTGTAGAACATACCTCTTGGATCTCAAAATCCAAGTTGAAGAACCGCAATAGAAAGAACGAACAAGGTGTGAAGAGCACCACGATCTTCCGTACGTGTGATCCAAGCAACTCCCGGTGGAAGGAAATCCTCGTCTCGAATCCTTCCAATATGCTACCCGGAAAAATCTCCAAGACTTTTCCCCAATTATTTCCCCTTGGCCGAAAAAAATTTTCTTCTTCCTCTTTAAGAGGAGAAGTCGAATTTTACATTGTGTGTAAGGCTTGGAAGAACTTTCTTTATATAGGAGAGTAAAACTTAGCCTCCAAGGATTTAATAATTAATACAAAATCAATTATAATAATCCTATTAAATAAAAGATAATCCCATAATATTCTAGAACAAAT
The DNA here is from genome assembly GCA_026214975.1 of Gentiana macrophylla. Taxonomy (NCBI): domain Eukaryota; kingdom Viridiplantae; phylum Streptophyta; class Magnoliopsida; order Gentianales; family Gentianaceae; genus Gentiana; species Gentiana macrophylla. The sequence goes on from CM047807.1 coordinate 16,759,258, forward strand.
CTAGAATAATATTTATCTTTATTTCTTTCCATAAATATTTATCCAATAAATATTTTATGCACATGTCTTATTAAGACACAAGAAAACAATTTCTTGTTCCATAAAATAGAGCATGGGGCGAAAATTCTAACATTGACCTAGTCAATATTAATTTTGCCATAACACAATAATTGGGCCAAGATTATGGAAAATGTCTTTTCCACATATTTATTTATTTAGCCCAACTAATTTAATAGTCCATTAAACAATTAATTCACATATCGTTTTAATAAAGTCCAACAAGAACTAAATTAATATTATCAGGATTCGACGTCCGAGAATAGCTATGCTATATTAAGAGGCACGTCGGGGACCATGGACTAATAATCAATGACTTCGATAAATCAAATAAATAATTATCTACTGAAGAATAATTATATTTGATAAATCAATCACAGGAATATGCCACCATAATCCCGTGATCGCACTCCTCCGATTATGAGATTATATTTATCTCTCACGAGAATAATAATAAGCGTCCATTGATATAATCATTACATATGGATTAATCCTCCATAGATCGTTTCATTCTAAATCGGGAAGTTACCGTTAACCCTTTTAGAACCTATTATCCTTATTTACCATTAACCCCTAGTGATCAATTAATTCATACAACTCACCTGGTAGCTAATCGGTGTAATATGAACTCCATGGATCGATCGGTTTCTAGGATTAACAAATAAGTGGAGGCGTTTCATCTACTTCCATAAATGGAAGGAATGGATTCGTATCTCGTGATAACACGGACTACTCACTCAATCCAAAGACAATGCCAAGATGGGGTAATTCGGACCACACAGACTCGGTGTAATACTTAACCGTCAAGTCAAACTTCATATCGATTCAAGCGGTTGATCGTGATCACCTCGGGATTAAGATATATCCATAAATATGATCATCCATTGATTCGATAAGAATTCTCGATCACGGAATTATATCGTGAACTCTAATCAAATCGGTCCAAATACTATATGATATATCTATCATATATAAATGCCCCATTAGGTTCCTTAACCGAAAGTCCGGATAAGACAATCACACCTATTGTGTTCTGGGCGCATTAATAGCACGTTAAAGAAGAGACCCGATACTCTCGATTAACTTTACTACGGGCTAATTGTATTTTAAGTACATCTTCACTAACTCAATCCTCCCGTGTATATACCATACACTGAGTTAAGTGATTACATAAATGATATACTTTAGGGTTTTCTGTAGTGTAAATACTATTGTCACATCGGTGATTATGAGAATAATAAATATGAATAATAATATCATTTCATTTATTAAATAAAACAATTACAAAATTGTCTTTGGGCATCACACCTAACAATCTCCCACTTGCACGAAAGCATGTGATTAATTGTTTTAGAGCACACCCTATTATTTAAAATACAACAAACTACATCTCCCACTTGCTCTAAAGCAATGGAGACCCATCCCGTATTCTAGTACCCATTAAGCATATCATAACCATTTCGGATGACAAAATACACTCCGAGTGTGCCGTCGTAGGATAGGTCGGTGACTCGGGAGTACCTACATCTAAATGTCATGGGTCTTAATGATTAGTCAGTTGTCGGCTCGAGGCGATCCGTAGAATCGAAACGTTACGGTCCATCTAATCATGTGGTACTCGAGTAAACATCGAGCCGAGATCGACTTAACGATCATCCTCAATCGACTTAAAGTCAAAATCGAGTGTATCACACATATCCAAGTTCAAACATGAATATGTCCGCATATTATTCCTCGTTCTCTTCAAGATACTAAAGGGCATACTAAACTTGCTTTGTTAACCGCCGAATCTAAGATTCGATCAAAGTTGACGTTCAATAACGACCATCTCTTACTAGAAAGAGAATCTATCCCATTTCTCTTGATCCGAAGATTTGAGAGTCATTCCGAGGCATAGGGTAGAACTTCCTCGTTGAATGTTGCATACACGGATGCATCATCTTAACCAATAAGATGGATGGGAAACCAGTGGATCGATTCTAATGAATTCGACCGAGCCAAACTCTTAAGAATGTTGTCCAAATCTCATTGCGAGTAAAATTGTGGTATTGTCGATTCGACTTGTGATAACACACCCATGTTGATTCCAAGTAGTGCAAAGTGTTATCCTTCAAAACACTAATATATGTATGTATATATTCACTCTTTGTACTAAAATTGATATCCAAGTCTACAAAAGACTTATCAATATTCGGTCAAATCCACATATTGTAGAAATATATGACTTCCAATGACCGAGAGGTTTGCTTTTTATCCACAATGAACATAAGCCTTGCGGTCATCCTGTCATAAGTTCATAAGGCAATACCCTTTTGTTCGAATGAATCCAGACTCCGTTTGTTTGGCAAGAAAGTCTCAGGAATCACCCTTTTTTCTCGCTTTTGAACGAAATCATGCAATACTAAGTGGTAAGAGAGTCCAAGGTCCGATTAACTCTCTACTTCTTAGGAATTACCCCTAGACCACTCAAGCTTTGCTCGAAGATAAACTTTCCTATTCATTCTACTCTTTTCTCGTGTAGATCCAATTACTCCCACTGGGCCTGAGACACTCAGGTGGTTCTACAAGAGTATGAACAGCTCTGGAGTACCAAACTCCATTCACAGGGTTATGGCTTGTAAACCAACCTCTATTATCATAATCCTATACTGCTCACAAAAGAGCCATAGGTCATCAATCGATCCCCAGACTACAAAGTCCGCAGAACCCGTAATGGGTAATAGATAAACCATACTCCCACTACATTCGGGTGGATCAAAATTCGATCTAGTTTAGTAGTATTTAGTGTTATCACCAACAACCGATGTTGGATGTGGTCCGATTTTAATCGGTTAGTAACTACCTTGAGTAAACGTCATCGCAAGGTTTAAGGTTTTCTTGTTCATAGACTCTATCGTAGAAAGGACACAACAAAGATAATTTGTCCCTTCCCGATTTCAAGAATCTTATAACACACCTTTTTCTCAAAATGCTACAAGATATATAACGATTGGTCACTGACCGAACGTGTTAGCAAAATTCCTAGATCTACCTTCAAGCACCGTGTGCTAAATGCTTATATTTATGGAAGTGGGGTGAACCGAATCCACACCTTATCCGTGAATTCCAAAGCATATTCTAGGTAAACTTCTCGGCCTTACATTTCAATGTAAACTGAAATTTCGCTTCTAATATCTTTATTGAGTGAAGTAGTGTATTATAGCACATCTACAACTATGTAAAGCAATTCAACGGTTTCTCCCTTAGTGAAAGCATTTCACTATGAGGCAGGCCGAGCATCAGTCCCTAGGACTATGTGATGGCCCATTTTTGAGTAGAGAATACTCCATCTCCGACAAAATCAGAGACACCTCAGAATATTTTGGATAAACTTACCGGAGTGTTTGAATAGTTATCAGACAAGAAGTCACTACTCGGAAGCTCCTACTAGCTCGTATCTTTCATCAGACCCCGAAGGTCGTCATGAACAAGCTATGTTACTTCTTTATATCCATTATCCTTTCCCGATTGAAAGGAAACTTAGTCATTGAACCTTTGAGACAATATAACCAGATCGGGAGAGGAATCACCCTGAGCCGTCTTGTGTCTTGTCTTTTAGGGACTATGCACTAACTATGGAATATGAAGAAGCGTTTATCTAAATATAGAAACCAATTGCTTTTAATAGTTTTTAAGATGTGTTTTATATACATATTTCAAAGATTCTAAGTGGTTTTTGACTTTATCAAACAAAAGTCCGAGTCTTGGATTAAGTACTACAAATGGTATATTCACTTTCTATACGACAAACAAATTATCGAATAGAAGGTAAATCCATTCGTTCCAACGAATCTTAAACAGAAAATAGTTTTTCCGCGATATCCAAGGATTGAATCCGAGATTCATTTCCTTATATCACTCCCACTATTCTAGCTAAAATTAACTGCCCGTTGTTTACTCTTTTAATCGTTAGATGCACTGCTACCTTGTTCTTCCAAAGAACTTAGCTCGAGAAAATCGGCAAGGATTCATAGGTTGGTGATCCAAAATCACTATCCTTATCCTATGATTTTCAGTTTAATTAATTTTCGGTTCAGCCTTAAAATTTTCTTAGTTTAGATGACTAACACTTTTAGACATATTCTCCCATTCTTGACTTTCCGTGAATGGAAACAGTCTTGAACCAGCGGTTCGTTTGAGTAGACACTACTTGAACCGTGGGATGTCTATTTTGAGTGTTACTCGTCGGGACTTCTCGGATTTTCTAATATACCAGAAAAAACAACAAATCATAATATTAAAGCTCCCACTAGTTTATCGGTTTCAAATACCGTCTAACAAGCAATGCTTTATTTTTATGATTTTCCGATTTTTTTCGATTAGAAAATCTTTCGTACATAGTTCCAATGTTTTCAGAAAAACAATAAATCATAGAACTCCCACTAGTTCATCGATTCCAAATATCGTCCAACTAGCGACATTCCATGACTTTCCGGTTTTTCAATTAGAACGTTTACGTGTGTAGTCAGTTACACTTTTCTAATGTTCTAGAAAAACAACAAATCATAAAGCTCCCACTAGTTCATCGATTCCAAATATCGTCCAACTAGTAATACTTCATGATTTTCCGATTTTTCAATTAGAAAATTACTTGTGTAATTACTACACACTCAAAATTCACTGTAAGAATTTTAAAGTCCGAAATCACCTAAGTTTGTCTCCCGTTTGACATTTAGTGATGTAGTGACATACCTATATGTCACTCTGATTTTTAAAAGGCTTAAGAGAAAATATATCTTTTGAAATAATTGCATTATCGATTAACTAGTTCAACGTCCTGGTTACTTTCCACTTTTTAACAAAGTCAATACTAGTCATTTAATTTTTTAAGCAATTTAGTAAGGGATATAATGCTGTAAATAAAATGACATAAATTAATTCAAGTTTAACACTACTATATTTATTTTAGGAATTGTAAACCAAAATTAAGTCTACTCTACCATTCCAAGGTTTTAACCTCGCATCTCAGTGCCGCCTTAGGGTAGGTCAAAGAGATGACGGTTAAATCGAGACAATCTCATCAATGAATAAGTTGTGAGAATCGAACATCCCACGAGAATCGAACATCCCTTTATTCATTGACTACCTTCCTTTTTTAGCCTAGATATTATCAAAAAAATACCCATGATGAGTGTGACCTACTATATCGGATCTCTTAGTACGCCCCGAGTATGCCGTCTTAGGATAGGTCAGTGACCCGACGAGTACCTAGAAATCCTATCCTTTCGGAGACCAAGCCATGAATGTTGATAGGGGTGAACACCATCCTTAGGGGACGAAATCAAAGCGCCTCGGCGTCACCCTTCTCTCACTTACTTGTATCTATAGTAGAGGCCGTGGGGTTGGTGGCTGCCGCCCCCGCTCACACTCAATATTTTGGAAGTGGTTGTGGGTTTACTAACCACGCCTTTTGATGTTAACATAAAAGGACATCAAATCAAGGATTCGAATGGTGTGTCGTAACGAGGCAAGCCTACCCGCCCTATTCGTTGGAACATATGTGATGGGCCGGACGAAATCGGGTCAAGACACGACCCATTAAGATAAGAAGGAATCACCCCTCCGCTCTCGGTGTAGCTTAGTCTTGCCGGACCCCGCGGCATACATCACACTAGGAGGGTTAAGTCGGTCGAGCCTAGCTCAGTTGACCACCCAACCTATAAGCGAACCGCTTTTATCCAAGATTTATTGTTCTTTTACCATCATTCAATCTCGTAGACACTACGAATCAAAACGTGATCTCGTTTGGGCTTTAAGGCGGTTCACCGAGAACACACACCAAAGGCTTAACGATTTCATAACCCGTCCTCGGATCTTTAATTAGTTACTAAATTAATTAATTACCACGTATTAATTAAATTTCAACTAATTACACGAGTTTGTATACATGCCTATTTTAATTTACCAAAAATTAAAATTCTACATGTATGCATGGAGTGGATTTATGATATGATGCATGTCATGGCAATTCCGATTTTATGTCTATTTTATGATCAAACATATAAAAATAAATTATGCGGAAAATTTAAACACCGAGATGGATTATTTGCACTTCGTATCTAATCTATCCTAGGAAAAATAAATTACAATCTTGTTGTCTTGAGTCTTGATCTTGAATCTTGAACTCGAACCCGGATCACGAACCACTTAACACCGAGAGGAGAAAGGCCTTTTAATTAAATAAATCCAATTTATTATAACTAAAAAAAAAATTATTCCTATGCGGCTGTTACAAAAAAAATATTTTGCAAATATTTTTTTTTAATTATACAATGAGGCGGCTGCATTAATTATTTTCCAAATTTTTTTTATTTTTTTTATTTTTTCTTTTTCTCTCAAACGGCAGTTTAGTAAACAAATTAGGTTAACAAAAAAAAAAATTTGATGCTGCCGCAACATAAATAAAACCCTATCCGCAATTTTTTATTAAACAGGACTTATAGCGACGCTTTTCAGCGTCGCAGAAAATCCTGTAGCAGTTTTTAATAAAATTCATCCGTTTCTCCTCGTTCATACCTTGGGTTTCATCTTGATCTTCAATTTTTCAGCAAGATCTTCATCTTTTCCAGCCCGGATATTCAAAATTACAATAAAAGATGCTACTTTTACATATAAATTTCGAAAATTGACATAAATAAAATACAATTCTTATGCTCAATTGTTACTAAACAAAGGAGCTACAATAGATCTAACGAGTAAACAGTACCAACCCCAATCCATCTCTTCAACCAAGACATTCATAACATAAAAAAAATAAATCATAAATTTCGGCCCCCTTTAAAAAAAATTTGGGACAAAAAAAATCTACATGTTTTCCACTCCTAGATCTAATATTTTATACGTATAAATATAGATCACCATGGGCTCTGCTACCACTGTTAGTAATATCTTCCGCAGCGGAAGCGATTTATGGATCTAGATCTATAAAATACACGTAATAAAATAACTAGATCTACTCTACAAAGGGGTTGTAGAACATACCTCTTGGATCTCAAAATCCAAGTTGAAGAACCGCAATAGAAAGAACGAACAAGGTGAGAAGAGCACCACGATCTTCCGTACGTGTAATCCAAGCAACTCCCGGTGGAAGAAAATCCTCGTCTCGAATCCTTCCGATATGCTACCCGGAAAAATCTCCAAGACTTTTCCCCAATTATTTCCCCTTGGCCGAATTTTTTTTTCTTCTTCCTCTCTAAGAGGAGAAGTCGAATTTTACATTGTGTGTAAGGCTTGGGAGAACTTTCTTTATATAGGAGAGTAAAACTTAGCTCCAAGGATTTAATAATTAATACAAAATCAATTATAATAATCCTATTAAATAAAAGATAATCCCATAATATTATAGAACAAATCTAGAATAATATTTATCTTTATTTCTTTCCATAAATATTTATCCAATAAATATTTTATGCACATGTCTTATTAATACACAAGAAAACAATTTCTTGTTCCATAAAATAGAGCATGGGGCGAAAATTCTAACATTGACCTAGTCAATATTAATTTTGCTATAACACAATAATTGGGCCAAGATTATGGAAAATGTCTTTTCCACATATTTAATTATTTAGCCCAACTAATTTAATAGTCCACTAAACAATTAATTCACATATCGTTTTAATAAAGTCCAACAAGAACTAAATTAATATTATCGAGGATTCGACGTCCGAGAATAGCTATGCTATATATTAGAAGGCACGTCGGGGACCATAGACTAATAATCGTTGGCTCCGATAAATCAAATAAATAATTATCTTACTAACAGTAATAATTATATTTGATAAATCAATCACAGAATATGCCACCATAATCCCGTGATCGCACTCCTCCGATTATGAGATTATATTTATCTCCTCACGAGAATAATAATAAGCGCCCATTGATATAATCATTACATATGGATTAATCCTCCATAGATATTCATTCTAAATCGGGAAGTTACCGTTAACCCTTTTAGAACCTCTTATCCTTATTTACCATTAACCCCTAGTGATCAATTAATTCATACAACTCATTGGTAGCTAATCGCTGTAATATGAACTCCATGGATCGATTAGTTTCTAGGATTAATAAATAAGTGGAATCGTTTATCTACTTCCATAAATGGAAGGAATGGATTCCGTATCTCGTGATAACACGGACTACTCACTCAATCCAAATACAATGCCAAGATGGGGTAATTCGGACCACAGACTCGGTGTAATCCTTAACCGTCAAGTCAAACTTCATACCGATTCAAGCAGCTTGGATCGTGATCACCTCGGGATTAAGATATATCCATAAATATGATCATCCATTGATTCGATAAGAATTTCGATCACGGAATTATATCGTGAACTCTAATCAAATCATTCAAATTTCTATATGATATATCGATCATATATAAATGCCCCATTAGGTTCTCTTAACCGAAAGTCCGGATAAGACAATCACACCTATTGTGTTAGGCGCATTAATAGCACGTTAAAGGAGAGACCCGATACTCTCGATTAATGAAGATTTACGGGCTAATTGTATTTTAAGTACATCTTCACTAACTCAATCCTCCCGTGTATATACCATACACCGAGTTAAGTGATTACATAAACGATATACTTTAGGGTTTTTCAGTAGTGTAAATACTATTGTCACATCGGTGATTATGAGAATAATAAATATGAATAATAATATCATTTCATTTATTAAATAAAACAATTACAAAATTGTCTTTCGGGCATCACACCTAACAATCTCCCACTTGCACGAAAGCATGTGATTAATCGTTTTAAAGCACACCCTATTATTTAAAATACAACAAACTATAGAACCATCATCCAAACTGAACATGTTCTTTGTAATCAGGATAATTTCTATAGATATCTTCCACGGATGAAAACTGATGCCATTAATCAATGGTTGCACCAATACCGAAGAAGTATTATCATTGGGATGAACGTAAAAAGAACTAAATTGACTTAGTTCCTACTTCTTAGCTACCACGGCTATCAAGAACAATCTTTTATCACACAAAATTATAGAAAATACAATAAAACGATCAAGAATTGATAAAGAACTGGATTCTAACTCTAAAACAAAGAAGAAAATCACAGGAAACTCAGAAAATCAATGATTACGCGAACAATCTTGATGAAAGTTTCTTCTGCTATACACCAGAGTTAGCACAATTTGAGCACATAACTTTCTGATACCATGTTGAAATCGATGAACTTGAAAGAACTCCAACAAAATAAATGCAGAAATCTTATTGATAAAAAACAATGAACAAGTTAAGTTACAACGTGCTGATCATGAAGTATTTATAGTGTGTACTTCATTACAACGGTTACATTCAAGTAAAACAGAATAGAAGTTACAACCGAATGTACTATGCTTCAAACTAAGAAAGCTGAGATGAATTCGTATCAGCTGGATCTCTGGTCAGCTGAGTTGAGTCTGTGTCAACTGAATATCTGGTCAGCTGATCTGAGTGTTAAGATGAGTTGAGTATGTGACACATGACTTGCATCCAACATTCACATATATTGTGACAAAGATTTGGTACAAAATCTGAATACTGAGAGTTAGTAAATCTAGGGGAAGAAGTTCAATGGACTAAGCATTTATTGAAGGAACTTGGAATGCAGTTACCACAATAAGCTTTAAGTGCGACAAGACAAGGGCATCTTCCTTGCACACAATCCCGTTTAAAATACAAGGACAAAACACATAGAAATTGATGTCCATTACCTCAGAAACGTGGTCTTCGTAAAAGAGTTAGATGTCTGCTATTTACCTTCTACTAGTCAGATTGCTGACTCTTTAACCAAGGCTCACTCTCAGGGTCGCAATTTCTTTTAAATCTTAACTTTATATTATCATAGCATAATTACATTTGAGGGGGACAATAAAGAATAATAGTAATGTAGAATGATTAAATGACAAGTGTGTGCCACTTGTTGTTAGATGGTTAGGTGTACTTAAGGTAAAGAATCTTTTCTGTTATGCTAAACGACTACAAATAATTAAGCTGAGATGTAATCTTTGGAATTAATGAGGATGAAATCTATCACAAGATTTTTCATTCACCATGTTTAAGCTTTCTACACATATCTGAAGCTCTGAAATTCTAGGTGCAATTATTTTGGCATAGAAAATTGTTGAGATAACACAATCCTTTTTTATGTGTGCGCTTTACAATATATATTCATAATAATTTTTTATATAGTTGATTATATTCATATTGAAGTTTCTTACAATTTGCCACCAAAAAAAAAAAGTTTCTTACAATTTTAAAAATATATGTAGGATAGCTCCTTTCAGAATTGGAAAAGCCAAAATCGAAAGCACTTACGTGTTTAATCAAATACAAGGACAATAATAATATTACAAAAAGATGAAGGATAGATCCCTTCTAAAAAAATGATATCCTTGAATATATAAAAATGATATCATACGTGTTAAATTAATTATTAAAACCGACCGAGTGTTTCCCGGATAGATCCCTTGAATGTAAAATTTATTATATTAATGATTTTTTTTACCTTCCACCACCATTTATATATATAAATGTATGAGAGCAAGCAATATCATTTTCATTCATAAAAATCATTTTTCCATTCTTTCCCCAATCTCATTCTCAATCAAAAAAATTCCATTTCTTTGTTTCCAGTTTTAGGAAGCTTAAGCATTTTTTCATCTCATTAATTCATCCATACATACAAAACCATCACTTCATAATATTTGATCATAAACATGACAGCAAGCATGCAGATAAACAGTGGGTTTTGCAAAACAACACCAATCATCAAGAATTCATGCTTCAAATCCATTTATTGTCAAGCTAGAACGGTTTCGATGCGAAGCGGAAAACCCAACTTGTATCAGATTCTTTCTCTTGATTCAAATGATGTTAGTCTAGATAAAATCAAGAAAGCCTACAGAGAGAAAGCACTTGAGTTTCATCCAGATACATGTCCTGCATCGTCGAAAGAGGAGGCGACAAAGCGATTTATCGAGATCAAACTAGCTTATGAGACCCTTTCTGATCCTGTTTCTAGAGAAAGCTATGATTTTGAGCTTGGTTTAGTGGATTCAATGGATAGCAGATATGGGAGTTGGTGCATAAATAGTAGTAAAAGGGCTTCTACAGTTTTCTCAAGAGATATATGGGAAGGGCAACTTCATGGTTTGAAAGAAAGGTCAAAACATAGACCACAAAGGAGGAGAAATCATTAATGTGTAACTTTGTAGATGAATTTTAATCAGCTTGCCTATATTCATTGATTCTTTGCTTTTTTAGTTGGTTATTTTTATTTTAAATCTTCATTGTGATGTTGATGGTTATTGAAGATAATCCTGAAGACAAATCTGATTCTTTATAATTCTAGAAATATTGTGTCTTTATTACCATTATTGGGATGGCCTAATCATAGCCTAGCTGTATGTATAATATTTAAGTCTAATCATCCATCTTTTTAAATCATGCTTTTGTACTCCCTTAATTATTTGTTCACATGCTACCAGAGCTAAAAATTTGACTTCTCCTTCCCTCTCCTCCCTTCACATCTCCTTCTTCCATGGCGTCCGACTAGAGTCAACGGTGGCCAACCAAACCGCCACCTCCTCTCTCTATCCCTCATTCACACCTTCTTAATGAACAACCAAGCTTACCCACTCCGACTTCCCTCTCTGGAAATCCCGAATTCTCCTCAACCTTCGGGGTCAAAGTGTTTTTGGATATGTTGATGGGACCCTATCGCCGCCACCTCCCTCCATTACAGCATCCACCGGAGATGAAACAAACGGTACTCTGGAAATATTCTTTCATTCAGCAAATCTAATAGAATGTTTGTACAGACTCTTATATGGATAATGCCACGACACACACATAGGTGGCATATCTGTGTAATACAATAAATAACCTTACAAATATAAAACAAATCATTTCTTAACTCCCCCTCTCAAACCAAATACACCTGGGATGACATTCAACTTGCTTCTGAAATTATTAAATTGATTAATACGAAGAGCCTTGGTAAAAACATCAGCAATCTGAGCCTCTGATGGAATATAGCATACTGACAGTTCTTTGTTGATGATTTGTCTCTAATAAAGTGCACATCCACTTCTATATGCTTCGTCCTTGCATGATAAACCGGATTTTGAGCAAGGGCAGTAGCTCTTAAACTATCACACCAGGAAATAGGAGCTTTGGATATCTGAATCTTCATCTCTTTCAATAGTTGTGAAGTCCAAATCAATTCAGCATAAGTTGTCTAAAGATCAGTACTCTGATTCAGTACTAAACCTTGAAACAACAGCTTGTTTTTTGGAACACCATGAGATTAAGGAAGGACCAAGAAAGACACAATACCCTGTTACAGATTTCCTGTCTGAAGGAAAGCAAGCCCAATCATCATCAGAAAAACCTTGCAAGCACACTGATCCACCTGTTGGTATGAATAAACTGTAGTGTAGTGTGCCTTTCACATATCTGAGCACTTTCTTCAAGGCTATCCAATGCTCCACAGTTGGTGTTTGCATAAATTGGCTTAAATAATTCTCAATATAAGTTAGGTCGGTTCTAGTTGAGGTGAGGAATTGTAGACCTCCAAAAGCACTTCTGTACACAGTAGGATTCTTCATAGGTTCCCCTTGACCTGGGCTCAGATGATTTTCAACTGTCATAGGAGTATTGCTGGGCTTGATATTCTGCATGTTTAATCTTTGTAACAACTGCCATGCGTAGTGTTCTTGAGATAGAGTTAAACCCGCAGAATCTCTATAGGCCTGCATTCCCAAGAAATGAGAAATAGGCCCCAAATCTTTGAGAGCAAATTTGAAATTCAACATATGTATGAACTTTTGAATAAGACAATCAGAACTACCAGTCACCAGGATATCATCTACATAGATGAGGACATAGAGAATTTGATTGTCTGTCTGCAAAATGAACAATGAATTTCAGCTATAGACTGAGAGAATCCCCATTTCAACATGAGATCTGGGAGCACCAAACCAAGCTCTGGGTGCTTGTTTAAGGCCATATAGTTTCTTCTTCAATCTGCAAACAAAGTGAGGATTAGCAGGATCCTCAAATACTTCAGGTTGTGGCATGAATATGTTTTCCTGAATTGGTCCATTCAAAAAAGCATTGTTTATATCAACATGTCTAATGAACCATTTAAGCATAAGTGCACCAGACATCACAATTCTAATAGTGGATGCTTTTGCTACTGGACTGAAAGTCTCAGTAAAGTCAACGCCATACTTCTGTAAGTACCCTTTAGCCACAAATCTAGCTTTGTGTTTCATGATAGTCCTATCTGTCCTTAGTTTCAACTTAAACACCCTTCTATTTCCCACAACATTCTGACCTGCTGCTGCTGGTACCAAATCCCACGTATGAATCTGTTTCAAGGCTTGAAACTCTTACACCATTGCCTGCCTCTACTGAGGACTATTCAAGGCATCATATACTCTTATAGGTTCAGAAAGGTGAGCAGGAATATTGGACTGAGTGATAGATGAGTGATAGGCTTTAGGCTTGAAAATCCCACTCTTGGATCTGGTTTGCATAGGATGTCCTATAGGTCTAGGAGGATTCTAATTTATCTCAGCAATCTCAGGTGAAGAGGAAGAAAAGGATTTAGACTCATGTTTAGATGTCTGTGCAGGGATAAGAGAGCAAGAGACAAAGGTGAAACACTAGGGCTTCTAGACTGAGTGTTAGGAGTAGGACTAGGGCTTCTAGACCGAGTAGTAGGAGTAGGACTACACACATTACCATTTTGATTATCATCAAAGTTGTTGGGGGACACCTCCATATCCTGACTAACAGACACATTGTTGTCCTTACTCTTGATGTTTGAGGAGTTTCGTTAGACTCATATCCAATGGGATTCAGGTGAAAAGTATTAACAAGGTTAGGGTCAAGAAGATTACCTCTGTTAGGTCCTTGTGCAAAGCCATTTTTGAAGGGGAATTCAGGCTCATCAAAAACAACATCTCTAATGTAGATCCTTCCAGACTGTTCAAGACACTTATAACCCTTATGTTGAGGACTCAGACCAAGGTTCACACACTTTACAAAATGATAACTGAATTTGTGGCTATTGTAGGGCCTGAGATTAGGATAGCAAGCACTTCCAAACACTCTATACTTTGTGTAGTAAGGTTTGACTTTAAAGAGAACTTGAGAAGGTGACTGATTATTTAAAATAGGGGTAGAAAGATCATTGATGATCTGAACAGCTTGTTCAAACCCATTCCACCAAAACTTCAGAGGCATGGAAGACTAAGCTAGAAGAGTTAACCCTATATCTACTATATGTGTATGTTTCCTCTCAGCCCTACCATGTTGACCATGTGCATGAGGATAAGGATGTCTAAAATTACTACCACTTTCTTTCAAAATAGATTCGAAGATTCTATACTCCCCTCAATCTGACTGCAGACATTTAATAGTAGTTTGAAATTGGTTTTCAACAAGTTTTTTGAAGGACTGAAAAGTAGATAAGGCATCAGACTTGTGTTTAAAGGGGGTATATCCAAGTATATCTAGAGTGGTCATCTATGAAGTGAATGTAATATTGATACCCTAAGGTAGACATGACCGGTGTAGGACCCCATAAATCAGTATAGATCACATCAAGGACAGACTTAACATGAAAATTAGACTTATCATAAGGTAAGAAAATCATTTTACCAAATTGACAGGCTTCACAGAAAGACATATTATCATTAAAAGCAACATCACAAGAGTTTAACACAGTTTTCAACACAAGCTTAGAAGGGTGGCCAAGTCTTTTTGTACCAAACATCAGAGTTTTTTTTCAAGAAAAGAGGAACAAATAAAAGCATTACATGAGTAATTAATAGGCTGAAACAACTTCTTGGAGTGAAGGGAGGTCTGTTGAATGGAGCTTTGAACAATAGGAATCTGGTAAAGGCCATGTCTAAGAATTCCTGTTTGCAGCAGGGTCCTTATTTCCTTGTCCTTGACATACCAACACTGATTGTCAAATTCAATAACAATAGGATAATCATTGGTTAACTGAGACACCCCAACCAGATTTTTTGTCACACTTGGAACATGTAAAGAGTTTTTAGGTGAAGTGGTGTGCTGGTTTGTGTAGGTAAAATACAATAGCCAATGTGTTTAATAGGAAGATGCTCACCATTCCCAACAGTTAGGTTATCTGACCCTGTATAATCCCTAGTAAGATGCAGATTGTTGATGTCTATGGTGATGTGATTTGTTGCACCACTATCCATGTACCAGGCTGAGTCCATTATGCTCTGAGGGGTGGCAACAAAGGCCTGTTTAGAGCTATTAGGGTAAGGAGGTACAAAGTCCTCTTCAAACCTGTGCCAGCAAGCAATCACTATGTGTCCAGTTTTTCCACAAAGTTGACACATAGGCTTGTTAGAGGAACCATTGTTGGAGTTTCTGCCACCCTCTCTGCCTCTATTGCCTCTACCACCTCTGCCTCTGTTGGAGGAATTTAAAGAATTTGCATGTCTAGGATTAGAATTAGCTCTAAGGCTTGATCTGCTAGCAAACTGAGCAGAAGGACCTCCAGCACCATCACTTTGAATACACACATTGAACCTAGCAAGCAGTTTTTTATGAGTTGAGAGTTGACATTGAACCTCTTGCCAGTTCATGACTCCAACTCTTGAAGTCAAGTCCATTATGAATACCTCGTATTCCTTCTCCAGACCAGCTAAAGTGGCTAAGATCAACTCTGATTTTGAGACAGGATAACCTGCAGCTGCTAGATTATCGGCATAGGACTTTATTTGTGCTAAATAGTTAGCCATAGATTTGGACCCTTTAGTAGCTCTAGTCATTGCACTTTTATATTCTAACAGTCTTGATTCAGCTTGACTGTTGAACAATGTTTCCAAAGTCATCTAGACTTCTCTTACAGAGGTACATCCAACTACTTCTCGTAAGGCTTGTTCTGTCATAGAACTCATCAACCACCCCATCAACAGTTGATCTATAATGTTCCATTCTTTGGTTGGTTGAGGTCTTCGAAAAGGGGATGGAGACAAGGAAGCAGATCCTACCCTATGTTGTGGATCTTCACCAAGAACATGACTCTCAAGCCTATGGCCTCTAATAATGGGTAAAACGGTAGACTTCCAGAGCAGGTAATTAGATCTATCCAATTTGACATTACAGATCTGACTCAGGTTTCCAGAAAACGGCATATTAGAGATGCAATACATAGCTAAAGACCCAAGAGAGGGAGCTGGTGGTACATAAGAATAGCCAGAAGTGAAAGCACCACCCAGTAGGATCTATTCTTTCAAAGTTCAATCCGGAAATCGGAGTAGGCTCACTCCGGAAAACATTCCTGATTGCATGTAGCTCAACGGAGAAAAGGGGTTGCTCCAAACATCGAGGTTAACGCAGCTCCCGAAGGGAATGCTAGAAAGCCAGCTGATACATTACTACCTTGAGCTGTAGTCGTTACACTAGCACTGATTTGAGGATTCGTTTCAACTGGAGTTGTTACTGCAGCTGTTCCAGGCAGCTACGGTGGAAACGGCGGTTAATGCAGCGGTGCTCATTTCCGGAAAGAAGACTACACCGGCATACCGGCTCCGAAACCAAGATGAAACAAATGGTACTCTGGAAAATATTCTAACATTCAGCAAATGTAACAGAATGTTTGTACAAACTCTTATATGGATAATGCCACATCACACACATAGGTGGCATATCTATGTAATACCATAAATACTTACAAATATTAAACAAATCATTTCTTAACTACCGATGAAAGTTCTCCTCATCCCGACTATGAAACTTGGCTTCCCAACGACAACCTTATCCTCAGCACCATTACTTCCACCCTCTCCGAAGATGTTCATTCTCAAGTATATCATGCTACCACCTCAGGGTCACTATGGTCAGCGCTGCATAATTGATTCGCCTCTCAATCAAGGGTTTGGCTTGTTCATCTCCGCACAAAACTTGCTTCCACCTTACAAGGATCTCTCCCTACCACCGAATATTATATGTCAGTCAAACGCATTACTGATGATATAGCAATGTCCGGCCACTCCCTTCAAACCGATGATATTATGGCTTACATCCTCGGCGGATCAGGTCCCGAATACAACTCCTTAGCCACGTATTTGGTTGTTCATGTTGGCTTCATATCCATCCTTACAACACCCATAAAAGGTATTTCCACTCTAAAACGTATGTCTGTTAATAAAATCATCCGCAACGGAAGCGATTTAAGGATCTAGATCTATAATTTACACATAATAAAATAACTAGATCTACTCTACATGGGGGTTGTAGAACATACCTCTTGGATCTCAAAATCCAAGTAGAAGAACCGCAATAAGATGAACAAAAAATGGTGTGAAGAGCACCACGATCTTCCGCACGTGTGATCCGAGCAACTCCCGGTGGAAGGAAATCCTCGTCTCGAATCCTCCCGATATGCTACCCGGAAAAACCACCAAGATTTTCCCCTCACTCCCTTGGCCGAATTTTGTCTTCTCTCTCTAAGAGATGAAGTCGAAAATTGTGTGTGTTTTGTGTTAGGCTTGGGAGAACTCTCTTTATATAGGAGAGTAATCATTGTCCTCAAAGGATTTTATTTTGCAAATAAATAAATCCAATAAAAAAAAAGATAATCCTAGAATATCCTAGAACAAATCTAGAATAATCCTTATCTTTATTATTTACCATAAAATATTTATCCAATAAATGTTTTGTGCACATGTCTTATTAATCCACAAGAAAACAATTTCTTGTTCCCTAAAACATGCCTTGGGGCCGAAAATTATCCCTTGTGACCTAATCACAATAATTTTCGGCCATACACACCAAATTGGGCCAAGATTATGAAAAATGTATTTTTCACATATTTAATTATTTAGCCCAACTAATTTAATAGTCCACTAAACAATTAATTCACAAATCGTTTTAATTAAATTCTAATAAGAACTAAATCAATATTATTAGGATTCGACGTCCGAGAATAGCTATGCTATATTGGAGGCACGTCGGGGACCATGGAGTAATAATCACCGGCTCCGATAAATCAAATAAATAATTATCTTATGAACAGAATAATTATATTCGATAAATCAATCACAGGAATATGCCACCATAATCCCGTGACTGCACTCCTCCGATTATGAGATTATATTTATCTCCTCACGAGAATGATAATAAGCGTCCATTGATATAATCATTACATATGGATTAATCCTCCATAGACTGTTCATTCTAAATCGGGAAGTTGCCGTTAACCCTTTTTAGAACCTCTTATCCTTATTTACCATTAACCCTCTAGTGATCAATTAATTCATACAACTCACTGGTAGCTAATCAGTGTAATATGAACTCGTACGATCGATCAGTTTCTAGGATTAACAAATAAGGGAACTGTCTATCTACGTCCATAAATGGAAGGAATGGATTCCGTATCTGTGTCAACACAGACTACTCACTCAATCCAGTACAATGCCAAGATAGGGTAATTCTGATCACAGACTCAGTGTAATCCTTAACCGTCAAGTCAAACCTCATACTGATTCAAGCAGTTGACTGTGATCACCTCAGGATTAAGATATATCCATAAATATGATCATCGATTGATTCGATAAGACTTCTCGACTACGGAATTATATCGTGAACTCTAATCAAATCGGTCTAGCCTTATATGATATATCTATCATATATAAATGCCCCACTAGGTTCTCTTAACAGAAAGTCCGGATAAGACAATCACACCTATTGTGTTCTGGGCGCAATAATAGCACGTTAAAGGAGAGACCCGATACTCTCGATTAACTTCACTACGGGCTAATTGTATTTTAAGTACATCTTCACTAACTCAATCCTCCCGTGTATATCCCATACACTGAGTTAGTGATTACATAAACGATATACTTTAGGGTTTTCTGCAGTGTAAATACTATTGTCACATCGGTGAATATGAGAATAATAAATATGAATAATAATATCATTTCATTTATTAAATAAAACAATTACAAAATTGTCTTTCGGGCATTACACCTAACAATCTCCCACTTGCACGAAAGCATGTGATTAATTGTATTAGAGCACACCCTATTATTTAAAATACAACAAACTATCACTCTCACTTGCTCTAAAGAAAATGAGACATGTCTCTAATACCTATAGTCTCCAAGTGTCGACTAAAAGCTTCAATCGACAGTGTCTTGGTGAATGGATCAGCAGGATTATCGGTGGAGGCGATTCTTCTGACGGAAACGTCCTCTCTATCGACAAAATCGTTGATCACCCAGTTTTTCCTCTCTATATGCTTCGACTTACTGTGCTTTCGAGGTTCCCTAGAGTTGGCAATGGCCCCATTGTTATCACAATAGAGATTAATAAGATCTTCAGCATTCGGGACAACGCCTAATCCGCTGATGAACTTTCTTAACCAAACTGCTTCCTTAGCTGCCTCGGAGGCCGCTATGAACTTAGCTTCCATTGTTGAATCGGATGTGCTGGATTGCTTTTGGCTTCTCCATTCTTTTGCACCGCCACCAAGCGTAAACACTGAACCAGAGGTTGATTTAGAATCATCTCTGTCTGACTGAAATTCAGAATCGGTGTACCCCGCTAACTCCAAACTCCCACTAGAAATAGACGAGCAAATAATTTCTGGTTCTCTTTAAATATTTTAGGAGATTCTTTACTGCTGTCCAGTGCGGTTGCCCTGGATTTGACTTAAAACGGCTGACTAATCCAATGCCGTAACAAATATCAGGTCTCATACACCTCATAACATACATAAGACTACCAACAGCCGAGGCATATGGCACTCTTTCCATAGCTTCAATCTCTTCAGGAGTTTGAGGCCCCTGAGTCTTAGAGAGGTAAACGCTGTGACGGGTTGGTAGAAAACCCTTCTTGGCGTTCTCCATACTGAAGCGTGCCAGCACCTTGTCTTTATAAGTTGCTTGGGACAGAGCTAACATCCTGTTCTTGCGATCCCTTATAATTTGGATCCCTAGAACATAACTCGCTTCTCCCAAATCCTTCATTTGGAATTGCGCGGTCAACCAACTTTTCACGTCGGACATCACCCCCTTATCGTTGCCAATTAGGAGTATGTCATCAACGTACAACCCTAGAAATACAACACTATCTTTGATAACCTTCTTGTACACACAAGATTCAGCAAAGTGTTGTTCGAAATCATAAGACTTGATCGTGTGATCAAATCTATGATACCAGGAACGAGATGCTTGCTTCAACCCATAAATGTATCTGAGCAACTTGCACACCATGTGCTCTCGACCTTCTTCAATGAATCATTCTGGTTGCTGCATATAGATTTCCTCGTCAAGAAAGCCGTTTAGAAACGATGTCTTAACATCTATTTACCAGATTTCATAATCCAGACATGCAACAATCGAAAGGAGGATGCGGATGGTTTTCATCATGGCCACAGTGAGAAGGTTTCCTCGTAGTCTATACCTCTCATTGTGTGTGTAACCTTTGGCTACCGGCCGTGCTTTGAAGGTTTTGACCTTTCCATCTATTCCTCTCTTTTGCTTGTAGAGCCATTTACATCCAATGGGCCTTTCACCCTGAGGAAGTTCTACAAGTTTCCAGACTGAGTTAGAGTACATAGACTCCATCTCTTGATTCATTGCGTCAATCCATTTATCCTTATCGTGATCCAATATGGCCTTCTTATAGGTCGGAGGATCATCTTCCACCCCATCAGAGGTGACTACGTTCGTCTCTAAATCCATGCCGTACCGAGCCAGTGGCCGAACCACTCTCGCAGTACATCTAGGTGGAACAGGAATGTCGGAAGTGACTGTTGTATTAGTAGTGTTGTTTACATGAACATCAATAGCCACAATAGGCCTAACGTCATCGGAGAGTAATTCCTCTAGTACATTTTTACTTCGAGGTCTGTGGTCTTTCATATAACTTTCCTCCAAAAACGTAGCGTTAGTCGAGACTAGCACTTTGTTATCTTCCAGATCGTAAAATAGACCACCACGTGTACCCTTTGGATAGCCTACAAACAAACACACTTTCGTACGTAATTGTAGCTTGGTAGTCTTGTCCATCAGCACATGTGCAGGACAACCCCATATGAGGAAGTGACGAATGCTTTCGCGACGTCCGGACCACATCTCTACGTGTGTCTTTTCGAAAGACTTTGACGGTACTGCATTCAAAATGTAGATCGTTGCTTTTAAAGCATAACCCCAAAAGGATATAGGTAGTGAGGCGTAGCTCATCATTGATCTAACCATGTTAATCAATGTCCTGTTTCTCTCTCTCAAAGAACTCCGTTTCTTCGAGGTGTCCTAAGCGCCGAACGTTGGAACCAAATTCCTTTTTCAGCCAAGTAGTCAATGAACTCGGTATCTAAATACTCACCTCCACGATCCGAGCTATGGAATTTCAATGACTTGCCTAGTTGCCCTTCGGCTTCTGCTTGGAACTCCTTGAACTTACCAAAAGCCTCGGACTTTTTATGCAGCAGATAAACATAACCGAATCTCGAGTAGTCATCAATGAAAGTCACAAAGTACTCGTATCCGCCTCTAGCTTGTACGTTCATCGGACCACAAAGGTCTGAATTCACTAAGTTTAGAGTTCCCGTGGCCCTATTACCCTTTGATGAGAAGGGATGCTTAGTCATTTTTCCCTCTAGGCAACACTCGCAGACAGGCAGTGTGTCAACAGATGACTCACCTAAGGCATGAACCTTTTCTAGTATTTTGAGTCTTTCCAAGGAAATATGGCCGAGCCTCCGATGCCACAAGTATGTTTTATCTTCTTTTACTTGAGAAACTTTCTGCCTTTTAGTAGATCTTTGATGAGCATTTTTAAACATTTCAGTATTAAGTAGGGGAGCTTTATGTGGTCTTACAAAATATAAACCTGTTTTCATTCAGTAGTTGAACACAATTCAAAGCCATTCTTGAAATAACAAATTCACCATTCAAATTTGAAACAGAAAATGATTGTTCAACTAAGGCAATGAGAAATTAAATTTCTCCTAAATTGTAATAAAATAAACATTCTCTAAATGTAAAATTCTATTATTAAAGTGTAAGTCCACAGCTCCCACTGCTTTAGCCGAAATGAGCGCCCCAATGCCTACTCGCATCACTTGAGAACCCTTTTCTAGCTCCTCGTACGAACTAAGAATCTGCAATGAACCACATACATGGTTAGTAGCTCCAGTATCAAGTATCCAAGTGGACACATCTTTAGCTACATTAAAAGATTCCAAGAATAGTAATTCTGAATTACCTTTCTTATCTTTCCCAAAGGATGACCTTGACTTTGCCATCCTTTACATCACGAAGATATTCCAGACAATGGCTTTTCCAATGTCCTACCTCCTTACAGTAAAAGCATTTGCCTTTGGGCTTGGCCTCATCAACTTTCTTGGCTTTCTTTTTCTTCATTTGCTTGGGCACAGGTGCAACACTACCCTTCTTCTTTGGTTTGGCCTTAGGCTTGTTTGATGGCTTAGCTTCGGCCATATTGGGTTCAGCTTTATTATCTCCTACTTGGACCTTATCTTTCAATAGTAGACCCTCGTAGATAGTCAGTTCATTAAGCATCTGTGTCATGGTCAACTCTTGTTTGCCCATCAGATACTGAGTTTTGAACGGGATAAACTCAGGAGTCAACGATTCCAAAATCATTGACACTTGAGTTGCTTCATCGAACATCGATCCATGAATACCGGCGTCATTGAAGTAACTGATCATATTTAGAACATGACCATTCACTGCTTGACCTTTCTTCAATTTCATGTTAACAGCCATCCTGATGGCATCGTGTCTTGCTTGGTTGCTAGGTGATCCAAACTTCGAAGTAAGTTTATGCATGATATCTCGTCCAGTCTCAAACTCTTCAATCTGGGTCCTAATAACCTCCGACACTTCCGCCAGGATGATCCCACGAGCCCGGTTATCTGCCTCGATCCAGCGATTACGCTGCTCGATCTCAGCTTTTTCGGGTTTTGGATCGCCACCGTAGGGCATTCAGAAGTGAGTACATGTTCCACATTCTCGTATGTGAGTACCACGTTTAGATTACTCTTCCATTTCTTAAAGTTGTTTCCCGATAATTTTTCAGACAGTAAAGCAGAAATTTGAGCAGACATTTTTGCTAAAAATAAAATGACATATATTAATTCAAGTTTAACACTACTATATAAGTTTATTTTAGGAATTGTAAGCTAAAATTAAGTCTACTCTACCATTCCAAGGTTTTAACCTCACATCTCAGTGCCGCCGTAGGGTAGGTCAAAAAGATGACGGTTAAATCGAGACAATCTCATTAATGAATAACTTGTGAGAATCGAACATCCCACGAGAATCAAACATCCCTTTATTCATTGACTACCTTCCTTTTTTAGCCTAGATATTATCAAGAATATCCTTTATGAGTGTGACCTACTATATCGGATCTCTTAGGTACGCCCCGAGTGTGCCGTCGTAGGATAGGTCAATGACCCGACGAGTACCCGGAATCCTATCCTTTCGGAGACCAAGCCATGAATGTTGATAGGGGTGAACACCATCCATAGGGGGATGAAATCAAAGCGCCACGAGGCGTCACCCTTCTCTCACTTACTTGTATCTATAGTAGAGGCCATGGGGTTGGCTGTTGCCTCCCCCGCTCCCACTCAATATTTTGGAAGTGGTGGTGGGTTAACTAACCACATCTTTTTGATGTTAACATAAAAACACATCAAATCAAGGATTCCGAATGGTGTTGGTAATGTAGGCAAGCCTACCCGTCCTATTCGTTGGAACATATGTGACAGTCGGACGAAATCGGGTCAAGAGAGCCCCATTGAGATAAGAAGGAATCACCCCTCCGCTCGCCGGTGTAGCTTAGTCTTGCGGGACCCCCGTGCATACATCACATTAGGAGGGTTAAGTCGGTCGAGCGAAGCTCAGTTGACCACCCAACCTATAGGCGAACCATTTTTATCCAAGATTTATTGTTCTTTTACCATCATTCAATCTCGTAGACACTACGAATCGAAAACGTGATCTTGTTTGGGCTTTTAAGGCGGTTCACCGAGCACACACACCGAAAGGCTTAACGATTTCATTACCCGTCATCGGATCTTTAATTAGCTACTAAATTAATTAATTACCACGTATTAATTAAATTTCAACTAATTACGCGAGTTTGTATACATGCCTATTTTAATTACCAAAATTAAAATTCTACATGTATGCATGGAGTGGATTTATGATATGATGCATGTCATGGCAATTCCGATTTTATATATGTTTTATGATCAAACACATAAAAAATAAATTGCGGAAAATTTAAACACCGAGAAGTATCGTTGGTACCCCCGTATCTAATCTATCCTAGGAAAGCAGTAAATTACAACTTCTTGTCTTCGTGTCTTCAATATTTGAGCCTTGAACCACGAACCGCGAACCCGAAAGGAGAAGGGGCCTTTATTTTATAAAATAAAATAAATTATTTATTTATTTATTTATTAAAATCCTGCTGTATTTTTATTCTAGAAAAATAAAAATAAAAATTAAAAAAAATGCCGATTTTATAAAAAAATTAGGGTTTGATAAAAAATCAAACCCTAGCCGTGTGTTCCAAAAAAAAAAAATAACAAAAAAAGTTTCCGCCCCGACTCCTATTCATACCTCGATTTCCGTCTTCATCTTGTGTTCTTCATCGTTATTCGTCGTTTTTCTGGAATTACAAAAAAAATAAAAAATAGCTGGAAAAAAATAAAGAAATAAAACAACAACTTTTACATCAATCCTATACTCAAACGATCTAAATCGAGAGAGTTTACAATAAATCTAACGAGTAAACAGTACCAACCCCAATCCATCTCTTCAAACCACAACAATCGCAACATAAAAAATAAACATATATGCATCGGCCCCTAAAAAATTGGGACACAAAAACTACATGTTTTCCACTCCTAGATCTAATATTTTATACGTATAAATCTAGATCACCAAAGATCGATACCATGTTGTTAGTAATATCATCCGCAACGGAAGCGATTTAAGGATCTAGATCTATAATTTACACATAATAAAATAACTAGATCTACTCTACAAGGGGGTTGTAGAACATACCTCTTGGATCTCAAAATCCAAGTAGAAGAACCGCAATAAGAAGAACAAAAGATGGTGTGAAGAGCACCACGATCTTCCGCACGTGTGATCCGAGCAACTCCCGGTGGAAGGAAATCCTCGTCTTGAATCCTCCCTATATGCTTCCTGGAAAAACCTCCAAGATTTTCCCCTCACTCCCTTGGCCGAATTTTGTCTTCTCTCTCTAAGAGATGAAGTCGAAAATTGTGTGTGTTTTATGTTAGGCTTGGGAGAACTCTATTTATACAGGAGAGTAATCCTTGTCCACCAAGGATTTTATTTTGCAAACAAATAAATCCAATAAAAAAAAGATAATCCTAGAATATCCTAGAGCAAATCTAGAATAATCTTTATCTTTATTATTTGCCATAAAATTTTTATCCAATAAATATTTTGTGCACATGTCTTATTAATCCACAAGAAAACAATTTCTTGTTCCCTAAAACATGCCTTGGGGCCGAAAATTATCCCTTGTGACCTAATCACAATAATTTTCGGCCATACACACCAAATTGGGCCAAGATTATGAAAAATGTCTTTTTCACATATTTAATTATTTAGCCCAACTAATTTAATAGTCCACTAAACAATTTATTCACATATCGTTTTAATTAAATTCTAATAAGAACTAAATCAATATTATTAGGATTCGATGTCCGAGAATAGCTATGCTATATTGGAGGCACGTCGGGGACCATGGAGTAATAATCAGCCGCTTCGATAAATCAAATAAATAATTATCTTACTTAATGTAATAATTATATTCGATAAATCAATCACAGAATATGCCACCATAATCCCGTGACTGCACTCCTCCGATTATGAGATTTTATTTATCTCCTCACGAGAATGATAATAAGCATCCATTGATATAATCATTACATATGGATTAATCCTCCATAGACTGTTCATTCTAAATCGGGAAACCGTTAACCCTTTTTAGAACCTCTTATCCTTATTTACCATTAACCCCTTAGGGATCAATTAATTCATACAACTCACTGGTAGCTAATCAGTGTACTATAAACTCGTACGATCGATCAGTTTCTAGGATTAACAAATAAGGGAACTGTCTATCTACTTCCATAAATGGAAGGAATGGATTCGATATCGTGATAAAACAGACTACTCACTCAATCCGATTACAATGCCAAGATGGGGTAATTCGGATCACTGCACTCGGTGTAATCCTTAACCGTCAAGTCAAACCTCATAATCGATTCAAGCGATTGATCGTGATCACCTCAGTATTAAGATATATCCATAAATATGATCATCGATTGATTCGATAAGACTTCTCGACTACGGAATTATATCGTGAACTCTAATCAAATCGGTCCAGGCATATATGATATATCTATCATATATAAATTCCCCACTAGGTTCTCTTAACCGAAAGTCCGGATAAGACAATCACACATATTGTGTTCTGGGCGCATTAATAGCACGTTAAAGGAGAGACCCGATACTCTTGATTAACTTCACTACGGGCTAAATGTTTTTACTTCACTAACTCAATCCTCCCGTATATATCCCATACACTGAGTTAAGTGATTACATAAACGATATACTTTAGGGTTTTCTGCAGTGTAAATACTATTGTCACATCAGTGAATATGAGAATAATAAATATGAATAATAATATCATTTCATTTATTAAATAAAACAATTACAAAATTGTCTTTCGGGCATTACACCTAACAATGTCTTCCTTGGCTACAACACCTCTCATCATGGTTACAAATGTCTCGACATAACTACGGGCCGTATCTATGTATCTTGCCATGTTGTCTTTAATTTGATGAAGAAACATTTTCCTGGACCCACTCTCTATCATCCACCTCCACTACCTGCTCATCAACTACCACTTTACCATCCCTACTTACTATCCCCACCTCTCCCAACACTCCAGACCATCATCCACAACCTTCGGCCCCACCTTCCCTAACTCAAACATGTTATCTTCCCCGTCTCATTCCTATCCTATCCATGACATGGAAACTGCCTCTTCTGAGTCTGATTCTTTTCCCTCCCCTAATCCGAATCCGCCTCACCCTATGACCACTACAAGATCTCGGACTAATACATTTAAACCCAAAAATCTTCCACCCGACTTCATCCTCTTCATAAATCCTTTCTCTCTGATGCTAACCATGTGGAACCTAAAACCTTTTCTGATGCCTACCAAATTCATCAGTTGACTCATGCCCCTTATTAATCATGGTAGCGTGTCACCATTGAGTCGAGCATGCACTATTTTGAAACATATACATATTTACTCCACTTACTCATAGTTGTTACCGAGCATCCACTGATATAATCATTACCTACTGATAACCTTCCACGGACAATTCGTATACAAGGAAATCCATTGTCCGTAAGACCGCTCCATACATAACATCTTATCCGCAAACTATCATTAACCCACTAACAACCGATATCCTTCGATCATATCGCGCAAACCGATCAGTACCAAGATTAACAAATGGGGGAACCTTCCATCTACTTCATTTTTCTTAGGAAATATTGTGTTCCATCTTTGCGATCTACATTCAAGGCTACCAATTCCTAAATGGTGCTAAAATGGTAAGAATTAAGAAAGAGACCACTTACCCAAGCGTACCGCCAAGTCAAAAGCCACCCATGAAATGGCATGAGTCTATAGTCAGACCAGGAATAAAATTCATCCATAAATGGCCAACTAATGATTCAATTTGATCTCCCGTTATGGAATCAGTACGGGATTATCATATCTAATAGGTCCAGACGTACATGAACCATATCATGTATAAGTGCAGTCACTAAGGTTTCCAACATCGATGACCCGGATCAGACAGTCACACTCCAAGTGTTATTGGGCAATAATGATGATTTGACTATGAGATCTTGAACTCTCGTCAATTATAAACATTAGTGAATTCATCACGAACTCAATGTCTAAGGTAGTACACCATAAACTTAATCATCCCATACATGACGCTTATGCACTGGTCTTTATTTTTACATAATGGTCTCTATTTTTACATAATGAACCCTTGGTATTTCTGGCAGTATCACTTATATCTATGTAATTAAACAAATAAAAGATCAATAATTATGTTATATTTTTATTTAATGAAAATAATATATTATTGATTTTTCGGGCACAATGCTAGACATTTACTAGAAATGCAACGGAAATCCAAGCTTCTAGTAATCCGTTTATTTTATCCCATAACTCATCATAAGTCTTGTTTTAAATTTTTTTTTTCATTTTTCCTCTAATCGATCAAATTTAAAACTTGATTTCCAGTTCAAGTTTCAGTAGACCGATAAAAATTAACTCAAATTATCATATAATTTATAACATAACATTTTTAAGTCGGAAAGATTATGGAAAGAAGATGACAATAGACAGTCGTATCGTTCCAAGCCTCAGGAATATAATTAGCAAAATACACATGACCAGTTATAGGGCAACTGATTATTCAGACTCAATGAGCTTTTATCCTAGGAAGATGTGCTTCTGGAAATGTGATTCTTTCTCAAGAAATTCTTCACTATTTTAGGCACAAGAATGGCAGAAAGGGTGATATGATGTTGAAGGTAGACCTCGAAAAGCCTATGACAGAGTACATTGGCTCTTCTTGGAAAAGATTTTGGTCAAAGTAGGCTTCTCCCCTAAGATTGTACAGTTGATAATGTTCTCTTTGCATACTTCTTAGTTGAAAGTATTGTGGAATGAGAATATCCTAAGCCCCATTCATCCGGAGAGAGGACTAAGACAAGGGGATCCCCTAGACCCTTATCTCTTTGTATTGTGTATAGAGATCCTTAGCAAATGATTAATGATACTGTCCTCTTAAAAAACTGGAAACCAATTAAGATTGGGAGACATGCCCTTTCTTTATCTTACGTGTTCTTTGCGGATGATCTAATTTTGTTGGGAGAGGCTTCACTGGATCAAGCAACTTCAATTAATCATGTTCTTGATGATTTTTGTAAGATTTCTGGACAAAAACTAAGTGTCAGGAAATCCAAATTTCGTACTTCAAAGAATACACGCAGCCAAACTAAAGTGATCATCAGCTAGACAATGGGTATGCAGCATACGGAGGACCTGTGACAGTATTTGGGCACCCCCTACTTCACTCCAGAATTACAAAACAAAAGTTTGGGTATATTGTGGACAAGATGCGGAAGAAGCTTACTAGATGGAAAGCAAGATGTCTCTCTAGGGTAGGCAAAATGATACTCATTAAGAGCTCCCTAGGTACACATCCTTTTTGTACTATGCAGACCACAAGACATGTAGGCAGTTCTTTTTGGGGGAAGAAGATGGTGATAGAAAGATGCACTACATTTCTTGGGAAAAGCTCTGTAAACCTAGGGATTGTGGTGGGCTAGTTTTTAAGAGACTGACACAAATGAATCTTGCTCTTTTGGGCAAACTGGTTTGGCAGATCCTAACTGATGACAATTCCTTATGGGTGCAAGTGCTAGTAAATAAATATGGAAGCCCCTTTGATACCCCCAAAATCTCCAGTTCCACAACCTAGATGGGTATCTGCTCATCTGCTGCAGCTCTCAGAGATGGTTTTGATGTGGTAAGAGATGCTATAATCTGGAAGTTTGGGTATACGGAGAAATATTCGGTTGCGACATGATATGACTTTATCTTCAATGACAATGTTTCTGTAAAAGACAATATTTGGGAGGATGTTTGGAAACAAAAAGGCCCTTCAAGATTGAATTTCCAGCTTTGGCCGGTAGCACATAATGCCTTGCCAACCCAATCAATGCTACACAGAAGACATGTTGCAAATTCTGCAATTTGCGGGTTATGTAGCAAAGATGAGGAAACCATTCTCCACTCTCTAAGGGATTGCAAGACTTCTAGGTTGATTTGGAAGAACCTGCTTCCAAGACACCTTTGGGGGAGCTTCTTCTCTGAATCAAACATTCAAGAATGGATTAGAGCCAATTTGAAAAGAAGAAGAGATGATCGAGACTGGCCCTACAAGTTTCGACATTTAGTTTATTGTATTTGGTTTTGGAGTACAAGATCCAGCATGGGATCCAAGCTCCACATCCGCCAATAAATGTCTTGATTTCTAAGATGGAGGTCCGAGTTAGAAATCTTTGTCTAGCCAGAAAAAAAAATACACATGACCAGTTCAATGATCTAACAAATTAATACAAAAAAATAAAAATAAAATTGTAAATATGCAAGGGCCGGCTCATTTTTAAATGTTATTAGCCGTGCTCCTTAAGACACCCTTGTTTACCAAAAGATTTTTAAAGACTTTTGCCTTGAAAATATGTAGTACTATGTCCTATTTAAGGAAGACTCCAAAAGTTTCTCCTGAGTTAACAAGACTACAGTTGACCTAGTCAATAGTGTTTCAATATATTTGTTTAATAATCAACACGTAGCATTGGTTATTCTTGCGGCAATTACCTGCAGATAAAATTAATTTCACTCTAGTCTGCGGAAATTAATCTTTCATCTGCATGTATATATGTGTAATTTGTTTTTGAGAATGCTTTCGTAGATTTTTAAAGTCGTCAATAACAGTCCATTTAACACTTGTTTATTATAGGTGAACGAAATTATAACTCATGGAGTGATACCCATAGTTTATTATACGTGCATTTTGTTAGGACTCCATAGACTAGAAGTTTTGATGATACTAAAATAGTTGGTTTAGAAACCAAGTATAAGTTTGCGTAGTAATCTGGCATGCGAATTGTATAAGATTAGTTAGACTTTATCAATGTACTCATAGTCTAAGATAGCATAGACTTGAAGACATGAAGACCAGACGACTAGAAGGCCAGATTCTTGTCCAACCATCTATCAAGACTACTCAAGATAGAATCAGTAGAGGCAAAGCAGACCAGTAAGCAAAGAAAAGAGAAGACGAGTAAAAGTATTAAAGACCAGCCAAGTTTAGTGTCAAGAATCCAGACGAGTAAAGAATCAGATCAGAGACCACCAAATGCTCTCAAATGACTAAAAGACAAATGAAGTGACAAATCAAAGGGCGTGTAGCCATCCATCAGATCAACATTTGATCTAACGGCCATGAAATCATACAAGTGGGAAACTAGCATTCGATGCTATACAGTTATCTTCTAGAACCCATCTAGTACAAAGGCTCCAACGGTTAAAAAGATGAACGGGACAGTTTTCAAAATATCAAGGGACAACTCTACAATCAATCAGAGGCACTTATTCCTCAACGGTACACCTACCCTGTGAAGACTATATCAAGAGGAAGAAAAACAACTGAAGAAAGTTGTTGAGAAAGAAAACAAAAAGCAGCTAAGTCCTTGAAATCTAGAAAGTCATCTCTCAACAAGATCTTCTTCAAAAGCTTACAAAGTCAAATCCAGATATCAAATAGATCAAGATCAACCATGCTTCAAAGAAATATCCAGTAATCTACTTGATCAAGAGAGCTGCAACTGAAACTTCAAAGTCAGATCCAACCAAAAGCTCTCACATTTGTATCATTAATTTGATACATCACTCACTTTTCTTAACAACCAAGTTCTCAAGGAAAAGGCAAACATGTTGAAACATCTGCGGGGTGTGAAGGAATAGAAAAGAAGACAGACGAGCTGTTTGATAAAAGAAGTTCTTCAGACAAGCTGCGTGCAAGTAAACCATTAAAGCATCTGCGGGGTGTGAGGCATCTGTCGGGTGTCAATGACACTTAGCTATTGTATTAGTCTAGAATGCAATAGTAATACCTCCTGAGTCACGGGAGAAGCGGTCACGTAGGAGATTACGCCACTCCGAAAATCGATAACATTTCTTGTCTCGTTTACTTTCAGCATCTTACATTCAGTGCTTGCACACTCTACATCACACTATTTAGCACTGAAAACCAAGCTCAAGGCTTATTTTGAAACATATCATTAATCCGATGCACTTACTTCTTGATCCAGACCAGACTAGTAAAACAGACAAGTATTTTACGAGTCCGTTTTACTGATCAATCTGGACCTTTAAGTGAGAAACTCCAAAATCGAAGAGAGTTCATTCACCCCCCTCTGAACTCTCACAAGCCTTGTATTGCAGACCAACAAGTGGTATCAGAGCGTGTCTCCTAACAACAGACTTCTTCGTGTTCTATGTGTTGGAGTGATCCAAAGATTGTGTTTTCAAAATCACATTTTAGCATGGAGTAAAATAGTACTATTGTTAGAGTGCCTACTTGTTCTATTTCAAAATTTGATGAATGGAAAATGCGTATGCAGACGCACTTAGCTACAATCCATGAAGCTATGGTTACTGTAATAGAGGATGGTCCAATTACCATCATGAAAGCAAACAGAGATGTAGCAACTCAAAGGGATCAACCTTATGTAATAAAACCAAATCATGAGTGGACTCTAGAAGACAAAAAGATCAACAATTTGGACAGTGTTGCTAAGGACACCATAATGAAGACCTTGGATAGCAACATGTTCCTCAAAATCAATGGATTCAAAACTGCCAAAGAAATATGGAAAACTCTGATCAACTACTGTGAAGGCATAGAAGCTGTCAAAGTCAACAAACTCACGGTTGCTGTTCAGAAATTTGAGACTTTCCAGATGAAATTTGGAGAAGATGTTGAAAAGATTTAATCTCATTTTCCTGAGATCCTAAATGAGCTACAATTGCTAAATCGAACGTACACTAAAAAGGAGATATACATGAAGATTCTGAAAGCCTTTCCAGAATCATCGGATATCATCACCACTGTGCTAGCTGCTACAAAAGATCTAACCAAACTAGACATAGTGGAACTCTTCTCTGATCTAAAAGCATATGAGTTCGAGCTGAACAACAAAATCAAGAGAAACGTTAAGGAAATACCAACCCTCATTGCTCCCACGGGTGAACCTTCAACTTCAATGGTTGAAACTGTCAAACAAAGTCAGATCGATCAACTGCAAGATCAGATGGCCTTAATAATGAGACACATCAAGGGATTATCCCACTCAACCAGAAAGTTTTAAAATCAAAACAGAAGAGATGATGGTTACAGAAGAAGAGAAGATGACAGAAGAGATGACAGACGAGACACTCGCAGAGACGAGAGAAGGGACGACATGGATGATCAAAAGAAAGATGTGTTGTGCCCTTGTTTTGGTAAGTTTGATTAATTTTCATAATTATCCTTATTATGTGTTAATCATTCTATATCTCGTATACTAACATTTTTCTCGAGCATTTCTTGTAGGTATACTAATCACGTTGTAGATGATTAAATTATAGCTATATAATACGATGTGAAATATTGCAAATTAGTAATAAATTTAATTAATAACATGTGATGGCAACATTATGTTGTACACATTAAATGATTTTATTTTATTACTTTTATGGCAATATAAAATTAATTTGATAAATTGTGCAAACACAGTTTTGTGTGTTATGGCAAAATTTTTATGGAATTAATTTTTGGGCTATATAAACTTTAGGCCTGATAATTTCTTAATTAAATGATGGCTCTTGTATTTCCTTCTTAGATATCACCTGGCCCTTCTTATATTTAACTTCGGCCCTGTTAGCCCATGTATCCTTAACCTAATTTTCTTAAAATATTTGAAACCCTACTACTACACTTCATAAGCCGCCGCCCCACTCCCTCTTTCCTAGAAACTTCCGTCTTTTATTTTCCACCACATAATTCTCCTCATCTTCCCAATACACATCTTTATCATTCCCTCTACCCCATAACACCTCTGTCCTCTAACGTCTCTTTTAATTTGCCTCCCATTAATTCCTTTAGATCTTCAAACGTCTATCTCATTCTGTTGAAGAAAACTTCTTCCCTTTCTATTTCATTTCCAGAAATTACTTCAACCCATTTCCATAAATTATATCTGTCTTCTCTGTTTTCGATTACAGTACTCCTTCTCTATATGGAAATCGAATATACTCTCTTTCTGTTCTTCCAAAAAAGCTCTCACCTTTTTTTTCCATGCCTCTTTCGTCTTTGTTCTTGCTGTAAAACGATGAGCTTTTTGGCTCCAATGACTTCTGACATACATGTGAAGGCATAGAAACCCTAGCTTACTGCTCTATGGTCAGATTTGTGGATGGCTCTACAACACAGATATGAAAATAGGCATCTTTTGATGCTACATCCGCTGAGACCAATAAATGTGTACTTCATTGAGGTCAATGATGCCCAAAATCCTTATAACCTACTCTCTTTGAGTGTATGGTAAAAGGTTAAGTATTTTTGCTTGTATGTTCTTTTATTTATTTTCTCGGACAATGCATGCTCTGTAATGTCTGTGATAAATCAACTTTTTATTAGGTCATGTCTCTCTCCGTTTTCCTTAGTCGAATATTTTCTGATTTTTATGGTCCAAGTCTAAATCTTTTTGTCTTCTTAGTCTTCCTTCTTTGCTTTTCGAAATATGTGTATTACGTTTGGTAAAGATTAATTTTTTCTCTTGGGTCACATGCTTTCCAAATTATTTTTTTCTACCTCGCATTTTCTTTTTGCAAAAATAATAAATAAGAAATATGTGTTAAATTTCACATAATATTTCTTTTTAAATGTTTAAATGTTTTACCACAGCATGTCACAGTTAATCCTTTTTTTTGTTGCCTCATGTATGGTTTCTAAAACTGACTTTCTTGTCCTTTTGCTCACACACTGCACCAAGGTAAAAATGCTGTATAGCAGTTTTGGACACTTTCTTAACCCGTGACTCCTTCCTTTTCATTTCTAGATGTTGCTTTCATTATGTTGACTTGTCAACCTAAATTATTTTTTCTCTTCAAATCTACTAACTCTTCTGTTAAGTGTGCAGTATATATATGACCATCTACCTTAACCGGAAGAAAGCAAGCAAAAAGGCACTAAAGTCATTTTTTTTCAAAATATCCTCTCACTTCTCTCAAGTTCATTCAAAACTTTAAGGGGTCCTTTACCTCCTTAAGTTTGAAGATTAGATTAGTAGGATTTTAGTGAGAGTTTGAATTTGATTTTGAGTGTCATTTGCGAGGTATCAAACATGTGGTGAGAATAGTCTTTGTGCTCTTACACTTGAGTTTTTCAACTTGTATAAGTGAGGAAAAGAGTGATGTGTTTCTATTCCGCATTGCTATTTGGAGTTCATCAAGTCAATGAAGGATTTTGGTGTTTCAACACACACATCTTTGTGTGTTGAGTAGAGTGCTGAAGGACTGCGCTTGGAGGGCTCCGGTCTGCACTTCATCTTTTCCATCCGAGCTGTAGGCTGTGGTGGGGTAAACATTTGTATTGTGCTTGTAACCGTAGAGATTTATAGTATAGCTTTAGTGTTATACTTGAATCTTGACCTTAAGTGTTCTTTCTAAGCTTGGCTTGGATCACTTGGTTGATTCAA
Organism: Gentiana macrophylla; assembly: GCA_026214975.1. Lineage (NCBI taxonomy): Eukaryota > Viridiplantae > Streptophyta > Magnoliopsida > Gentianales > Gentianaceae > Gentiana > Gentiana macrophylla. The sequence goes on from CM047807.1 coordinate 16,794,853, forward strand.
GTAAAACATTCTTGACTGATTGTTTTGCTTGGATTGTTTGTTTTTGTTTTGTAACACCCTAGGACATTGCATGTTAGTTAAACAACATAAAATATGCTAAGTGTTCTCTCACCTAATCAACAACACTTAAATAATACTTTTGCATGCTAGTAACCTAACCTGATCTAAAACAAGTTTGTTTGTAATCCTGTTAGGTGCAACTTAGATCACTTAGATAACTAGTATAACTTAGTTATTCTTTTTAATTAGATAGTCTTCCACCTATTTAATTAACTAAAAACTAGGTTGAAACTCCAAAATTATTTTAAGTTGAGAAAGAAGTCATAATCCGGTAATTACTCTATTCACCCCTCTAGAGTAATTTAGTGCGCGTAGCGATCCAACAAGATGATCATCAAGGAAGAAAGAAACAAGAAGATTTGATGTGCTATAATTGTAATAAACCGGGACAGTTCAAGACAAACTGCCCCGAACCAATCAACAGAACCAGAGATGAGGACAGTCGTGAAAGAGCAGACAACAAGGGCAGAAATAGACAAGCTTACAAAGCAGACGATGACTTTTCTCATGAGATTCAAGTAGAGCCCCTATCTGACTCAGATGACAATGCATTCATGGCATTAGAAGACAATGATGAGGTAATATCACTATTCTCACACTCAGCATCCTCATCAGGTTCATCTTTTAGAGCTACAGTTCCAAATCTTTAGACTATAGATATTCAGGAATTTGTCAAAGATCTTAATAGTGAGATTGAAGAAATTCAAACAAACTGTGATCTGATAAAGAAAGAAAATGAATATCTTAAGACAGAAAATCTAAAATTGAAAGATGGAATTTTCAATCTTAAAGTTAACAAATCAACAGTGATAGATGAATCCATACCGGATCTAAATAAAAAATTGCATATTTAGATCAAGTCTACATCATCAATCACTCCTGAGTTTAATCCAGCCAAATGACCTGAAGACTCGGATCTGACGACTCTTGTCAAGTCCGACCCAAAGTTCAGATCTAAATATGATACTCCTTTTGAACCATCTTTTAGACCTGAAATAAAAGTTAAACAGGTCAAGCAATTCAGGTTTGTTAAATCTATGACTGAAAATCATAAACATGAACATCCAGTCACTTATGAACCTAAAAGAACAAACATATCGAAAAATTATAAGTTCAGGGGAAATAATAGATTACACCCCTCTGACAACGACCGGAACAATGGTCTTCCCACTTACAATAGGAAACCCAATGTCAGAAACAATCTTCCTAAAGCATAACAATAATACATCCTAGAACTCTCTTTACACATAAGAAGATTCCTAATAGAACTAGACAAGTGTATAAACAGAAATCTGAGAGAATTACAGTGTCTACCTTTAGGAACGTTTTTGCTCATCCATACAAGCTAGAAGGAAGGGAAAGGATTTCAAATAGGAACAAGAAGTTTTATGAAATTCCATTCGATTATCCTTATCACTGATGTAAAAGCCTAAGAGTTCCTCCATTCAAATACAGACTAAGGCTCACACCATCTGACACTAACACTGTTGGACCCAAACAGATTTGGGTACCTAAATTGCACTAATTTGTTTTGCAAGTCATCTGGTACATAGACAGTGGATGTTCCAGACACATGACATGCAACAAACACTGTTTGTAGAAGTATCAAAACAATGATGGACCTAAAGTCAACTTTGGAGGAAATGAGAAGCCTGGTATCACAAGAGGAATTGAAAGCATTACCAAGAATGATCTAGAGATCTGTGATGTCACATTTGTTTATTGATTGAAGTACAATCTTCTCAGTGCAAGTCATTTATGTGACAAAGGATATGTGGTCCAATTCAACAAAAGAAGTGCAGAGTCATCAATGAAGAAACATGATAGACGATCTTAACTGGCAAAAGAAAGAAGAACATTTATATAGTAGATTGGTCAAATGCAACATCAGAACTTTGTCTACAAGTGCAATCAAAACCAGAAATAAGTCGTATGTGGCACAAGAGACTGATTCATTTCAATTACAAGACAATCAACCGATTGGCAAGAAATGATCTAGTAAGAGGATTGCCAAATATGGTCTACAAGAAGGACAACATCTATGACTCTTGCCAAATGGGGAAACAGATAAAAGCCTCATTCAAGTCAAAGACAGCACCATCAACAAATCGAATCCTACAGGCACTACACGTGGATTTGTTTGGACCAGTGACCCCAATAAGCACCAGTGGAAAGAAGTACACTTTAGTGATCGTGGATGACTTCTCAAAGTTCACATGGATAGTCTTCATCAACAAAACAAAAAAACTCTCAAGAAGCTGCCTAATCTACTGAAAAGACTTCAAAATGAAAAAGAACTAACAGTGATCAAAATCAGATCTGATAGAGGCACAGAATTAGTGAACCAAGTTAACAGAAATTACTGTGAAGAAAAAAGTATGCAACATCAACTTGTTGCTACAAGGACTACACAACACAATGGAGTTGCTAAAAGAAGAAACAGAACCATAAAAGAAGTTGCTTGGACAATGATAGCAGAAGCAAACATGTCAAAAGGATATTGGGAAAAAGCTGTCAACACTGCTTGCTATACTCAGAACAGATCTATCATCAACAAAGTTAGAGGGAAGGCACCTTAAGTACTATGGAATAGGAGAAAACCAAACATCTCTCACCTCCATATCTTTGGAAACAAGTGTTTCATTCACAACAATTAAAAAGATCAATTAAAGACTTTTGATGCAAAAGCTGATGAAGGAATTTTTCTGGGATATTCAGACTTGAGCAAGACATTTTGCTCCGTTTGGTTTCGGACTGACTGGATCCATTTGGATCCAAGAAAGAGAAAGAATTATAAAATATAGTGAAGTAATGATGATAAAGTTGAAAAGTTGTATTGAAATTTGTGTAGTTAAAGTAATGGTTGTTGATTTGAAATATTATATTGAAAAAGTAATGGTTAAATAGTGTAATGAGTGTATAAAGTGATGGATTAATATTATTTTATTTGTTGATGTTGATTGATTGATGAAAGAATTTATAATAAAATAATAGAATTAATGAAATAATAATAAATAAGTTAGTGGGGTGAATAAAATATTGGTTTGGGATCCAAATGGATCAACCTAGTCCCAAACCAAACAAGGGTCTAAACAACGAACTTTCTCAATAGAAGAATCAGTTCATTTTTTATGAGCCCAACTTCAGCACTGATCTACCCATTGAAGAAGAAGATTAGCCAGATGAAGAACCAGTCTATGTTGACATTAAAATCAGAGAATTCGATCCAACAGAGCCAGGGGACATTCATCCTACAATAGAGCAATGTTAGGAACTATTTACTGTTTTGATGATGTCCATATAAGCTATTATAGCAAGCTTGAAATAAGTCTAAATGAGTAGTAATGTTTGTATAGGCTTTACTTAGAAGTCTGACATGCTTTATAAGTTTAGTCAGACAAGCACTGTAATAGACCGATAGGCCGGCTCAGTGAAGACATCCGAGGAACCAGCACAGTGAATTGAAGACCTATGGACTGACTTACAACCAAGGAAGTGTGTGATGACCTTGGGTAAGTCTAAGATATATTACAAGTGATGGAATCTATTCTTTTAATATGGTGTACACCGATCTCACCCAAATCAAGGATCCGTGAAGTACAAACATACAATGGACATCAGGAATCAATGTAGAAGGAAAGATAGATGAAAAACAGCAAACCGGCTAAGAGAAAGTTTTGCCGGCTGACTAAAGAAACATCAGTGAAGAGTATCTCAATGACAAAGGAATAATCAGAGTAGCCAAGTAAGTAAAATCTGATACTCATGAAATCCTCAATATGATTAATTCAAAGATCAAACAATTAATGCAGAATCAATCAAGGACAGATTTTATGATAGACGTTTGGAGAAAATCTGGATCACCAAATGAAGGAGGATTAAATCAAGGTAGAATCAATGATGATTCTGAGAATTAAATAGCCAACGGACGAATTTTTGAATCAAGGAAATCAAGGCTATAAATAGAAGGCATTGACAAAAACACAAGGTGACGATAGAAAAAGATAGAACAAAGAACACTAAGTGCTGAAACTCTGTGAATATCATAAGCCTTCTTTCTGAACTTGAAGGACACATCCAGAAGATTGATGGGAGTCAACTTCACTGCACTTTTGTATGTGATCTAGCCCCCGTTTATCACTTTATCGGCATGCTTCGGGTAGATTTAGACCTGTTTGTGAGCAATATCGAGAGTTATGCGCACGGAGAGTTAAACTGTCATATCGATAGTAAACCCCGCCTTTTTTTATGATAATTCACTCTTTTCTGAGCACTTTTGTCTTGCGGAATTACGCGTGGTCTTTGTTCGTCTATGTTATTGCAGGACTTAGGTGACTCGAGGACCCGAAAGGCGATGTTTTGGAATGAGAGACATGTTCGTGGCACGAGAGTTGAATGAAAGTGGACGAAAATCCAAGTTTGGAGTGAAGTCAAGGCAAACGGGCGTTTGCCATACCCCAAACGGGCGTCTGCAGTAAGCACACCGCAAACGGGCGTTTGGCCAGTTCAAACGGACGTCCACAGAGTTAATACTTCATTCAGAAAGTTGGGTTCTCAGCTGGACGGATGTCCAAATGACCCCCAAACGGGCGTTTGGGTAGGTTCAGCTGGATTCAAGAAGCTCATATAATACGAACGAGCGTCCAGGGTTCCCAGACGGGCGTCTGGCCCTCAAGGCATGATTCACCAGACGGGCGTTCAGAGAAAGGAAAATGCCCGTCTACTGAAGACAAATCCCTAATATGATCATATTCTACAGGCGAACGAGTGTTTGGAAGGACTCAAACGGGCGTTGATGCCGACAACAGTATTTCACCATGCCTGTTCATTAATCTTTATTTTGACCTATATTGGAGGCATTTTCTGGTCAAGTCGTCTTCATAGAAGTTGTGGGGAATTGAACGAGCATTCCAACGCATCTTGAATCGTTCAAATCGGAGCTCTACACAGCAGGTTATCCCCGATTAACTAAAGACGAGTTAAATTGGCCAAGTTGGTCGGCCCAACTAGGTCAAAGTCGCGATTTTCTGCCTATTTAAGAGCAGCTAAACCTAAGAAACATATATTCTGACTTTTATTGGCCTAGAAGAAGTTTGAGGCCGGTTTAGGTGCTCAACCCAGCCACTTCGGCGGTTGTTATGACAGGTTGACATCTAAATAGTCGGATTAGAGCTCCGGACTAGGCTCCGTACTTCAATTTCTTAGTTTAGATTTTTAAAAATAGAGTAGAATACGATGTTCGATCGATATCTTGGTGGAGTTCGTGCCTGGGATCATTGTATGGATTAAAGGTTGCTATCTTTTGCTGATTTGGGATTCAAAAGTCTTGATCTGCAATATTTTGATCTTCATTATTGTGAGTTTTCTGATTTCGATTTGTTTTCTCTCAATATGGTTTTGATTGTGTAGATCATTAGTTTGATGAAATTTACTCTGGATAAAAGTCTTGATTCGGATCCTTGTGTATGCCGTGAAATAATAAAAGCTTCGATCTTTTGTCTTGTCATATACTCTTTGCCCTCTGATTTTAACACAAGTTTTGTATTCGATTCATTCTCCTCGTAGGATCGACCTCAGACTCTGAACGCACTACCTATGATCGACCCGGTTCACTGCCGGTTAGAAAGTGAGTTTTGCCTAAGGTTTCAAGTTTTATGAATTGTATTTGATCGAGTCGGATTGCGAAATCTCCACTTATCAAAGATCAAACTTAGAAAACAGAGCATCAAAGTTATATCAAGTACTGAGTCTGATCAAGCCTTTGTGAATCCAATTCACACCAAACTGAAGCAATTGAATCAGAGTTTCTGAGAAGGAATTGCAACCTTGAAGTGATAGCTGCTGAAGGATTTGTTCCTAAGGAGCAGTGTGGAAGACTGAGTCACTGAAGCTTTTGTAGCAAGGGAGTGATGGTCAGTAGATTGTGAAACTTGTGTAGCCAAGGACAATCATTACTATTGTATTGGTGAAATACAATAGTGAATTCCTCCAATCATCACAGGAGAAGAGTGGATTAGGGGATTACACCACCCTGAACCACTATAAATCTTTGTGTTCATTTACTTGCTGCATTTAAGAATTTTCTTAATGCTGTTTATTTATATTATGTGTGTGCTTGAACTACTTTGAAACAATCATTAAGAAGGGTTTTATCCGCTGCCCAAAAGCTTTTTAAATAGGAAATGTTTTTGAAACTTCAATATAGTCATTCACCCCCCTCTGACTATATTTTCACCCTTCTCTGGACCAACAATTGGTATCGGAGCAATGTTTCTAGTATCAGAACCTGTTTAGATCTAATTTCTGGTAACCAGGAGATCAAGTTTTTCAAATATGTTATTTATATAAACATCTGCCTGTCTGTGACTATGGAATCTTCAAATTTCATGTCTAAAGTACTTGTTTTCAATGTTAACAATTTTGATGAATACAAAATAAGAATGTTATCTCATTTTGTGCAACTCTTGAGGAGATGCTAGAAGTTATCAATGATGGTCCCATCAAAATTATGACTATAGAGACCACAGGTCCAAATCAAGGAAAATCAATTGAAAGGCTAAAGAAGGATTTGACCAATGATGATAGAAGGAGAGCAAATCTTGATTTTATTGTAAAGGATATGATCTTGAAGACTCTGGATAGCAATATGTTGATGAGGATTAAATATTGAAAAACAACAAAAGCAATGTGGGACAAACTGGCTCTTGTGAATGAAGGATCAGAGGCAATCAAAAAGAATAAACTATATGTTGGAAAACAGAAGTTTGAAAACTTCAAAATGAAGAGAGGTGAATCTGTTGATCAAATGGATAACAGATTCTCAAGTATTATTAGTGAACTGCAACAACTTGGCCACACATACCCACAAAAAGAAGTTTGCTTGAAAATCTTGAGAGGTCTACCTGAAAGATGGAAGATCATCACATTAGAGCTTAAAGGCACGCTGGAACTTGCCAAGACTGATACACTGACCATAATGTCACAACTTAAAGCTCAAGAATTCCAGTTGAACAATGAGGAAGGTGCACCTGCAGAGCCAAACAAGGCCAGTGCACTGGTGGCACCCCAGTAGAGTAAGTCAGCAGAGTCAACCAGCAAAGAGACTCAAGAACTGAATGCGCAAGTGGCATTGTTGATCATGAAGTTTGACCGATTCAAGAAGAGACATGGTAAAAGAAGTTCATCATCAATATGATGAAGAACAGGAAGAGGATGTTGGAAAGGTTCATCTAACAGAAGACGAAGAAGAAGAAGAGACAAGGGATGATCATCACACTGATGATCATGAGGCAAAAGAGGATTCTGATGATCAATTGACACTCCAGGATGTTATCCAAAGGAGTAAGACTGATGGTGAGAAGGAGCTGAGTGGATCAGCTGAGAGAGTACAACCAGCAGACTCAACAAGGACCCCCAGCACTGACCAAGGAGGAATGACAGCTGAGGAAGCTGAAGCTACAGCAGATGAAGATGAAACAATGTCCTAACCAGGACTTGGAGAATTAAGCTACCCTCAACAATCTCTATCTGACATGGTGATTGGAGAAGAGCAAGCTGAAGAAGACTCTGATAAGGAACCAACACCGGCACTTCCTACCACGGACCATCCAGACAGATCTTTTCATCTCGATATTTACCCTATGATTATGGACATGGAAAAGCAAACTCTCGGTAGGGAAAATCTCGAAACAACATTGAGGAGTCATTATACTTCCATGTAGCAGAAGATTGAAGGTCTGCTTAGCCACATTGAGGTTCAAGATGTTGTGATAGAAAAACAAGGTGATCTGATAAGTTAGCTGAATTCACTAATCACACAGCATGTCCATACAAATTTGGAGCATCTAGCAAGTGCAGTTGATGGTAGGCTACCCCATGGTTGATTTACTGGAAAACTCACTCTCAAATAATCTAGACCCTTGACAGCACCCTGGATAATGTCATCATGCAGTTTGACACTATCATATCAGTGTCTAAGGCCACAAACAAAATTCTGGAAGAGAAACATGATGCTACCAAAAAGAGGGAAGGTGGTGGTAAGCCTGAAAGAACTAGGCCCTGGGCCTTAGAAAGTAGAAAGTATTTTGAGTCTTTATGCCTGGTTGAGCTAAAATTCACCCCGACAAAAACAATTTATAAAGCTCGAAACAGTGGGTAAACTAACTCTCTAACCGGCAGTGTACCGGGTCGATTGCTAGAATAGCTACAGGGGTACGAGGTCGAACCCAAAGGAATCGTGTTTGCAAGTACCAAAGAACCGTAATGCTTAGTCTAGGTGATCAATGATTTTAAAGTATTTATAACTACAACGACACTAAAGTGATTTATACTAACAAGTGTAACAATAGAAAAGAAAGAAAGAAGATTAAGCTACTAAGTTTTAAAGATAGATAAACGGACATAGCCGAACCATGATTAAAATAGCTAGTTTCACCCCAAGGAATGACAAAACCGGGAGTATGCGATAACAACAAACTCTTCCATTCAATTTCACGGGTACGTACTCCTAAATCCGGTGCTAAGGTCTGAACAACTCTTCCCTAACACCTTATGCCAAGTTAACTACCCTTCCTTAAAGAAGGTTCACTAACAAGACATGTTATGCACTAGAGTCGTTTAAACATTAAAACGAGTAACCTCACTCTAAGAAGTGATCCTAGAACCCTTTTCCCACACCCCTCCATCTGAACAACTCTCAAGAGTGATGTGTGTGATCTTGACCTAGGTGATCAATCTAGCCCAAATCCGTTATATCAAGTTCTAAGATGTGAAACATACAAGATACAACAATAAAAAGCACTACCCACTCCTAATTTCATCACCCAGAGGGTGATTTCACTAAATTTCACATGATTCGACTATGAAAAGGACTTAGCTACTCATTACACTAGTTAGAACATACACAATACAGTAAATAAGAGTCATAACAAGCAAAGGAAAGGAGAAAATTACCATTAATTTGCAGAAATTCGAGATTGGATCCAAAAAGTACAAAATAGAGAAGTAATTAAAAGGTGGTCTCTTAGTGTTTGGAATGGAAATCTAAGTTGAGAAATGGAAAGATTAAGCTAAGATAATGTTGATGTACATTAAGATAAAGTATTCTAAGCTATTACAAAAATCGTGCTAAGAAAGGGGTAGAGTTTTGCTAAGAAAGTAATTGATATTCAAGAAATAGTCTAAAGGGGGTATTTATAGTTGGGGAAAAATCTGCAGAAAACTAGTCCAAACGCACGTTTGGAGAACTGGAACTGGCGTTTAGCTTCTTCAAACGCACGTTCGGAATGGTTCAAACGTGCGTTCCGCTTCGTTTCTGGGCAGTGGCTTGACTGTTCTTCATCTTGAACGCATGTTTAGGATGGGTAGAACGTGTGTTTGATGGACTTTGAACGCACGTTTAGGATGGTTTTGAACGTGCGTTTGGAGAGGCCCAGCTTTGTATCAACTTTTGCCTCTTTGAACGACGCTTGAGGGGTTCAAGCGCGCGCTTGGAGTCCCGTTGCCCCAAAACTCCACTTTTTCCTCCTTTGATCTCTTCTCTTGCCTCGGTTATGCTTCTTACCATAAATCATCGCCTTCCGGGTCCTCGAGACATTAATACCCTATAACATCACACATGACCAAAAACATCCACACAATTCCAAAGGGTAAAAGTGCTCGGGAATGGGGTTAGTATCAACAAAATAGGGGTAATAATCCATCAGAGCAACGGATTAACTCCCCGTGCCATAAACTCACGATAACACCCCGAAAGCGGTCTAATCCACCCAAAAATGTACTGAAAGTGTGGTAAACGGGGGTAATTAATGCACCGGAGTCACGTAAAGTTGACTCCCATCAACCACCCCACACTTAGCCTTTGCTCGCCCTCGAGTAAATTAGGCGTTTTAAAACCAACCAAAGGATTCAACGTTGTGATGTAGGTGCTACTACTCACACTCTCGAGGTAACCACCAAGTAAGAATCATGAACATACACACACTGGTATAACATTATCAAGAAAATAGAGTGTGTGTGGTGCCAAGCCAAGAACCAAGTGCTCAAAAGATTGCCGGAGCTTGAATCCCGACCAAAAGCCTACCAACTGTTTCATACTCACTAGTCTCTCCACTAATCAAGGTTACTAAGTTTGGACATGATCGGGTAGGACTTGAAGGTTATAACGTTAGGCTAGGGTAATTCCGGTTAATCGAAAAGGATATTTTGCGAACTGGAGAAAAAGAAGTACGAGTGAACCTAATCAACAAGTGCACCACCTTATCTCTACCATACAGACCACCCAAACTCCTTTTTGATTTAATTGAACACTTTGGGAACCATAGGATACATACATACCCGAACTCATTGCCACACTCAACTATGTTTCAAGTGTTATGAGGCGAGATCTAATACATTAGCACCTATCTCACTATCCCAACTCCAACATCATAAAGATAACTTTTGAGCTCATCACTTTGATTCCAACCCTTTATTTTATAAACTCCAAACTCTTATTCATTGAGAACTTTCTAATTTATTTTGAACTTTGATTGATTGAGTTCTCTTTTTTTTTTAAAAGGAGAGAATGAAGAATTTCACAGATTTTTCTTTTCTTTTTGGGCCAAACCCAAACACTAGGCCCAAACGAGCTCCTCCTCTCCTTATATCTCCAAAAATAAGAAACAACAACCCATCAGGACATCATTTCCCCCACCCCACACTTGCCTTAGCAAGTGTGGCCTAACAAAAGACTAAGTCCACTCGTTGGGTGTAAATGAAGGGAATGTGACCATAATTAAGGCTCAAGGTAGGTTTCTGACTACGTAACAAAACGGCTGTGAAACGAATGGTGGTCAGACCATTCTATCAATGCTGAGAGGGGCTACGAAGGTCCAATGTCCGGGATAAGGCTTATTTGGCTTTGGTTGGTCAAAGAGACGCCATAACCGTCATCCCGTGTCCTACTTAGGTAAACCTTTCTATTTCGCCTCAGGACTAGTGGTATGTGAGATGGTAGCAATCAAATTGTGCACAAAGAGTAGCTTACGTGAAATTAATAAACTCCATTCTCGAGATAATATCAAACCGCAGTGTACACGTTCAGGGTCTTACTAAGGTGATCACCACTCGAATGTGAGAATAACACATACAACACGGTGTTAAAAACCCTTGAAAAATTTGAAAATTACCCAAAAATTGACTCAAACCCGGTCATAGGCTAAGTATACCACATATAAAGCACATATAACAATGAAAACAAGAAAACGGCTAAGTCTCCCACCCCACACTTAAACGAAACACTGTCCTCAGTGTGTGAGAGATAAAAAGAGTAAAAAAACTTAGCTGTTTGACCAAAAAGACCCGGCAGAAAGGAGCAACCGTGACTCGAAACTCGTGATAACCTTGTGTGAATCCATCCCGTAACCTAGAGCGAAATCAACAGAAACAAAGACAGCGCATGCACGGGACGGAATCCGCGTGCTAAAAAGCAAGTAATAGGGTAAGCGGGTGCATAAAATAACGAGTCCATGCCACAGCGACGAGATCAAAGCAAAATGAGGGGGAATACGGGATATGCGATGGAAGTATACAATAGAATCAATAAGAACAGAAACATCCATGCAATAGATATAAACCAATAATAACATCCACGTCATCCCAAAGTATCAGTCAATGAAAAGGAAGAACATACACGGTCAAGCAGGCCTCATGGGCTCAAAAATAAGTGTGCGTGTATGTAAAGTGAAGTGTATCCAAAAAAAATGATGAAAGAATGTCAAATAAAAGAATCAGACTAGCAAGATAAGATAAGAGTATAAAATGCATGACAAAACATGCTAGTCTGCTCCATGCCCCTGTACGTCAGTAGTGCAGTCAGGTGTTCCCGATGATGGTGCAACCACAGCAGCTGCACTCTCAGTCTGTGTAGGGCCTGCATCACCTGTCCTATCTGCCTCTGTCTCAGCCCCATCTGTGCCAACCAGATCATCCCAAGCAATGTCATCAAACCCCTCATCTGGATCATCAACAAACATATCCTCTGATACCCGCTGCAAGTCTGCCTCTATCTTCGGGGTATAGTGGAATGGTGCCTAATCTAATTTCAACTGAGGAAGGTCTATCTGTCTGGCCCGAGCAAAAACCCTCTGATTCTCTACTATTCCGTTCAGAGTCAGCCTCAAACTATCCATCCAATCCCACTGCTTATGGGCAATAAGAAGTCCCTGCCGCTCACTGAGCCATGGCCCCCTGGCTGTAGGTGTAAAAGGTGGAGGAGGAGGTGTAAATGTAGTGGAAGGTCCAGTAGTAAAAGGAGGAGGTGGGGGTATCGTAGTGGTGGTAGTGGAGGAAATGACAGGTAGAGGTATAGGGAGTGTGGTGGAAGTAGTCGAGGTGGTAGGGTGAGGAACGGTGTGAATAAGTCATGAGGAGAGCCTAGGAGGTCGTGGAGTGGTGCGAGCATTGAACGGCTTAGGAGCTACGGGCTGAATTTTCTTTCTCAAAATCTGATCATCCGGATATTCTTCAACCGGTACTCCTTTGCATAAGCCATGAATGAGGTAGGGGCACATGATCATCCGACGCTTGACCTTCTGATTCTCTCTGAACTCATCGAAGATGGTCTTCCCGACATCAACCTTAAGATCATAGTGTAAGGCATACAACAATTGCAAATCCTTGATGTGGAAATGCGTAATGTTGTCCTTCGGTAGTAGGCGATTCTGGGAAAACTTTGCTTTGACTTTCCATTCGTCCGGCCAGGTTGTCGTCAACAGCTGATTCCTTGTGCTACTATTTCCCCTAGCCACCCACTGTAATTCTGGATTGATAGCCTTCCTCAGTTTTTCCAACGGATCCTCAATCTCAGTATTGTCCCAATGCGATCTCTCCGCAAACCAACTGATATAATCTTGTCCCTCAAAAGCCGGTATCCGGTTTTAATCATTAATCGCTTTGATGGACCACGGGACATTTACCCCTCTAACCTTGATGAACCCCGTCTCTAGGTTGGCGACACTGAAATTTGCATACCACTCCCGAACGAGTGTAAGATTGAGGTCCCATTCTGGTTCAAGAATGAAGTTGTTCCATCCCCTCTTCATTAAACTGTCTATGAAGGGTTTAGGAACCATATTAAGATCTAACCCCTTATCGTAGCACATGTTCTTTGTGGCTATGTACTCGTTGTAATTGGTCATTGCCACAGGAGAGTTAAAATGCATGTCAAAGGGCAGAGGGTCACGAGGGGGAGGAGCTAGTGGAGGATCTTGCTCGGGAACACTAGGAGGGGGAAGTGAAACAGGTTTTTGTGTAGGTTTAGTTCGCATTCGTGCCAAGGGCACATCACTTTCCACTTCTGTTGCCTCCTCACTATCACTACTGGTATTTCTCCCCTCAGTATCAGGCTCAAAATCCTCGTCCGAGGTCTCATCTCTCAACTGTCCCGCAGGCCTAAGGGCTCGAGGATTCCTACTTCCTACACGGCCCGTGTCACTGATCCTAATGCCACCCTTGGGTATCCGAGGATAAACTAGGGTTTTCTGTTTCTTGGGCATGTGCTTCTCTACCGGTTGCTTTCATTTCCCCTTACCCTCGGTTTCCTTACGCTTAGTCTCCCTCATTGTCTCTGAATGCACCCAAACACCACCAAACAACCAAATCAACAAACAAAACCGACCCGGTTATCATCCAACCGGGATTTCAAAACAAACCAACCAACCGATACGAAACCCCACGAGAGCCACACCATTCATCATCGATCAACAAAACAAAGCAAAACAAATAGAAACAGGATACAAAATCGATAATCAATAAATAACGGGATAGGGGTGTCAAACCAAAAACGGCTAAAAACTAACCCTAACCGAAACTTAAACGTAAGACCAAAAAGTACATGTTATATGCTTAATTGAGACGATACGAATGATTTGGAGCGAAGAACGAGCCTCGAAACGTCAAAATTGGTCAAATTCGACTATAGCAAAAATTGCCTAAGTTGAAGATCGAATCGAGATTTTGAGGGATTTGTTGTTGGATTGGAGTAGCGGAATCAAAAGAGGAGATTGAGAGGTGATGTTTGGTGTTTAAATCGCCACAAACGGACCAGAATTGAGTGATTTGAGTGAAAAGGGGTGGAGAAAAACGGCTGCCGTCGTTTAGGTTTTTGGGAGAATTGGAGCTGAAACGTGCGTTTGCAGGGTTTAAATGAAGAGGATGAACTTGAACGCACGGTTGGAAATGTGAGACGTGCGTTTCGCAAGTCCAAACGCACGTTTGAAGGTGATGAACGTTCGTTCACAGAGGGAAATCAAGAACAGAGAGTTGGGGTCTTAAACGCACGTTTGGAATGTGTCCAAACGCACGTTTGGAACGGCACAGACTGAAACGCATGTTTGAATGGGTCTGAACGTGCGTTTGGACCAAAAACAGGGCAAATACAAGATTTCTACCCCACACTTGGTTTTTAACCACCCCGAGACCACTAGAAACACCAAACTTACTCAACAAAAACTACAAAATGGTGGGTTGCCTCCCCCAAGCGCCTTCGTTTTACGTCGTTGGCTCGACAAGATGGATTATACGGTGCCAACTTTTTCAAGTTATACCATTGGCACTAGGTGAGAAAGGGTAGAAAGATGGAAAGATGGATTGAAAATTATACGTGTCAAGATTTAAAGTCCGTGACAAGACTTACAAGATTCATCACAAGGTATGGGGTCCTCAAGACTCACTATTTCTAGTGCTTCATCGTAAGGCAACCTCTCGTACCTTTTCAACCGTAAGCCATTAGTGGTAAACGTGCCAAACTTAGGATGGGTGATTTCAATAGCACCGGACGGATAGACTTTAGACACAATGTAAGGACCGGACCACCTAGACTTCAACTTCCCTTGGAAAAGATGCAAACGAGTATTTTAGAATAAGACTTCGTCACCCACATTGAAAACACGAGGTTTGATCAACTTATCATGGAGTAACTTAGTCTTCTCTTTATACTTCGTGGAAAGGTCATAAGCACAAAGGCGGAACTCATCTAGTTCATTCAATTGGGCCATACGCTTCTCACCAATTAAGGTGTCATCGAGGTTTAGCATTTTCATGGCCCAGTAAGCCTTGTGTTCGATTTCTACGGGAAGATGACAAGATTTACCATAGACTATCATGTAAGGTGACATGCCTAGGGGTGTCTTGAAGGCTGTCCTATGTGCCCACAAA
Source organism: Gentiana macrophylla (assembly GCA_026214975.1). Taxonomy (NCBI): domain Eukaryota; kingdom Viridiplantae; phylum Streptophyta; class Magnoliopsida; order Gentianales; family Gentianaceae; genus Gentiana; species Gentiana macrophylla. The sequence goes on from CM047807.1 coordinate 16,810,108, forward strand.
GCATCATCTAACTTTAAAGACCAACTCTTGACATTTTTGTCTACCGTCCTCTCTAAGATACACTTAATACCCCTATTCGTGACTTCAACTTGACCACTCGTTTAGGGATGGAAAGCGGTACCTAGCTTGTGTTTCACCCATTACTTCTCTAGAAGTTTGTCAAACGGCTTGTTGGCAAAGTGGCTTCCGTTATCACTAATTATAGCACGAGGTACCCCAAACCGGCTAAAGATATTTCTTTTAAGAAAGCGGATAACAACATTCCTATCGTTGGTAGGTGAAGCTAAGGCTTCCACCCATTTTGACACATAATCACAAGCGAGTAGGATATAATTGTTACCACACGAGGAGGGATAGGGGCCCATAAAGTCAATTCCCCAAACATAAAAAATCTCACAAACTATGATTGGCTTCTGAGGCATCTCACTTCTCCTAGATATACGACTGGACCTTTGCCAAGCGTCACAAGATTTCACATAAGCATGTGCGTCTCGGAAAAGAGTGCGCCAATATAGTCCACTTTGCAACAATTTCAAAGCGGTTCTTTGCCCCGAGAAATGGCCCCCGGCCTCTTTGTCGTGACAAAAAGAAAGCGCACTCAAAATTTCACTTTCTGGGATGCATCTCCTCAAAATGCCATCTGAACACAACCTATATAAGCAAGGATCCTCCCACACATACTTACCAACCTCACTAAGGAATTTACGCCTTTGATTTGAGTCAAGGTCGGGATCTATAAAACCGCACTCGTGGTAGTTGACAAAAAGAGTGAACCAAGGACTACCTTCCTTACCGACTTTTAAAAAGTTGCCTTTCTTAACCGGAAGAACGGTGTCAAGTGCATAAAGTTGCTCATGAGGGAAGGAGTCATTTATCTCGCTTTGTGCTTTAATCAACTCCTCACTATGCTCCATACGACTTAAGTGGTCGGCTACGACATTCTCACAACCTTTCCTATCATGGATCTCTAGATCAAATTCTTGCAAGAGCAAGATCCACCTCAAGAGACGAGGTTTGGTATCTTGCTTGGCAAAGAGATAACGCAAAGCAGCATGATCCGTGTGGACAACTACCCGAGAACCTATGAGATGAGAACGAAACTTATCAAATGCAAAGACGACCGCTAAAAGCTCTTTTTCAGTGGTGGTGTAGTTTTGTTGGGCCGGATTCAAAGTGTGACTGGAATAAGCAATAGGCTTGAAGATTTTGTCGATCTTTTGACCGAGGACCGCACCAACCGTGGTGTCACTCGCATCACACATGAGCTCAAATTCTTGATCCCACTTCGGAGCAACTAAGATGGGAGCGGACACAAGCAATCGCTTGAGCGACAAGAATGCCTCAACACAAGCTTGGTCGAAATCAAACAGGACGTCTTTTCCAAGAAGAAGGGTAAGAGGATGGGCTATTTTCGAGAAATCCTTAATGAACCTACGATAGAACCCCACATGGCCTAGAAAACCCCTAAGAGTCTTTAGGTTGGTGGGCATATGAAGCTTAGCTATCGCTTCTACCTTAGCCTTGTCTACCTCTATACCCTTACTCGATAACTTATGCCCTAAGACTATCCCTTCCGTAACCATCAAATGACATTTCTCCCAATTTAGCACCAAATTTGTCTCCTCACATCTACTCAACACCTTCTCAAGGTTATCTAGACAATCCTCAAAGGAATCACCAAATACACTAAAATCATCCATAAAGACTTCTAAAAACTTTTCAATCATATCCGCAAAGATGGCAACTATGCACAGTTGGAATGTCGCGGGTGCATTACACAACCCAAAAGGCATTCTACGGAAAGCAAAGGTGCCATAGGGACAAGTGTAGGTAGTCTTTTCTTGGTCCTCTAAGGCCACATGTATTTGGTAATAACCACTAAACCCATCAAGAAAACAATAAAAAGCATGGCCACTCAATCTTTCCAACATTTGATCAATAAAAGGGAGGGGAAAATGATCTTTACGGGTTTGGTCATTTAGCTTACGATAATCAATGCAAATTCTATGACCACTTACCAAACGCTTAGGCACCTCCTCGCCTTTGTCATTGATCTCAACGGTCATACCTCCCTTTTTCGGCACAACTTGGGTGGGGCTCACCCACTTGCTATCCGAGATGGCATAGATGATTCCAAGCTTTAACATCGTGACTACATCTTTCCTCACAACCTCTTGGAGGTGTGGATTGAGCCTTCTTTGAGGTTGCCTCACCGTTTTTGCTCCATATTCTAGAATAATCTTGTGTTGACAAATGGTGGGACTTATGCCCTTGAGATCACACATCTTCCACCCAAAAGCACGTTTGTGCCTCTTAAGCATCTTCACTAACTCATCTTCCTGCATAGCTGTTAGTGTAGCAGAAATAATCAAAGGAAGTAAATCGTCATTTTCAAGAAAAACATACTTCAAATGGGGTGGAAGCGGCTTCATTTTCAAATCTCACGGTGGGTCCTCTATTGATGGCATCTCTAGCTCTCCTTCAAGCCCAAGATCAATCTTCTCGGTCCACTTTTCACCCACGAAAGCCGTCTCTTCTAGCTCTATTGCTTCCTCTTCCAACTCTTCTTCTCCATAAAGTTCCATGCTTACTTTTACCATGCATTCTTCGGACTTATCTTTATATTCCTGTATGTCAACATGTTCCGAAATGCAAGAGTAGATAGCATCAACAGAAAAACAGTCCTCGGTGCTCTCTTTAGGATGTTTCATGGCCTTGTGAACATTGACCGCGACTTTCTCATCTCCAACTCTCAAAATATTCTCACTGCTCGCGACATCTATCAAGGTCCTTCCGGTATTTAAAAAGGGACGTCCTAACAACAAAGGTGTTTTGGAGTCCATCTCCATATCTAGTACCACAAAATCTACCGGGAAGGCAAACTTATCAACTTTCACTATGACATCCTCTATCACTCCCATAGGCTCCCTAATAGACCTATCCGCCATTTGAAGGGTCATCCCCATTGGTTCCAACTCTCCTAGGTCAAGACTCTCATATATAGCACGGGGCATTAAGCTTACACTAGCCCCCAAATCACATAAAACACTAGGAAAGTGAGTTGTACTAATAGTAACCGGAATAGTAAAACTACCCTTGTCTCTAACCATCGGGGGAATCCTAGACTTACCGTCAAAAATAGCGGAACATTCTTCATTTAGACACACAACCTCTTGCATTTTACCCTTTTTGGTCAGTAACTCTTTTAGGAACTTACAATAAGCGGGCATGTTTGCAAGTGCCTCAAGAAAAGGAATGCTCAAATCAATTTTCCGCAAAATCTCAATAAATCGGGTTTGTGCTTTATTCAAGCAACTTTGTCTATGATTCTTAGGGGGATATGGGAGAGTACTCAAATCAAAATCTTTAGAAGGAGGAGGGATCATACCTTTCTTACCTGTGGTGCGTGGGGAAGACGGCTCTTTCATTGGCGCTTTCCCTTCTCTTCTAGTTGGTTCCTCCTCTTTCGCATCAATAACCACATAATCTCCCCTAGCTTGAGCTTCTTTCTTCTCCAATTCCTTCTTCTTGACATATTCTCCATGGTCTTCATCATCTTCAATCTCATCAATATCACCATCCATGGCCCCCGCTTCGGTCTCAATAGGAGCTTTTCTAGCTTTGTCGTCCCATAGGACTTTCTTTTCTCCACTTGTCCTCAACACCTTACCACTTCGAGTTAAGATGGTGCTTACATTTCTTGGATTCTTTTCAATGTTACTCAGTAAGCCGCCTTTCAACTGAACATGTTCCACCACTTGACCAAATTGAGTTTCAAGATTCTTGATGGCGGAACCATGCTTGTAGTTAATCTCAACCATGTCTTTCTTTATCTGCGCAAAGTTTTTGTTCAATTGTTCCAATATGACATCGGTTGAACTCTTTTGTGGTATAGGAGCCAAAGGAGGAGGGTTTTGATAATTGTTAGAACCTTGTTGGTTGTACCCTCCTTGTTGTTGCCTTTGGTGTGGAGGTTGATAGACTTGCCCTTGTGAAGATTGGCCTTGATTTTGGCCTTGTCTATAACCTTGGTTTTGGCCTTGGTTTTGATTTCGATTCCAACCTTGATTGTTGTTATTCCTCCAAGAACCATCACCTTGATTTCCATAATTCCCTCCTTGACCTTGTCCCACATAGTTTACATCTTGGGATTCTTCATACGGTTGCCCACCTTGTTGCTCCTCCATATATTGGCCTTGATATGGGCTTTGCAATTGATTTTGATATTGGGGCCCCGTATTCCATTGCTCCATCGAGCAAATACTCATCATCCGCTTAGCTAACCCATTCATGTTATCTTGAGATAGAGTACTAGGTTGCCCATAAGTTGAGGATTGAGGATAAGCCATATTTTGAGCTTTGGTCGTCATCCTACAATCCTTTGCCGAGTGTGATCCACTACAAATTTTGCAAAGCTTAGCACTCTCATTCTCCTTTTTCAATCTCCCCAACTGTTGCTCCATCGCTTGTACTTGAGCATGATATTGATCATTTGCCTCAACTTCTTTCACTTCAACCAAACCGGGCTTCTTGCTTCTTGTACCCTTTCTACTTGACGATATGTATTGCCTCGAGGTCTCAGGAATTTTCTCTATTTGGTTCATGGCTACTTCGGGTACCATACTCATAATATCCCCATTGCATGAAGCATGCAAGGTACTTTGATGTACTTGGTCCAAACCCCGGAAGAAAGTATGAACTACATCATAAGATCTCAACCCGTGCCCCGGGCACTCTCTCAACAAAGCCTTAAACCGATCCCATGACTCATGTAACTCTTCTCCTTCATAAGCATTGAACGACATTATAGCTTCTTTCATATCCATGGTCTTCGGTGGGGGGTAATACTTGAGTAGAAAAGTCTTAACTACTTCTTCCCACGTGTGCAAAGAATCATTAGGCAACGAATCATACCACCGCTTAGCTTCCTCTTTCAAGGCAAACGGGAAAAGCATAAGCTTGAGTGCCTCATCACTCACTCCATTGATCTTAGTCGAGTTCACTATTTGGAGAAAGTGATCAATGAACAAGTGAGGATTTTCTAAAGCGGTTCCCTTGAATATAGCATTATCTCCCAACAAATGTATGATATTTCTATTCAATTCCAAATTGTTGGCGGCCACCGGGGGCATTCGAATTGGACTATGCCCCATGTTTGCCGTAGGAGCTAACACAAAGTCTCTACAAGTCAAACCACCCTGATTTTGTTCTTGTTGACCATTAAACCAGTTAGGCATCGCATTTGCACCTTGATTATGAGCCTGATTTTGGTTCTGTTGAAGTTGATTCAACATCCATGCGTTGAATTGTTGCATAAGAACGGGATCCATTTGATTCCCTTGGACCTCTTGTTGAACATGTTCAGGAATAGGCCCATTTGCGTTCACATGGTCATTTCCTTGTCCATTCCCACCTCCTTGTGCATTGTTATTGACAAGGGGCGGGTTTTGATTCAGGATTCCATTGTCGTTCCCCAAATTTCCTTCCAAGCCTTGTCCACCGTTTTGTGCCATGTCGGATCCTTCTCCCAACTCACCCAAACTATTCTCTTCAAAGACCGGATTCGACTCCTCTACTTGACGACTTCTTCTCCTCTGACTATTTCTACGCCTTGCGTAAGCCTCAATCCCGTCTATGTAAGGTTCGAGTGGTGTTTGAGATCTCCGGGTCATGCACTACAAAAAGCAAACAACAAGAAAACAGTAAAATAAAACCTAGCCCCCAAGCCTTCGGTTCACTTGCAATATATCACAAATAGCACACAATTCCCCGGCAACGGCGCCATTTTGGTTGAGCTAAATTTCACCCCAACAAAAACAATTTATAAAGACTCGAAACCGTGGGTAAACTAACTCTCTAACCGGCAGTGTACCGGGTCGATTGCTAGAATAGCTACATGGGTACGAGGTCGAACCCAAAGGAATCGTGTTTGCAAGTACCAAAGTGAACGTAATGCTTAGTCTAGGTGATCAATGATTTAAAAGTATTTATAACTACAACGACACTAAAGTGATTTATACTAACAAGTCTAACAATAGAAAAGAAAGAAAGAAGATTAAGCTACTAAGTTTTAAAGATAGATAAAGGGACATAGCCGAACCATGATTAAAATAGCTAGTTTCACCCCAAGGAATGACAAAACCGGGAGTGTGCGATAACGACAAAATCTTCCATTCAATTTCACGGGTACGTACTCCTAAACCCGGTGCTAAGGTCTGAACAACTCTTCCCTAACACCTTAGTGTTTGGAATGGAAATCTAAGCTGAGAAATGGAAAGATTAAGCTAAGATAATGTTGATGTACATTAAGATAAAGTATTCTAAGCTATTACAAAAATCGAGCTAAGAAAGGGTTAGAGTTTTGCTAAGAAAGTAATTGATATCCAAGAAATAGTCTAAAGGGGGGGTATTTATAGTTGGGGAAAAATCTGCAGAAAACTGGTCCAAACGCACGTTTGGAGAACTGGAACTGGCGTTTGGCTTCTTCAAACGCACGTTTGGAATGGTTCAAACGTGCGTTCCGCTTCATTTCTGGGCAGGGGCTTGAATGTTCTTCATCTTGAACGCACGTTTAGGATGGGTCGAACGTGCATTTGGTGGACTTTGAACGCACGTTTAGGATGGTTTTGAACGTGCGTTTGGAGAGGCCCAGCTCAGTATCAACTTTTGCCTCTTTGAACGCACGTTTGAGGGGTTCAAACGTGCGTTTGGAGTCCTGTTGCCCCAAAACTCCACTTTTTCCTCCTTTGATCTCTTCTCTTGCCTCGGTTATGCTTCTTACCATAAATCATCACCTTTCGGGTCCTCGAGACATTAATACCCTATATCATCACACATGGCCAAAAACATCCAAACAATTCCAAAGGGTAAAAGTGCTCGGGAATGGGGTTAGTATCAACAAAATAGGGGTAATAATCCATTAGAGCAACGGATTAACTCCCCGTGCCATAAACTCACGATAACACCCCGAAAGCAGTCTTATCCACCCAAAAATGTGCTAAATGTGTGGTAAACGGGGGTAATTAATGCACCGTAGTCACGTAAAGTTGACTCCCATCAATGCCCTTTAGGGATGAATAAAATTGTTGAGTTTTATTCTTTTTTTACACTTTAGTGTTTGACTTTACATTTAGGGTTATGAGGGTTTTGCATCATCAAAAAGGGGGAATTGTTAGGAACATTTTATTGTTTTGATGATGGTAATACTAGCTGTTATAGCAAGTCTGAAATAAGTTTAATAAGTAGTAATGTTTGTATAGGATTTACTTAGAAGTCTGACATGTTGTATAAGTTCAGTCAAACAAGCACTGTAATAGACAAGTAGGCAGGCTCAGTAAAGATATTGGAGCATCTCAATGAAGACAGCCAAGGAAGCAGCATAGTGAAGTGAAGACCTGTGCACTGACTTACAACCATGGAATTATGTGATGACCTTGGACAAGTCTAAGATATATTACAAGTGATGTAATATATTCTTTTGATATGGTGTACACTGATCTCACCCAAATCACGGATCAGTGAAGTACAAACAATAATTGCACATCAGAAATCAATGTAGAAGGAAAGATAGAATAAAAACAACAAACCGGCTAAGAGAAAGTTCTGCCGGCTGATTGAAGCAACATCAGTGAAGAGTATCTCAATGGTGAAGGAATAATCAGAGCAGACAAGTAAGTCAAATATGATACTCATGAAGTCCTCAATATGATTAAATCGAAGATCAAGCAATTAATACATAATCAATCAAGGACAGATTTTAAGATAGACGTTTGAAGAAAATCCAGATCACCAAAATCATGTAGGATTAAATAAGGCAGAATCATGGATGATTCTTAGAATTAAATAGCCAACAGACAAATTTTTGAATCAAAGAAATCAAAGCTATAAGTAGAAGGCATTGATAGAAACACATGGTGACGATAGAAAAAGATAGAACAAAGAACACTAAGTGCTGAAACCCTATCAATTTCACAAGACTTCTTTCTGAACTTGAAGGACACATCCAGAAGATCAAACTCAGAAAATAGTGCATCAAAGTTATATCAAGTACTGAGTCTGATCAAGCATTTTTGAATCCAATTCACACCAAACTGAAGCAATTGAATCAGAGTGTGAGAAGGAATTGCAACTTTGATGTGATAGCTGCTAAAGGATTTGTTCCCAAGGAGCAGTGTGGAAGACTAAGTCACCGAAGCATTTATAGCCAGGGAGTGATAGTCTGTAGATTGTGAAGCTTGTGTAACCAAGGACAATCATAACTATTGTATTGGTGAAAGACAATAGTGAATTCCTCCAATCATCACAGGAAAAGAGTGGATTAAGGGATTACACCACCCTGAACCAGTATATATCTTTGTGTTCCTTTACATACTGCATTTTACTTTACAACACTTCCTTACTGTAGTTTATTTATATTCTATGTGTGCTTGAACTACTTTGAAACAATCATTAAGAAGGGTTTTATCCGCTGCCCAAAAGATTTTTAAATAGGAAAAGTTTTTGAAACTCCAATATAGTCATTCACCCCCCCCCCCTTTGACTATATTTTCACCCTTCTCTGGGACCAACAAGAAAGGTACAACACAAGATGATATACAGACTACACCAATCTGTGAATCAAATCTGAGTTGGTTAAGAGATCATCCAGTAGAACAATTTCTTGGAGATCCAAACATTGGAGTCAGAACTAGAAGACAATTGGAAATGATGCTCACATGTTTTCTAGCAGATATGGAACCCAAAACTATTGAATATGCATGCAAAGATGCTGACTAGATACTTGCTATCCAAGAAGAGCTGAATGAATTTGAGAGAAATCAAGTCTGGGAACTCACAAACAGACCAAACCACTCAAATGTCATTGGAAATGGGTTTACAGGAACAAGATGGGTGAAAATGGGATTATAATCATAAATAAGGCAGTGATTAAAGGCTATTCAGAAGCTGAAGGGCATTGATTTTGATGAGACATAAGCAGCAGTTGCAAGACTAGAAGCTATCAGACTATTCTTAGCATATTCTGCTCTTCAGAACTTAGAAGTATATCAAATAGATGTCAAATCAGCTTTCCTCAATGGAGTGCTTGAAGAATAAGTCTATGTGCAACAACCACCTGAATTTGAAATCAAAGGACAAGAGGATAAAGTGTATAAGCTCAAGAAAGCATTGTATGGTTTGAAACAAGCACCTAGAGCTTGGTATGAAACTTTATCAAAATTTCTTGTGGAAAATAGATTCAAAAAGGGAACAATAGACAAGACACTGTTCATAATCCAACATAAATACAGTACACTCATAGTACATATCTATGTAGATGACATCATCTTTGGATGTCAAAATTCCAAGCTATGTGAAATGTTTTCCAACTTGATGAAAAACAAATTCCAAATGAGCTTGATGGGAGAACTTAACTATTTCCTTGGACTTCAAGCCAAACAAATGAAGAATGGAATTTTCATCAACTAGAGCAAGTACATCAATGATCTTATAAAGTAGTATGGCATGGAATCAAGCGCCAAGGCTGCAACTCCCATGTCAGCAACTCTACACTTAGACAAGGATGTAAATGGAAAAAGTGTGGACCAAACCAAATACAGAGGTTTGATAGGCTCATTGTTGTATGTAACTTCAAGCAGACCAGACATATCATTTGTTGTTGGAGTATATGCAAGATTTCAATAAGATCCAAAAGATAGTCACCTAGCTGCTACTAAAAAGATGTTAAAAATATCTCAAGGATACATTTGACTTGGGATTGTTCTATCCAAGAGAAAGTGATTTTGGTCTGGTTGGATATACAGATGCAGACTATGCTGGTTGCAAAGTAGACTGGAAAAGTACATCTGGTACTTGTCAAATGCTAGGGAACAGACCAGTATCATGGTTCAGCAAGAAACAGATGTCTATTGCAACACCTGCAGCAGAAGGAGAATATGTAGCTGCAGGAAGTTTTTGTGCACAAGTGTTATGGATAAGACAACAACTCAGAGACTATGAAATTGAAGAAAAGGGAATTCCAATCATATGTGGAAACACCAGTGGCATATCAATATCAGAAAATCCAGTACAACATTCCAAGACAAAGCATATTGATATTAGACATCACTGTATACGTGATCATGTGGAAAATGGGACATGAGATTGGTCTACATCAAAACAGATGATCAATTGGCAGACATCTTCGCCAAACCTCTTTGTGAGAATAGATTCATGGAATTAAGAAGTCTTCTTGGATTAGTGAACCTTTTATAATTTATATATATTATGAAATTAAATAGTACACTTAATCTTTATCATTTTGGGTGAGCGCACTTGATAGATTAATCAGTATGTTTAAAGATTTCTTAAATCAGTATTGGATTCCAAAACATCTGGTTATCAAAAATTTGTTAGGTCTCCATATTAGTTTTGATGATTTTTTAGGGTCTCACGACATACTGCATTTACTCATGAGACACATACTAGTAATGAGCCTTTAAAGCAGACGACTATGAGATATGCAAGAAAGTCAACCAGACAATGTGAATATATTCTGATGAAGAAGAATACTATGTTGTATCAAATCACAATTATGATAAAAAAAAGATACAACTTTAATGAGCAAATTATTGTTTAATCAGGTGGTACAATGAATTGTTACAACAGACCATTTGTTAATTAAATCACATAATACGAGGAGTTACATGACATCTTTGGGTTTTTTTGAAGGAAACAGACACGTGGAGGACGCGCATTGGTCAGACGTCTATTGATTGCAATATTGATGGCATTGAAGAGACGGTTTGCATCTATAAACTTCCATAAAGTGGTGTAGTTATGGACATATCACGATCTTCCAAGCCAAATAGCCATCATTACGGCTAGGAACCTACGATCGACGCTTTGAATCACACAATCCCTGAATCATTTATATCACAACCGTCCATTAAACATATAACTTCCCTCCAAGAAATCATTTCACTTTACCATTTCAAACTTCAAACCCACTTTTGAAGAAAAACTTCATCTTCATCATCTATACTCCAGAAAATGCCATACCCCGGAAAATCAAAATGGTTCATGATCAAGTTCAAACTTGACAAACCTTCCATTTAGATGGTTTTTTTAGCCAAATCCGACAACTCTCTGTTCGCCACCTCCACGGTAAACTACTTTCGAAGGAAACATCTTGATAGCCTTATTGTTGGTACTAGAGAAGGGTAAAACTATAGTCAGAGGGGTGAATGACTATAGTTTTACCCTTCTCTGGGACCAACAATTGGTATCGGAGCAGAGTTCCTAGTATCAGAACCTGTTCAGATCCAATTTCTGGTAACAAAAGGAGATCACATATTTTCAAAGTAGTTTTCAAATCTGTGATTTCTAAATATATCTTTTATCTATGATTATGGATTCCTCAAATTTCATGTCTAAAGTGCCCATATTCAATGTTAATAATTTTGATGAATATAAAATAAGAATGCTATCTCATCTTGCAGCAAGTCATGAGGAGATGCTGGATGTTATCAATGACGGCCCAATCAAGACCATGACTTCGATAGCCATAGGAGCAGATCAAGGCAAAGAAATAGAGAAACTTAAGAAAGATTGGACCAAGGATGATAGAAGAAGATAAAATCTCGACTTTGTTGCTAAAGACATGAGCTTGAAGACTCTGGACAATAACATGTTCATGAGGATCAAAGACTGCAAAACATCAAAGGAGATGTGGGATAAATTAGCACTTGTCAATGAAGGATCATAGGCCGTCAAAGAAAACAAATTGTCTGTTGCAAAACATAATTTGAAAACTTCAAGATGAAGACTGGTGAATCCATTGATCAAATGGATAACATATTTTCAAGCATCATCGGTGAACTGCGACAACTTGGACATACATACCCACAGAAAGAAGTTTGTCTGAAAATCTTAAGAGGTCTACCTGAAAGATAGAAGATCGTCACATCAGTACTCATAGGCACAATAAACCTTGCAAACACTTACACCTTGACTATGATGTCTTAATTAAAGGCTCATAAGTTTGAGTTAAACAGTGAAGACAGTGCACCAGCAGAGGCACACAAGGCCAGTGCACTAGTTGCACCCCTGCAAAGCAAAACAGCTGATGCAAGCAGCAAAGAGACACATGAGCTAAAATAACAAATTTCTTTACTAATCAAACGTTTCGACAGGTTTTGTAAGAAGAAAAAATTCAAAGGGAGTTCATCATCAAACAAGAAGTCAAACTCAAGCAAAGACATGAAGAAAAAAGATGATGAATACAGATTCTTCAATTGCAAGAAGAAAGGACAATGAAACTAGCAGATGATGCCTTCAAGGCAGATTGTCCTGAAGAGAAAGACAAACAGGAGAAAAAGAAGAAGTACAAGTCTATAGATAAGAGAAAAAGCAAGAAGGCACAGAAAGCTGAAACCCGCAGTGAAGATGATGACGATTCCTATGACAATGACTCAACTGATGAAGGAGACACCAGCTCAGACAATGAAAAGGCATGCTAGTGCTTGGTGGAAAAAGAAATTGATGAAACAGAGATAATATCTAGTTCATACTCATCAAATGCATCCATATTGACACTACACAATCTTCTACTCCCCCATTAGATTCTGCAAATCAAATTCAAAATCTCATGAGTAAATTTGAAGAAATTCAAATAAATCAAGAAATTTTGGAACAAGAATGTGAGAATCTGAGAAAGGAGAATAAAAGATTAAATAAAGAACTGGATGGACTAAAAGCTGAATCAATTAGTAAGGAAGTACACTCAACTGATCAACAATCAGCTGATGATCACTCATATGATGTTGATAGACCAGCTGTGAAAACCTCCCTACTAGTTAAGAGCACCGCTGCACCAATTAATACACCAGCTTACAAACCCCCAAAAAGGTTTGGATCCTGATTGGGTCTTGCCTACAACAATCAAGATGAGAAAGGAAACAATGGACACCACAATTCGAGTCAAGGACCAAACGGATGTGAATTCGAAAAAGGATGCACCATTGTTTCAACTACTCATCCTGTACCAGTGAAGTCAAAACCCAGTGTAGTGGAACAGCACAATAAATCATCTCACCAGCCTAATAATGGAAAAAACTTATTGAAAGGTAAGGGTAAACTTTACCCTTCAGAAGCTTATTAGAATGTTGCACCCCCATAATACAAGAAGAAACCATTTCATACTATGCAACATGTGTTTAGGAAAAACTAACCAAGGCATATTCCTGGACACAAGAAGCAATATGAAAATAAGTTTCCTCTTGCGTATTGGTGAGTGAAAAACGATGCAAATTCACCAAAAAGTAGAGAAAAGTATCAGAATACCTTTAGTAGAAATATTAGAAGTTATTATGCCATGCCTTATACATATGAAGTGATGACTTAAATCATCCAAGAAGAAGATCTTTTGGATTTTTACTTGGAGTAGGAAGCATGACTGCTAACAGGTATAAACCCAAACAGTGTTGGGTACCTAAAATTTGTTTAATTTGTTTTGTAGGATGTCTGGTACATAGACAGTGATTCCAGACATATGACAGGCAATAAAGGATGGTTGACTAACTTTAAAGCTTTTGACGGACCCAAAGTTACTTTTGGAGGCAAAGAAAACCCCGGCAAAATTAAGGGGGCAGGCACAATGTTCAAAAACACTTGAAGATTCAAAATTTTGCTTATGTTAAAGGGCAGAGTGTTCTAAGTATTAGTCAATTTTGTGACAAAGGCTACAATATGCATTTCAGCAAATAATGATGCAGAGTGATTCACAATCAAACCAGCACAGTTGTACTTGCAGGAAAAAGAGAAGACAACATGTATGTGGTGGATTGGAAAACAGCAAAAGCATAAACATGTTTTCTTGCAAGTATAAGCAATCAACTAGCTGGATTTGGCATAGAAGACTAAACCATCTCAACTTCAAGACCATCAAAAAATTGTCAAAGAACAAGCTAGTTGAAGGCCTTCTAGACATCGCATTCAACAAAGAAAGCCTCTGTGACGCATGTCAGAAAGGGAAGCAGATTAAAAGCTCTTTCAAGTCAAAACCTCATCAGTCAACAACAAGGATCTTACATCTTTTGCATATGGATCTTTTTGGACCAGTCACACCAGTAAGTATAAGTGGAAAGAAGGCGCTCGTGCAAGACTCTCATGCAAAAGAGGTAGAAAAAGGAGTATATATACTCATAATTTGATTCCTCGTCGCCGTAGTTAATAGGAGATAAAATAGAATTGTTTTTTCGTCTTTACAAAAAAAAAAAAAAAAAAAAAAAAAAAAAAAAAAAAAAAAACCTCTAGTGGTGGTGGATGACTTCTCCAAATTCACTTGGACCATATTCATGAACAAGAAAAGAGAGACACTCAAGAAGCTACCAGATTTGCTGAGAAGAATACGAAATGAAAAGAAGTTGAAGATCATCAAGATAAGACCAGACAGAGGAACATAATTCCTAAATGAAGTTATCAGATCTTATTGTGAAGAAAATGGTGTACTACACAAACTATCAGCAGCAGGGACTCCACAACAAAATGGTGTAGCAGAAAGGAGAAACAGAACACTCAAAGAAGCAGTTAGAACCATGACTGCAGAAGCAAGCTTACCAAAGAGATTTTGGGCTGAAGCAGCAAACACAACATGCTATACTCAAAACATATCTATCATCAACAAACACCATGGAAAAACACCATATGAAATTTGGAATGGAAGAAAACCTAACCTTTCACATTTTCATATGTTTGGATCTAAATGTTTTGTTTTGAACATGAATCAACTATATACTTTTGATGAAAAAGCTGATGAAGCAATCTTCATGGGATTCTCAAACACAAGCAAAGCATTCATAGTACTCAACAAACAAACCTTGGTGATTGAAGAATCAATTCATGTAGTTTTTGATGAACCAAACACAAATGGTGAAAGCTTAAACAACTTTGAAGAAGAAGCTACACAAGGACAAGTCTATATGAATACAACAGTACCAGCTATAATTTTGGATCACACCATTGGCAACCAAGATGATGTGCCAGTCATTACAACACAAGAAGCACCAACACAAGATCATGAAGTTGATGCACAAGCAGGAGTTGTGGAAGAACCAAATCAAGAGCAACTTCAACCTGATTTGAATTGGCTAAGTTATCATCCTGAAGAACAAGTCATTCGAGATGTTCATACAGGAGTTAGAACCAGAAGACAACTGGAAAGTATGCTAACTTGTTTTCTATCATGGGTTGAACCCAAAACAAGATGATGCAATTCAAGATGCTGTTTGGATTACAGACATGCAAGAAGAGCTCCATGAAATTTGAGAGAAATGAGGTCTGGGAACTTATGGACAGACCAGACTTGGCAAACATCATTGGAGCAAAATGAGTATTCAGAAACAAAATGGATGAACAAGGAACAGTTGTCAGAAACAAAGCAAGACTATTTGCAAAGGGATACTCTCAAGCTGAAGGCGTAGACTATAATGAAAACTTTGCATCAGTAGCAAGATTGGAAGCTATCAGACTCTTTCTAGCTTTTGCAGCACACAAGGATTTCAAAGTATATCAAATGGATGTCAAAAGTGCATTTTTGAATGGACTTCTAGAAGAAGAAGTATATGTAGAACAACCCCTGGTTTCCAACTCAAAGGGAAGGAAGATAAAGTTTACAAGCTCAAAAAGGCACTATATGGACTCAAACAAGCACCTAGAGCCTGGTATGAGACACTGTCACAATTCTTAATCAACAATGGATTCAACAAAGGGACTATTGACAAGACTTTCTTCAATCTAGAAGAAGGAACAAGCACCTTGTTAGTTCAGATCTATGTTGATGACATCATCTTTGGATCAGAAGATGAAGAGCTGTGTGAGAAATTTGCAAATCTGATTAAAAGTAAATTTCAAATGGGCAAGATGGGAGAACTAAACTGTTTTTCTTGGCTTGCAAGGGAAGCAAATGGAAGATGGCATTTTTATCAATCAAGCCAAGTATATACAAGACTTGATACATAAATATGGTATGGATACAAGTGGCACATCAGACACACCAATGTGTGCAAGAGTTATTCTTGGGAAGGATGAAACTGGAAAAGATGTTGATCAAAAGTTATATAGAGGAATTATTGGATCTCTACTATATTTAACTGCAAGCAGACCCGTATAGCATTTGCAGTAGGAGTTTATGCAAGATTCCAAGCTCAACCTAAGGACTCTCACTTACTAGCAGCTAAGAGGATCATCAAATATCTGAAGAATACAATCAATGTGGGAATTTGGTATCCAAAAGATGAAGGATTCAAATTAATATCCTATATAGATTCAGATTATGCTGGATGTAAGATTGATAGAAAAAGCATTCTGAAACTTGTCAGATGCTAGGCAACAGACTAGTATCATGGTTTAATAAAAAGTAAAATTCTATATCCACTTCAACAGTTGAAGCAGAATATATAGCAGAAGGCAGTTGTTGTGCACAAGTGTTGTGGATAAGACAACAGCTATGGGATTATAGAATAGAGGAGAAGACAATGCCAATTATGTGTGATAATACAAGTGCAATATCTATTACTGAGAATCCAGTGTTACACTCAAGAACAAAGCATATTGATGTGAGACATCACTTTATCAGAGATCATGTTGAAAAGGGAGATGTTATCCTAAGATACATATCAACTGAAGATCAATTGGCTGATATATTCACAAAACCACTCAGTCATGAAATATTTTGTAAGCTGAGAACTGAGTTAGGAATGATTGAAATCGATTAAGTTATAAGGAGCAGCTAACTGGATTAATCAGTCGAGTGACTTCACCAGCTTACTGAACCTTTGCCATTTTGGGTGCGCTCACTTGGCAGGTAAAGCACTGGTAACCAGCGAAGTTCACTTCACTGATTGTTAGGAACAGTTTTATATAGCAGCTCAGTAAAGAAGTCACTACACCTGCTTAGTGACCAGCCAAGTTACTTCACCGTTATATGCTTTGAAGAGAACAGAGAAGTAATGTGTGAACAAAATAAGTTTTACACATGCGGAAAATCGGAGAAATTATGAAGAATTATTTTATGGAAGATTACACACATGGATATTATATTACAATTGTTGAGGTTATTTTTGAGATGAAGGAATGTCGGCAACGCCTAGTTTCCCAGGATTTATCATTACATACCTCAATCCACTCCTCCACTACACTCAAAAACCATGATTTATATACATAAAATCATGCCATTACTTCACCAAATCCTTGTATATTCAACCATAGTCACACTACCAAAATTTCTCCTATATAAACGAGACTCAGAAAGTTTTCACTCTCTTTGCAAACTAATCCCTAATTCTCTAAAAAATCGAAGCCTTTACAATCTCAAAATCATCCAAAATAATGGCTTCATCTTCTTCAACCACACAAATTGGAAAGCAATACGAAACATCGATTGCCACCGGGTCTTTCGTTGAAGACAAACACTACCTAAAACTATGCGGGAATGATGAGCAAGCAAAAAGATTGGCTGATGGATGCGTCAATCTAGGGTTGATGACTTTTCTCAATCCTCCAATCACTGGCATCTGTTATGCAAGTCTCATATCCTTTTGGAAAACTGCCAAATATGTCTCAGGCCTCCTTGAAGAAGATGAAGGAGAAGACAAGATAATTGCATCCATCAGCATAGAAGTGGTCATAACGGCAAAGGTAATTCACCAGCACCTTGAACTCCCAAATGAAGGATATGCAAAAGTGGGGCTCATCTCACAATATATAGATAAATTCTAGTCGGAAATTGCTAAAGCAGCTACCCCAGGAACCAAAAAGTTCGAATGTCTTAGATCTGCCCTAAAGAAGCCCTTCAATGAATTTAGTGCTCTAATTGGAAAGACTATCAAGGTAAGCTAGAGCCGTGAATGCCATGACCGAGGCTAGAATGCGACTTATGGCCATTATTTACAAAGTGGCTGGAGTTCAACTCGGGCCACCTACTTTTTCAAACACATCAAAGAATGTGATTCAAGGAGAAAGATCCGCCACGAGAAAGGAATAGCAACAGAAGAAAGAAAAAGAGGATCGTCTGGGTAAAGAAGTCCTACGATATTCAAATTGACTATCTGATGAAATGCCTTAATGTTCATTTTGTGGCATCTCACAAACTACATGACTCCAAAGTCATGTTTACCTATGTTAAATAGTCAAAGTTGGAAGGCGGTGGAAAGAGAAAACAATCCACCAGAAAAACCACCAGTCAAAGGAAAAAGCAAAAGGTTCAAGGAAATTTGGACAATGAATCATTTGGGCAGTTGTTAGATGAAGATAATGAACAACAAGAACAAGAAAAGCAATTAGAAGAACAAGAGGAAACTGGAGATGATGATGAGGAGCAGAATGATGGGCCTACTGAAGAACCAGCCAATTTATTTGAGAGGGATATAGATGATGTAATTGTCGTGATATCTCGAATGGAAGCCGAGAGATTCCAGACTTCAACTTCACAATTCAGAGCATATATTTGCAGAAGAATATTGGTTTTTTGGTTTCCTAGGCATCACAACCTTAGTAAGTGAGCATGATGAATCACCACTTTGGGACATGATAGATGCGGCCAAGGCGAAAATGCATCTGCCTTCTGATGAAGAAAGTAGAAAATCTGATGATGATGATGATGACCAGGGTGATGATAATGATGGTGAGAATGGTGATAATGAGCAGACAGTAGGTGCAATTGATTATGAAATCACTCTCAATGCATTTCTACAAACAAAAGTGGCAAGAAAGCAAACAAGTCTGGTGATGCACACACCCCCCGGTGATGTTCACAGACAATAGATAGACTACGACGGTGAGTGCAAGCCTGAGCCAACTGGTAGTAAACAGCAACTCTCTGTTGATGTATCAGCTGATCCCACAGCAGTATTGGACACTGCATCAACTGCTATTACTCCAGCTAGGTCTATTCTCAGCAAAGAGCAGGGATGCAAAGAGCAAGGGGTACAGGATAAAATATTGAACCTGAAATCTCCAAAACTCAAGTACTTGAAGAAGGAATAGGTGAAGCTGATATTACTCAACCAATAGCACATTACCAGGAACCAACATTAATTTCTCCCACTTTCCCACAGCAGGACAGAGAATAACAAAGAGCGCCAGAGCCAGCTGATATTAGACAATGATTCGCTCAACTTCCTACTGGCATATCTAATGAATTTTTTCAGAAAACATAAGATCTATTGGTTGAAGAACTGGAACAGCAAGCAATATATCTTAGATCCATGCCTGCTGCTTTCAAAGATGAAAGCCACTCAATAGAGAGAAGATTTCAGCCTGTTGCTGAGTATATTGATGCACAAACATTGTTGTGCAAAGGTAGGGTGACTTAATACGCCAGATGAACATTAACTTCACCAACAATCTGGCAGGCCTTAGACAACATGTCTCACAGGAAAATGAGTCAATGGCAATGGCTTTTGGCATAAGATTTGGTAGTGTGACTAAGAAGTTGTCTGATCATGACAAAATATTCACATCCATTGAATCTAAATTAGTCACTCTAATTGCTACAGCTGAAGCTACAAATAGCATCTTATTTCAACAAAGGGATTATACTGCCAAAAAGAGGGAAAGAGATGATAAGCCGGAAGGATCAATAGCTAGACCCTCAAATTTTACTGAAGAACAGCTAAGAGCAAGAGACGGAGAAATGAAAATCAGAGCTGAAGCTGAAGAACGGCAAATAAAAGCTCGGGAGGAGAGGGAAAGGGCCACAAATGAACCTTGTATTGGATTCCCTCATCCTACCCAAAGAAGATATGATGACAGAGATAAATCAGGAAGGCAACAAAGGCATGGATCTAGTCAGCAAAGAGGCTCTGCCAGTCAATATCGATCCAGCACAAGCAGAGGAAGTATCAGTAGACAATGACAATCAACTGGATGCTTTTCTGGTCAGAAGAGGACCTTCACTACCTACAGACACAGGGAAGAAAGGGAAGCAGCAGTGTTGGACAATATGAAGGATTTCTTTAGAAATTAAGACAGTCTGTATCCAAATCAGTCACAAGACGAAGCTTGGGCAGATTGGCTTAGTTATTACGATGATTAGATAAGGGAAGATATGACAAATATCTATAATGTTGTAAATAGGGAATATGCCTCTCTCAAGAAAAGGATCAAAAGACGGAGCATCTAGCTCAACCAGCAGATCTAATTCTGTAATACCTCATAATGCAAAAGGACCAGCGGATTTATCTAGTGAGAAGCAGGAAGAATTCAATAACATGCATGGTGAAATTCTTCAGTCCAATGAGCAGACTGAACCCCTCACAACAGTGGATGATGTATAAGAATTTGAAGTTTGTAGATCCCTACATTGATGAAGCTAAGAATAGACTTGAAAATTACTTTGGAGAGCCCGGGCAATGAGGCTATGTCCGACTTCATGCACTCATCAAGAAGAGAGTATTTCTTGGCATCTCTGAACACACAACTATGGCATACTAGAAATGGAAGTTCCTAGAAGTTGACTCGTTAGACATGGAAGGGATTCAGACTACAAAGTTCAAGAGGTACAAAGAGAACCTAAGCAAAATGTAGTTGCAGCATTCTGATTCTGTCTTGAACTTATTTTTATTGCCCTTCATGGATGAATAAAATTTCTGAGATTTATTCTGTTATTATTATGAAAAATTGCATACTATGTTCAGGCTTATGATGGTTTTGGCATCATCAAAAAGGGGGAAATTGTTAGGAATATTTTATTATATTTTGATGATGGTCATACTAGCTGTTAAAGCAAACCTGAAATAAGTTAGAAATCTATGTATAAGTCTTTACTTAGAGTTTGACATGTTGTATAAGTCGAGTCAGACAATTATTTTGCTAGTTGGTAGGATGGCTAAGTAAAACTGAAATCTGGCAGAGTAAAAACAGCCAAGTACCAGCAGAGAAGCATGAAGACATGTGGATTGACTTACAACCAAGGAAGTCTGTGAAGACCTTGGATAAGTCTAAGTTAAATTACAAGTGATGAAACTCATTGTTAAATATGGTGTACACTGATCTCACACAAATCAAGATCAGTGAAGTGCATGAAAAGCCTGAAAGATCAAAGAAATAAAGATAGCAGTGAACCGGCAAAGTAAAGTGTCTACCGGATAAGTAAAGGAAAAACATTGAAGGAAGAACTAATCAGCTAGGTCAGCAGGAACACTTAACCGGTCAAGTAACAGCCAAGTGAAGGATCAGCTGAGTAAGGTAAACGTCTATACTTATTCAGAACATGTGAATAATTTGAAGATCAAGCATTAAATGCACAATCAATCAAGAATGAATCAGGGACGGATTTTATGATAGACGTTTGAATAAAATCCGGATCACTAAAATCAATGAGGATACAATCAAGGGGGAATCAAGAATTAATTCATAATTATTCCTCATACCAAATAGCCAACGGACGGATTTTCAAATCAAGGATTATCAAGGCTATAAATTAAAGGCATTGACCGATAGGAACAACAACGATTGCAATATGGAAAAATGAGTAGAAACTCTGTCAATTTGAAAAGCCTTCTCATTGAACTTAAAATGACACATTTATAGATCAACTCAGCAATTAGAGCTACAAATACACATCAATACTGAGATTGATGAACTACTATGTGAATCCAATTCATACAACAGTCAAGAAACTGCATCAGAGCCATCTGAGAAGGAGTTATGTTTATGATATAGTCTTTGAAGGATTTGTTCTCAGGAGTAGTGTCAAGACTCGAGTCATCAAGCTTTTGAAGCCAAAGAGTGATAGTCTTGTAGATTGTGAAGCTTGTGTAGCCAAGGACAATCTTACTATTGTATTGGTGAAAGCCAATAGTGAATTCCTCCAATCATCACATGAGAAGAGTGGATTAAGGGATTACACCACCCTGAACCACTATAAACCTCTGTGCCTATTTACTTTCAGCACTTTACTTTAGTGCATACTATATCTATGTATGCATAACCTACTTTGAAATAGCATTAAAAGAAGGGAATTATCCGCTGTCCAAAAGCTTTTATTTATAAGAAAAGTTTTTGAAACTCTACTATAGTCATCACCCCCCTCTGACTATAGTTTACCATTCTTTGGGACCAACACTTATTGACTATCGAACTCCAAATTACAGTCCTGAACATCTACTGGAATTCTGGAGAAATGCTGTCTACAATAGATGAAGTAACAAAATCATTACAAATGTGCAAGGGAGTGTAGTACACATCAACAAGGACACATTCCATGATGTGATGAATCTGGAGAATGGAGAGACCGCAAAAGCCAATCTCATCCATATTGCAAATCGAACATAGTTCTTCAACATCATAGCATGGAGTGAGAATACAGAAATCAAGATTAAGGGTAGCACACTGATGATGAACAACAACTTTTGGACTCTTAGTGACATGATTATCCGAGGCTTATCTGGAGATACATCGACGAAAATCACTCTCACAGAAGAATTGTTTATATTATTGTATGTGGTGCATACAGACAGAAGCTTCAACTGGGAAGAGTACATCTACAACAAAATGCTGGATCTATTAATCATAGAAAAGAATGCAGAGAACTCTGATGGAAGGAAAGCAGATGGATCTTTTCACTTCGCGAATCCTTTGGATTTTTAATTCAAGTAGTCATCAGAAGGTTGGGTATAAATATGAGAAACTCCATTCATGCTCCTCTTTCAAAAATCTCTTTCTTACCTATGAGTGAGAAAAAAGAGAGATTAAAGGCTGAACTGAAGAAAAAGAAGATTACAACGGTCTTAGCACCTGCTTCACCAACTCCAGAAAATGCTCCGGGATGGGCTTCGGCATCCGAAATAGAATCATCCACATCCACAAGACCGATGAAAAGAACCAAGAAAATGGATGAGCACATGAGAGAAGAAATGGCAATCACTCCAACTTCCACCATTCTACCTGGTGAACCACAAATTCCTCAGCTTCCACCGTTCTACCTGATGTGAAAGTAAGCCCCATTGCCATTCACAATCAAACAAATCAAGAAGAAATGGAAAAGGAAGAAGACTGGTACGAAGTGTAATTAGATGGGATCCAGAAGAGGTCATTCAGAAGAAAGCTTTGCGGATATGTTTATTTCAAGCAAACCACTATACATCACATCCGTTGTTTTCTCAAGACCACATGAAGAGAATCCAGATGATGAAAAAAATGAGGATGATGATGATGATGATGTTGCTGATCCGGAAATTTTTGAAAATACTAGTGATGACAGTGATGATAGAGATATGGAAGACATCAAGATATAAAGAACCTGCTGAGCACACTGAAAAGATTGAAGACACTAAAGTGGCTAATGGAAATGATCAAGAAGAAAAATTAAATATGCAAGAGCGGCAAAAAACTCAGGGGGAAGAAAAGTCCATCCCACGGATAGAATAATATATAGGTCCTAGCTTATTGGACATGGCACAGGACATTTATCAGAGCATAGGTGGTATTCAAAATCATCATGAATTCAGACAAAACCTAGATGGAAGAGCCTCTGAGTATCTAACCAAATAGCTGCAAGATTTAAATGTTGAAGGAGCAAGGCTCACAAATGAAGTAGAAAATCTGGCCACCAACACTAGATCTTCACTGGAATACTTGGTTGACCAATGCATGGCCACTCAGCATCAAAACGTGTTCGATGGAATTCATCTGAGCAACGAATTATCTGGAGGAAGACATGACTTCACATCACAAAAGATCAATCGACTATAGGGCAACTGGGCGCACATGTAGATTTAAGTGCATCAGGGATAGATGCACAGATTCGGAACTTAAACGAAGTTGGCACTTCATAATCTGCAACGCTCAATGAATTTATGGCCACTTATACTACTTTAAATCAGATTTTGGTGAACTCCCTTTCGGATGACGCCGAAAAGGGGGAAGATAAGAAATATGCTGATGCTACAGGGAAAGGAAAAGAGAAAATCTGATCTTGGGATGTTATGGAAGAGATGGGAAAGAAAAAGAGAAAATCTGATCTTAGGAAGTTATGGGAGAGATGGAGAACTTTTGCTGTTAAGTCTTTTTTGTTTGTGGAGATCTGAGATGGAGGAGCGCTCTTATAAGAGGTTAAACAAGGACCAATGGACAGGAGTCTGGAGAAAGCTTGAAAGAAGGCCAAACTAGTGTTTTGATTTATTTTGCTTTTATTCCATCTGTACCTTTATGTTTTGAATATGGTGTAATAGACTCGCCCATTTATAAAATATCTATATTTTCTCCACAAGTCAAATTCTCTTTGACTTCTTTACTTATACTTGAACTTTAATTCATTTATATTTTACTTGCATTGTTTTGGCATCATAAAAAAGAGGGAATTTGTTAGGTCCCCATAGACTAGAAGTTTTGATGATACCAAAATAGTTGGTTTAGAAACCAAGTGTAAGATTGCTTAGTAGTTTGACATCCGGATTGTATAGGATTAGTCAGACTTTATCTCTGTATTCATAGTCTAAGATAGTATAGACTTGAAGACAAGAAGAACACACGACTAGAAGACCAGACTCCTATCCAACAATCTATCAAGACTACTCAAGACAGAATCAGTAGAGGCAAAGCAGACCAGGAAGCAAAGAAAAGAGCAGACGAGTAAAAGTATTAAAGACCAGACGATTTTAGTTTCAAGAATCAAGAAGAGTAAAGAATCAGATTAGTGACCACCAAATGCTCTCAAGTGACTAAAATACAAATGAAGTGATAAATCAAAAGGCCTGTAGCCATCCATCAGATCAACATTTGATCTAACGGATACAAAATCATACAAGTGGAAAAATAGCATTTGATGCTATAAAGTTATCTTCTAGAAGTCATCAAGTACAAAGGCTTCAACGGTAAAAAAGCTGAACGGGACAGTTTTAAAAATATCAACAAACTCAGCAATCAATCAGAGCCACTCATTCCTCAATGGTACACCTACCCTACGAAGACTATATAAGGAGGAAGAAGAGCAACTGAAGAAAGTTGTTGAAAAAGAAAACAAAAACAAGCTAAGTCCTTGAAATCTAGAAAGTCATCTCTCAACAATATCTTCTTTAAAATCTTACACAGTTAAATCCAGATATCAAGATGATCAAGATCAATCAAGCTTCAAAGAAATATCCAATGATCTACTTGATCAAGAAAGCTGCAACTGAAACTTCAAAGTCAGATCCAGCCAAAAGCTCTCACCTTTGTATCTTTAATTTGATACAACACCCACTCTACTCAACAACCAATTTCTCAAGGAAAAGGCAAACCTGTTGAAACATTTGCGGGGTGGTGTAGGAACAATGAAGAAGGTAGATGAGCTGTTGGAGAAAGGAAGTTCTTCAGACTAGTTGCGTGCAAGTAGACCACTGAAGCATCTGCGGGGTTTGAGGCATCTACGGGGTGTCAAGGATTGGCTACATAGAGTGTGAAGCATCTGTGGGGTGTCAATGACACTTACCTAGTGTATTACTTAAGAGTACAATAGTGATACCTCCTGAGTCACGGGAGAAGCGGTCACGTAGGAGATTACGCCACTCCAAAGATCGATAACATTTGCTATCTCCTTTACTTTCAGCATCTTACATTCAGTACTTGTACACTCTACATCACACT
This sequence comes from Gentiana macrophylla, assembly GCA_026214975.1. NCBI lineage: Eukaryota > Viridiplantae > Streptophyta > Magnoliopsida > Gentianales > Gentianaceae > Gentiana > Gentiana macrophylla. The sequence goes on from CM047807.1 coordinate 16,835,710, forward strand.
ACTTACCACTGAAAAACAAGCTCAAGGCTTATTTTGAAACATATCATTGATCCGCTGCACTTACTTCTTGATCCAGACCAGACTAGTAAAATAAACAAGTATTTTACGAGTCTATTTTACTGATCAGTCCGGACCTTTAAGTTAGAAACTCCAAAATCGAAGAGAGTTCATTCACCTCCATGAACTCTCACAAGCCTTGTATTGTGGACCAACACATCTCAATAGTTTATTATTATTACTTACAAAATATAACACACAAGAAATGTTTTTTTCCTCTATCTTTCGTTTTTGTGTTTCCTTGTCTCAAACCACATGGAAGGTATTCATGGGAGAGGAAAAAAAATGAAAACGAATACTTTCTTCGTCAATTTTTTTTCTCTCCCTTCTCTCAAAAAAATCAGCCTCTTCTTCCCTCGTGTTCAGTCCTTTTCCGGCGCCGGCTTCCAGAAGGCACCAATGCCGGCTATTTTTTTAGTTTATTATGGTCTTTTTTTGTTCCCCTTGTTCATAACTTCTCTCCCATTGTTCATATTTTTCCAAAATGATTTCAGATCCGATACAGGCATGCAGCCTCCCTTTTCTCACGTCCTGGGTGGCGGCAGTTTTGGCTAGATATTGTCTTTCCTTCCATAACTTTGCTGACAGAAGGCTTTCTTGGGCGGCGGTGGTTGAAAGGAAGAGGATTCCGGTAATGGTCTTGCAATTTCAGCCATTGGTGTTACTGTTTTGGTCTCCTTCGAGGCCTCGGCTTCCAGCTGAAAAACTTGATGTTGGCCGGAGGGGGTGTATCCATGGCGGCTTGGCAGCTTGTGATATTGAAGGACAGATTTTGGCTTCTGTTGGCATTAACACTAAATACTTGTCTGCAAGATTCTTCGGAACAACCTATGCATTTCCGAAATATAGTAACTCTGGGAAAAAGTATTCTCCATTAAATTCAGGTACCATGTCCTCGCCATAATATCACACTTCCTCCAGGCTTGAAAAATCAGTAGAACTTACTTTTGGTTTATTGATGGTTCCACCAATCAACCCATATTTGGTCTTCATGATTAAGGCCATTTGCATGGACATCTTGTAGGGATGATACTTGTTATCATTCATTAATGGTTGAACTAACACCGACTAAGGATTTTCATTGGGATGAAGATAAAAGAGACTGTAGAGACTCAATTCTTGCTTCTTTCATGCCATGGATACAAGAATATATGCAAATCCCAAAAATAAGCTCATGGAAAGCCTTATAAACAACAACCAAGAACTGGCTTCTAGTAAGATATTTCACAAAAATCTCTCAAGATTGTATGAATAACAACCAAAGGACAAAAAAGGCTCTCAAGTTTCTGGGAAAAAACTTCATAATTAGTGAACAAAATGCTCTGATACCATGTTGAAATTGATGAAATTGAAAACACAAGACAAAATAAAATGCGGAATTTTCATTAATCTAAAAATATTTATGTTAAGTTATATGATGTTGATGGTGGAGTATTTATAGATTTACTCCTCATAAGTTAGTTACAAATGGGTGCAATCTATTATAACTAAAAACGTCTACTAAAAGTATAACAGTCTCATTTCACAGATAAATCTACATTACAACTGAACAAGTGGTACTCAGTTGAATCTGCATCTTGTCCAAGTTAATCTCTCGATTATTATTTTAGCTTTGAAACATCAGACGACTGTTTTGATGTTAAGTGTGCACATTTTTCATGGATCCAACACTCATTTATCCTCACCATATATGTTAGTTTGAGTTTGGATCAACATGATGTTTGGGAAGGGCTATTACAACTTACAAGTTTTTTTACAACGACTAGATTGAAATGTGAGTTTAAACAAAGTTAAAAGGATAGCCAAGACATGATCCATCAACTAGTCTCAAACTCTAGCTCGTGTCCGAAATGAATTAAATTAACTATAATGTTCTTGGCATCGGTCGTAAGATGTCATCTCCTAATTATGGCGACTAGACAGTATGCAGTAACCTAGCACTCTATGTCATATTCAATGGTCCGCTGACTAAATTTAACACGGTTTACGCACTATGAGATGCTCAACATGCATTGATAAACTTCACAAGAGAAACCGAATCTAAACAACTAATAGTTTTACAAGGTGATTCTAGAAACCCGGTTCTTGTACCCTTTTCACAAATTCATATATAAAGATGATACGTAAAAAATATGTTTATTGTAGAAAATCTACGCCCAAACACATATAAGAAAATGGGCCTCATCCCCAAAATCTAGGTTGTGAGGTGAGGGAAGTCTATGTCTTAATATGGTGGGTGATACAATAGCAAGTGCCCAATTTGGGACAACTTTAACATGCCCTCAAGTGTGGGCCTATAAAGAGCCCAAGCCACATGACACACAAGGCATATAAAAGGCACTATAAGTCCAACAAACAGGCTCAATACTTGCACAATTGAGGGGTGTCTCTGATACCATTTAGAAAATTTAGGCCCAAACACATATAAAAAGAAGGGTCTCGTCCCCAAAACCTAGGTTGTGAGGTGAGAGAAGTCCATCTCTGAATAGGAGATACAATAGCAAGTGCCTAATGTGGAACAACTTTAACAATTATCAAGTCTCTATTTCTATAATCATCGTGAAGCATAAGTTCTAGAACACTATCAACGCCATGAATCAATCAATCAATACATCTACACACTTAAATCATCAAGCTAGGGTTCGATTTTGAAGATTATCACGTACTCGGTTGTAAGCGGATTAGTTACTCATTGTAATAATAGAAACACATGGTTGCATCATTAAATCTTCACATGCAATCAAGAAAAGAAGGATAGATGTATGAAATGAAAACCATAAGAAAGATTGAATCCAATAAATCCAACTTCAAATAACAATGATCCAAGATGATCCAAGAATTAATTATACAAAGCTATGAAGGTTTGAAGGTGTAAAATTTCCAGGGCTTCGTCATAAAAGATGAAGAACATCTGTTTATACACTTAAAATGGTCTTTTACAGTGGAGGGCGCAAGTGGGCTAATTTAATCTTAGACGCGTGCCTATGGCTTGATAGCTGTGCGCCTGTCCGACAGATTTTAACATGCCCAAAGTCTCTGTTTTGATAGGCGTGCATCTAACCGATGATATGCGTGCGCCTAACCTCAGCTCTATTTCGGTGCTCCCAGTATCCATAGGCGTGCGCCTTAAAACTTTTGACTCCAAAATGAACTTTTCATCATCTCAATTCTCCGAATCACGTTTTCCAGGCATCTTGTACACCTATTTCTTGAAAAACATCACAAAACTATACAACGTATAACCCATACGAGACACAACGGTGACCGAGAATATATATTAAAACACCTAAAATGACGATATTACCGGACTAAATGTCCTAGGTCTCGTAAATGACAATATGGTGTAACATATCCCAAAATCGAGCCAAAATTCTTCTAAATTAGGTAAAACAATATGATAAGGGGTGTAAATCACGTAGGAAATGATAATCGAGTTGACTCTCATCAATAAGGTGGGTGATAGGGTCAGGCTACCCCACCCCATCTAATTAACCCTCCTCATTCCGCCATATCCCACCTTAATTAACCACCCTACCTACCTCACCTCGCTCAACCTTACCCCACTACCATGTCCTACTCATTATTCAATGTGTCAAATATCATTAAATTCGTTTCATTCAATTGATTTATATTTTAAACACAGTAATTGAACAAGTTTGTTCGATTCCATTTCATTTTCTATGATTTTATTCAATTCTCGCTTGACAAACGTGTTATTACAGCATAATCCTCACTTTATATCATCTACGAAATTCTAATGACGATGAGGATGAAACCTTTTTGGTTGTAGCTCAACATTTTCATATATTAAATATCCATATTACAAATTTTATTTTGGCCCGGGACCAAATCCGATTTAGTGATTACTTACCGATAGGACGAAATATAAATTATTAATTTATGAAAAAATTGTCTGTCTAAAACCTTTGATTGAGTGAAAATGCTGACGTGTGGTTCAGTTTTGTGATATTGCACCATCATAAAATTATTGATCAAATATACAAGGAGTATGGCCAATAAGGCTTAGCTCAAGTAGTTAAGTTGAGGCTTGTGACTGAGGACGAACCAGGACCCCAGAATCGGGTGGGCTACTTGATGATATTTGTATGATCGGATGGGGTTTGGATTAAAACAACTAACGATTTTTGGCCGAATTATATAAGGTTTTTGGTATACCGAAAATAAAAATTAGGTAGGCGTAGCCCACCCAAGCCACCCTTTGCTTCCGTCCCTGCCTGTGACCAAGAGGTCACAAGTTCGAGTTTCATCCTGTGCATTACTGGGTAAAATCATATATATGTGAGGTAATTTTATTTCGGTAAAAAAAATTACAAGGAGTATGATAACACTACTAAAAAAAGGGACCCCTCAAAAAAAAAAAAAAAGGGGGGGAAGAGGGGGGGGGAGGAGCGGGGCGCGCAAGGGGAGGTGGGGTCGTTTTCATCAATCTTCTAAAAATATGATATCCCATTATAATAATAAAAAGTGCATATGACGCGTTTTTTTTTTCTCCTGTTGACCCATTTCCCGTTCAGCCGACCGTGCGGTTCACAAATCCCTTGGATGTAAACTTCAATATATTAATCAACTTTTCACATTCTACCACCATTATATAAGTAGGTATAAGATCAAGCAATCTCATTTTCATTCATAACAATCATTTATCCTTTCTTTTCTTTTTCCCATTTTAGAAGCTCAACCATTTTTCATCTCTTCAATTCACCCATATATACAAAACCCTCATTCCATTTTTTTTTATCATAAACATGGCAGCAAGCATGCAGATAAACAGTGGGTTCTGCAAAACAACACCAATTATCAAGAATTCATGCTTCAAATCCATTTCTTGTCAAGCTAGAACGGTTTCGATGCGAAGCGGAAAACCCAACTTGTATCAGATTCTTTCTCTTGATTCAAATGATGTTAGCCTAGATAAAATCAAGAAAGCCTACAGAGAGAAAGCACTTGAGTTTCATCCAGATACTCGTCCGGCATCATCGAAAGAAGAATCGACAAAGCGATTTATCGAGATCAAACTAGCTTATGAGACCCTTTCTGATCCTGTTTCAAGAGAACTTTATGATTTTGAATTTGGTTTGATGAATTCAAAGGATAGGAGTTATGGGAGTTGGTGCATGGACACTAAAAGGGCTTTCTCAAGGGAGATATGGGAAGGGCAACTTCAAGGACTGAAAGAAAGGTCAAAGCATAGACCAGAGAGGGGGAGAAATCAATGTGTATCTTTGTAGATGAAATTTTTTATCAGCTTTCCTATTCAATTTCTTTCTTTCTTTTTTTTTTTTTTTTTTTTTTTTTTTTTTTTTTTTTTTTTGAATGATATTCATTTTCATTTTGTTCACAATAAAGCATATATTTTTGCAAAATTTCTATCCTTATATATATTTAGTTTAGCTTGTCCTTCTTCATATATAAATTTTGGGAAAGTAGGATTCAGTTATTATATTTTCAAGAGTGAAATAAACCAGTCTATGATATATAGATCTCTCTTTCATTTATTGTTTTCTCCCAATTTGCAGATTATGTTGTGCTTTCTCTCTCTAAATCACTTACTTCTAATATATATCTCATATTGACAAAAATAAAGAAACATTAGTCCTTATTAATTAATGGATCAATAATATGACTTAATTACTGCCACTTGGGTGAGTTCTGATGCGCTACAAGTGTATTAGAGGCGCTTAACAGACGGAAGTAAGAATCACGACCACCTTCAGATACTCTAATAGGTCTTGGTTTCTTAAGGAAGGAGAATGTATATTATCACACATTCGAGAAGGGTTATACATTTTTAAGTCAATCAAAGATGATTAACCTAAAAAGTTATTGGATACATTCAGGGGTGGCTCCACCATATCAGGGCCGGCGGGCTTGATGGGCGACTGCCCACGGCCCATGATATTACGGAGGCCTAAAATTACATCTTTAACAATAGTGCAAGCTAATCTATTGTAGATAAATAGTGGTTAAATACTCTTATTGATGCTAGTTCGATTCTTGATCTTGACAGATTTTGGTTTTATTTATTTATTGTACTAATATATGAATTTACCGTTAAATCCTTGTAATATATTGACACTAACGAAAAATCTAACCTAGCTGACCGCTCGGGGACCATGAATTGAATGATATGTCGGACAATATTAAACTTCATACTATAACTGATTATTTTGCATCTAGATATGCAAATAGGTTTTTTTTTTTTAATGATCAATTTGTTTTCTTGTCACTGTAGTTATATTGTTTATCGGCGTTTCGTAATCTTTTGATGTTGTTTGTGATGATTTTGTTTCAACTATTGTTATTTTCGCTCAACTAATTCAATATTCTTTTTTTGTTTTTGACATTTGTAATATTTTGTTAGATATTAACCTTACTATTTTCTTGAACATGATATAAATTGTGTTACTTATGTATAGAAATTATTTTCTTGTAAATTAAAAGTGTGCCATTTTCCAAAATTTACCACAGTCGACCCATTAAGTCTTAGGAACGACATTCACCATATTTTAACTTTTATTCTGCTATCTGCGCTAAAAGTTAATATTGTTTACTCAGAAGAGTGTCTAATATGATGTACAGAAGAGTGTGTAATATGATGTACTTAGCAGTATTAAGAAAATTGACGATTTTTAATTACATTCTAATTTTTAATGTAATTTAATTGCCTTATTAATCAGTTCTCTAATTATAAATGTTAACTGAGACTGATAAAACAATGCAATATGTCCTAACGTAAGGTAAAAAACAAAGGGCAACTTTACGCATATAAGCATAAATGCGTTTCACGCATTACACATATATGGACGAAAACTGCAAAAATAAATAAATAAATAAATAAAATAAAATCTAATCTAAGCTTCAAATAAAATCTAACCACCACCAACCCCTACCCCTCCCTCCCCCCCCCCCCTCCTCCTTTACTAGACGCCGAACCTTAGTGTTAGGGGTGATTTTATACGCTTTATAAGGATATATTTTATATCAATTTCCCATATGTGGATGTTTTTCATGTAAATGCCTTTATATCAAGTATTGAGCAAGTGATGTTTTTAATGGGTTAGTTGCAAAATTGTATGATTTATGTGTAAAATTGATGGTTTTATATTGATTTGGAAAATACTACATTTTTGCAATGTGTTTGATGTATTGTAGATACACAATTTCGACCAAGAAGAGGATTAAAAGAGGTTAACAATCGGATTAATGAAGAGGAGAAGAGATAAAGATGAAATCGATTGAAGATGAAGATGAGAAGATCGATTTTTTTGAGCAAGCTGAACGTTCGTTCAATGTCCCGTCCAGTGAACTAGCGTCCAAAGAAGTGGACTGGCGTCCAAGGGGAGTTTTTGATTCAGGATGTTCAGATTTTCAGTGGACGAGCGTCCAAATTAAAGAAGGACGGGCGTCTGATCATGACTCGGCCCGATTCGAAGATTTCAAGCAGAGTGGACGGGCGTCCAACACTCTAGACGGGCGTCCGCGGCCGACATGCTGGAACCGACTTAAAATTCTATATATAGCCGCATTATCTCAACCCTAATCATATCATATCAATTCGACTGCAGCCACCAGAAAACCCTAAATTCTGAAGCCGAGTTGTGCTCGGTCGGCCAAGCCTTGGTGCTTGGTCGACCGAGGGTTAGATTAGTTAGGTTTTTTATTTTGTTTCGTTTTCTCTTTCGATTCATGAGGATGGCTTGAAGCTGTGAACTTGGAGCAGCCATGGGAGATTTTTCAGCAGCGTTTTATTTCTTCCTTTGGTTATTTTGTGAGTTTAATTTAAAGCTTGTTTCTTTCCTTTGATTATTTATTATGCAACGCATATCGAGAGATTGTTGTTATTGATGTTTACCGTATGACGAGAGTCGGTGTAAACCTTAGATCACCATAGGAAAGATGGGATTTTTAACCTTGACATAACGAGAGTTGATAGGTTAGATTTCTAGGTTGCTAGATTGAGAGATCTTACACCTTGTTTTGATAGCGTCAATCTTATAGATCGAGAGATGAAAGATTGATAGGCGAATTATCTACGAGAGTAGAATTCATACTTATGAGAGGTGAACCACATCATTAATTAGATCATCGTGAGATAATCCAGAGGAGAAGAATAAGGGTTGGAATGGTGGATCATGGTTTGTTCGATGTTGATTTGCTTCATCATTATCATGATTCGTTAGTTCTATCGTTTTTTCTTAGTTGTAGCTTTATTTATTTATGTTTTTATAACGATCTTTCCTGGCTTTGGGTGACAATCCTCTGTCGATTTATCTTTTCGTTTTGTTATTTTAGGTATCAATCTTAGGAAAATTAATGAACTAGATACCCCGATTCCCTGAGATCGACTCAGGTATTAATCGCTATACTACGATCCCTACACTTGGGGAATACCGGATTTATAAATTTATTACTTGTTATTTTTCATTGCATAAAATCCGTGACACTTAGCTGTTTTTGCTTTCGTAAAGTATCCCCAGACAATTATCCGAAACTAATCCTTTGAGGTACTGTCGGAACCCTAGCTCTTTTAAGCCACCATTGTACGCCATCTATGACGAATTCCGTCATGGAAAACCCCACTCTAACCGATTCTAGAGAGGATATGGAGGGAAGTATGAGGAGATTTAAGAACTGGCCTCTCAAAGAGCAATTAGTTGTATCGGAGGGGTGCATGGCTCCTTCGATCTGGCAGCAACGTGGAGGGGTACCAATTCCGCAAGGTGAGGAAGACGGTGTAGAAATATATACTAGAGAAGGTGAGCCCTTTATGCATCAATAAGAAATAGCATAATCAAGAGAGATCAATGAGAATCCGGAAATATTTCCAAGTTCTCTAATGATTATTATTTTTGGTACAAAAATAAATAGGGTTTCTTAAAGGGCACCAAATTAACACTAAATCCACATTGGACACCCAAACAAGGTTTCAAAATAGGCATGTATTCGGATGCTTTTAAGATACAAATATAGAGGGTGGCTAAATCAAATATGTAATAGAGAATGACAGAAAAAGGGAAAAAGAGAAAGCAATAATGCATGACATTGGTACTAGCTAGACTGGCTGACTGAACAACAGTGATGACAATAATTAATTGATATGACTGAATGGTTACAGTGATAATAATAATATCGGTTTCTAAAATGTCTGAATGTATATAATGAAATTAGTGCAATATGGTCATGAGTACTATGCATTCGTAATGCCCATGAAGGGGGAAAGACACATCTCATGTAACCCCATGATGGAGATGTAATGAATAATAATTAATTAATGTCGTCATGACATTATTCTCGAATGTAAACCGTGAAGGAATGGCATCTCTTGTAACCCCCGGATGGCAAGGTAATAAGTAATAAACGAAAAGTAGTATCCAGTATCTTGTAGCTAAGCAATGACCAACTAGATGCATACGTGCAACGATACTTAATGTCATGATATCTACTTGCAATTATATGAATGGAGCAATCTATAGTAATAATAGTGCAAATTACAAATTACTAAAATTATTGCCCTTAAAACATGACTAAATGATGACGGTATGTTGAATGGACTCTGAGAGGCTGTCAAGGCAAGGACACCACCGTCTCGGTGGCATCCACTACAGGACGGGTGGCCTAAATGCTAAAAAATACAAGCTACAACGATTTTACTTATTCAACACGGAGACTCTTCAAATTTTGAACAAACAACGAACTTTTACGGTGCTCACAATTTCTCTTCAATTGATGCAAACACTACTATATTATATACCTATATTTTCTACTTAAGTGCTTGCAAATTCGTAAGCTTACACTCTTCACTAAATGTACTTAACCACTGGTTTAACCAGACCCCGATAGTTCATATATAGTTAGCCGGTTGAACCGAAACGTTTACCGGGTTTGAATGAGACGTTTCGTTAAACATGTTGATACTAGCTTGAATCGGCCTGAATTTACGGCCTGGTCAATGGATTTGATGGTCGGTCTTCCATACCAGATTGGGTTTAATAACTATATATGCTTTGAAAGTTCATTTTTATTGTTGAAAATCAATAAATTATGGAAGGAAGTGAAAATGTTAAGATGAACGTGTGTAGATATACGAGGAATATGTGTTTCTCCCTCCGTTTTATTCTAAGTACATTTGAAATTTTGTTTTGTTCATATATATTTGTCATTTTTGAATACCAATACATCATTTATTAAAAAAAAAAAATCTATTCTTACTTGTATTTCCCATATCCCCAAGAAAAATCATTTCCCAATGTCATGTGATTATGGATGTTAAAGTTATCCCACATTGGACATTTGATATTGTATCACCCACCATATTAAGAGATGAACTTCCCTCACCTCAAAAACCTAGGCTTTGTGGATGGGATATGGATTTGGGCCTAGATTTTCTAAATGACATCATTGTCATCCCTTATTGTGCAAATGTTAGCCTTTTTGTTGGCCTTATGTGTTCCTTTGTTGGCCTTATGTTCCTTGTGTGCCATGTGGCTCAGGCTCTTAGGCCCACACTTGAGGGAGCGTATTAAAGTTGTCCCATTTTGGGCACTTGCTATTGTATCACCCACCATATTAAGAGATGAATTTCTCTCACCTCACAACTTAGTTTTGGGTATGAGGCTACACCTCTTATATGTGTTCGGGTCTAGAATTTTTACATTGTATCAAAGCCACCCCTTTATTTGGCAAGTGTTAGGCCTCTTTGTTGGTCTTATAGTGCTTTTATATACCTTATGTGTCATGTGATTTAGGTTCTTTGAAGAGGCGTCATAAGGACTTCCCACAATGGACACTTGCTATTGAATCGTCCACCATAGTAAGAAATAGATTTCCCTCACCTCAAAAATCTAGGTTTAGGGGATGAGACACCTCCTCTTCTATGGATTTGGGTATAGATAATCTACAATCGATAGTAAAGAAAACTAGGCAATTCAATGGGAAAAAAGTTGGAAGTTGTGAGAGACAAAATTTACTAGCATATACAAGAAAATAAATCACATTATTAATTGGGAGGGAATATTTAATGGAGGGAAAAAATTATAAACTTGTCATTTACAGTATATTTCAGACATATTAATCATTTTATTAATATTTGTGATTCTACTCTATTGACTGTTAAAAACCGAGGGAGTAATTAGAAACAAATTTGGAATTATATCTATTATAAGAAAATGAAATAGCCATGTTTAAGAAGGTGGATGATCACACACATAAACGACCAACAGAGAATTGAAAGGAGAATGTGGATGATGAAATTGTTATTGAGATTAGGCAGCAGATTATTTGTATAGCTCATTCTAATTAATAGAAATAAGCCTTCATTAATTAATGTTGCTGCATTAGCTAGACAACTAATTAAAAATCCTATTTAGTCATAGCTAAATGTATACTACAATCTGTTTACACCTTTTATGGAACAATTCGTATACCTAAATTTAATACATGAAGACCTAGTTACCTCTGGATGGATATGTGCGACCTGGTAGTTGCTCGAATTATTTGATTTGGAAATGTATTTTTTTAATTATCGGATATATATATATATATATATATATATATACCCAAGAATATACAACTGCATTTTGACCGGTAAACATTACTGTCTCAAGCCGGTTGGCCGGTACACGTACAGAAGTACAAGTTAAGGAAATTAGGGAAGAATGACCCATTCTTCAACCATCTTGTACAAAACTATTACCGGTAGAATTGAGTCACTTGCAATCTACTCCCTCCGTTCCGAAATAAGTGAGACAGCCACATTTTCAATGCAGTATTTATTGTGTTTTTTCTACATCTACCTGTATTTATTAAGGAGTTAAAGAATAAATACAACATTGTATTAATTATAGACTAAAGGGTTTTTAGTCATTTAAACATTCAAATTAAAGCATTAACTCACATCCTTAATATGTGTTGATGATATATAGGCCCATCGGGTCGGATTATTCGTAATTGGGCCAGGCCCAGTATGAAGGTTAGACGATAGAAATAAAGAGCCTGGTCAAGGCACTGACCAGATCAAGCTTCTGGACAGAATAGTCGGAGGAGCAGGACTCCACCATCTTCTGTGCAGCAGTGCTTCTAGACAGGATAATCGGATTAGCATGACGAAGACCAAGTCAGTGGCGGCACAACTACCTACAAACGTGGGTAGATCCCACGTCCAATGAGGTTCAAAGATAACTGACAATAACTCCCCACTAGGTGGAGAAAGATGATCACGATCGCTAGAGATAAAAGGAACATCCTGAACTACGAGGGGGACTTGATTTCAATTCGATACCTGAGTTTGATACGTAGGCAGCTCTCTCGAGGAGTTCAGTCCAAATTCATACATAAATCCAATTGTTCTTATATTACTTTCCTAACTTGAATCATCCAATTACCCGATTGTAAGTTTAAGTTTCATCATGTGTGTTTTTGGAAACTGCATCAATTATTTCGGAACGGGGGGAGTATCCAAAAGGTCTCAGTGTCTCGTCTTCATAATTTCGGGTGAATTTATATTAAAGGTTATAACTTGAATGTCTAGCTAGTTTACACTGTGCAGGTGATCAATGAACTACTGAATAAATTGTGGAGATCCTATGACAATAATATCATCCACATACACTAATACAAACATTAGAACATAATTATGCCTAAAAAGAATAAGGAAGAATCTGCTCTAGACTGTTTGAGACCCCAACTAAGGAGCTGTTCTCTGAAAGTGGAAAATCAGGCCCTAGGAGCTTGTTTCAGGCCATATAGTGCCTTCCTTAGGTGACAACACACATGAGATGGTCTGGGAGGATCCACAAAGCCTTCTTGCTGAACCATGTAGACTAACTCTGTCAGTGCCCCATTAAGAAAGACATTGTTGTTATTGTTACAATTTTTTTCAAAAATAAATATTTTAGTTGTCGTTTGCATACGAGCTGCCATACGAATCAACGTTATCGCAACGAAACGGGGTTCGACCTTATAACACGAATTAGTTCATGAAGTGTTTCATGCATTTTCGAATGCAGGCTCTTTTTCGGATTCATGTTTTCGAACTGATGCACCTTTGCATGCGAATGGTGATGTCCCTTACCCTTTCGTGTAAGGATACATCAGTTCGTTTATGGGGTTCCTTCAGCCTATAAGAAGGCACAGCATGCGAATGAATTTTACATAAGTCAGAAAGCATCATCAGACCAAAAACTTGAGTGTCCTCGGGTTTGATTCAAACAAGTCACTGTTTGAATAATTAAACACATCTATTGTATCCTGAAAGAGATTTTCGTTTAATCCCTAAGTGACCATTGTGTGGGACGAAACATCTCCTCAAAGACAACGTTCTTACGTGTCTTGAAGATATTCATAATCAGTCAATATCCTAAGTACTAATTTTTCCAACAGATATCCAGCTGATTAATAGGCAAATTGATATAATTAGCCTGAATTAATCCATTTCTTTGCTAATTAATATTATATACATATTGATAAAGTTTTTTTTATTTATAAAATGAGAAATCTTGAATATACTCCCTAACAAAATACGTTTTAGCCCGTATTTCAACACAAATGCAAGTAAAATTGGCTTAATATACTGGATTGTGCCGGCTGTTCAACTAGTTGTATAAAGATTTTTAGGTTTCAAACAAGTATATATGTAATTAGCTAGCAATATAAAAGTCATTAGAACTCTATCACATATTTAATTATTTATATAAAACAAATGGATAACTTTAGTTTTTCTTTTGATTATTTTCTGCTTTAACGCTGATTGAGTCATATTTTGAATTAGCTCACATTGATAAAAATATTAAAATTGATGTTTATGTATTAGCTAGTATCCAGTATGACCAACGCCTGGTCTTGTATATATTAAACTATAAACTGTATCCAATACATTTGATAGTATTTGGAAAAATTACACAAATAATTAAATAACCGCACGTTTGGCCAATAGAATATTTTTATTTGACCAGATAACGATTTCTTTTTAATAAGCGATGACATTTGTTGCAAAATCCGCACGGCCGGTGCATAGGGGAAAAAAAAAATCTGTACGGAATTAGGGAGCAACGAAATATTCTACATTTCGTATGGACTCCACCTGTCCGGCCGGCTAATTCATGTAACATTTAAAATGCAGCCATTTGCAAGCCAGCTTTAAATAACGTTTTGAATTAAGTTAATAATTAAACAGCTTATAGAACTTTTCAAACTATGATATAAAAATAAAATATAAACAATAGAGTTACCGAAATTTTCAACTACAGTAGAAAAACTAAGGTAATTATATGTAAATATATATAAATATATAGAAAATCTAATGTAGTTATACGTATATATATATAGAGAGAAGAGGTGATAGATTATGGAATAATCCTAAATATCTGTGTAGATTATGGAGTAATTGTGAATATCTTTGTATTATTAGTTTCCTAAAATATAGCCTTAGTTATAGCCTTATGAGTAGCCATTGTAACAGCTGTGTATTTTGTATATGGGCATTGTTAATGTGTATTAACAACACAATATCTTTCAAGAAGCATCATCACTGTCAAAATTAAATTTTGGGGACGAAATCTGTTATTTCAACCCCCGCAATGTCGAAATGTGTTATTTCGACCCCTAAAAAGTCAAATTTTGCACATGTGTGGTGTTCGAGTATAGTAGGTGTGATGCCATTAACAATGCCTTTTGTATATATTCATTGAACGATGAAAGGAATAGACACGGAATTATATTCTTTCATGGTATCACGAGTCTAGGGTTTTCTCCTTCGCTTCCGCAGCCACCCTAATCGTATCCTGTCCGTCTTTCATTTTCCTCGTTTTCTTTTTTCTTTTTTCTTTTTTCTTTTTCCGTTCTCTTTGCAACTCACCATGTCGGACACTCCCAAATTTCACCTGCTTTGGCTATCACCAATGTGAAGGCTCTAATCCCCATCACATTGGACTTGGAATCGAGACAGTACCATTCACGGGCGGCGTTTTTCAAGGTTCAGGCACAGGTTCATGACGTGCTTGATTATATCATTCCTCCTACGGACGCTACAGAGAAAGAGGCTTATGCCAAAGCCAAAGCCGAGAATCTCCCTCTCTGGAAGCGGCTTGATGCAACGGTTTTTGCAATGGATTTATGCCACAGTCTCCGCCGACATCCTCACCTCCATTGTCATTGATGATGATTCGGCTGAACATGCGTGGAAAAGCGTTGCTGAACTCTTTCATGTCAATAAAAATTCACGGGCTATGTATCTGAATAAAGAATTCACCAACACCAGTCTTGCTGAATTCCCTTCAACGAATGCGTATTGCAATCGTCTCAAGAGTCTCGCCGATCAACTGCACAATGTCGGGGCACCCGGCAATGATCACGGTATGGTTTTAAAAATGCTTCAAGGTATGACGGAACAGTACTCGAATTTTGTCACTGTGATGCAAATTAAGAAAACCTTACCTAGTTTTACTACGGCTCGGTCCAAACTGGCGTTGGAAGAAACCACCGTTATGGAGCGGGCAAAGCAAGAATTTGGTTCCACTTCCCTTGTTACAAATAATTCCTTGGCTAATGAAGGTTCCGTCTTCCAACCCCCATCAAAGCAATAATTCCAATGGTTGTGACCAGTCCAATAGAAACCGCAACAATAATAATATGAACCGCAATAAAAATATCGGTGGTGGTCGTCGGAAGGTTGGTAGGGGTGGCCAGGCTGGTGGTGGACGAAGTGGCAATCGCGGGGTGGTCAGGCCGCCGGTGCTGGACAGCCGGTGAGGCAGCAGTGGACTCAACCTCCCTGGTGGGTGTTGATACAAGCTCCATGGGCAATGCAGCTACGGCCCAATGGACGTAACATCGAAACATCGTATGCGCTCTGACTTCAATAGACGTAATGGACATCAAATCAGTCATGCACACGATGTCCCCTCTCCAGCCTGTCCAAATTGGTACATGAACACCGGGGCAACATCTCACATGACGTCCGCACAGGGTAATCTCTCGTCTTATTTTAATTTGAGCAAAAATAATGGCATTACTGTTGGTAGCGGTCAATCCATTCCAATTCATGGTTTTGGTCATACGTCCTTGCCTCCCCAAAACCCACCCTTATCCCTTAACAATGTCCTTCATTCTCCTCAACTAATTAAAAATTGGGTGTCCGTAAGAAAGCTTACTACTGATAATAATGTGTGCGTGATGTTTGATACGTTTGGTTTTTCTGTGCATGATATACAGAAGGGGACGTGTGTCGTGAGATGTGATAGCACGAGTGAGCTTTATCCATCACTTCCACCAGCCAAAATCAACACGTACGTTTTCCTCATTCTGCTTTTGTCACATCCACTCTTTGGCATGATCGCTTGGGTCGCCAGAGCACCTCTGTTTTAAATTCGCTTCGGCAAAATAAAATGATTGATTGTACCATTGCTAGGTTCACTGTTTGTCAATCTTGTGTTCTCGGAAAACATATTAAGTTGACTTTTGTTGCTTCAACATCTGTTGTGTTTTTTCCTTTTGAAATTATTCACTGTGATCTTTGGCATCTCCCATTTTGAGTTCTTCGAGACATCGTTATTATATGCTTTTTTGGATGATTATTCTAAATATTTGTAGACTTTTCCCATTGCTAAAAAATCACAAGTCTTTTCGATTTTCACAAAACTCAAAAATCATATCCGTACTCAGTTTGAACGTGACATTAAAACTGTCCAATGTGATAATGGAGGGGAATTTGACAATCGTCATTTTTGGCAATTTTGTGAGTCGAATGGCATTTCTTTCCGTTTTTCATGTCCCCACACTTCGTCGCAAAATGGGAAGGCCGAAAGGAAAATTATGTCCATTAATAATATCATGCGAACTTTTCTTCTTCATTCTTTTCTACCACAGTCCTTTTGTCCTCATGCGCTACAAATGGCAACATATCCTCTTAATATAATTCTGAGTCCCCTACTCTCCAACGAGTCCCTACTCAAAATATTGTACCACAAAGATCCCTCATATTCACACCTTTTAGTTTTTGGTTGTTTGTGTTATCCTCTGTTTTTCAGTCTACTATGATCAACAAACTCCAAGCCCGTTCTACTCCTTGTGTTTATTTGGGTCTTCGTGGTTACAAGTGTTTGGATTTGTCGAGTAATAAAATTATCACTTGTCGGCATGTTTATTTTGATGAAAGTAAATTCCTTTTTCTAAGGTGCAAGACCCATGCCCCACTGTGTATGATTTTTTAGATTGTGGATTTTCCCCTTACACGATCCACCACCTTCAACATCAATCCTCACCTTCATCTTTGGTCCAGCCCTTGTAAACCCATCACCCATGCCTCAGCCCTCCAAAAGATCACCAGATAAGACCACCCAGCCGTGTTAATTCCTCCACAGCCTACTCCTTCACACGGTCCCGTAACCCGCAACCAACATGGTATATATAGGCCCAATCTTAAATATAGTTCTGATCATGCTTATACTTTCCATGTTACAAAATCCCCCCTTCCCCGTACCCCCCTGGCTGCTCTTCGTGACCCAAACTAGAATGGCTATGGCAGATGAATATAATGCTCTGATTAAAAATAGGAAGTGGGATTTGGTGCCACGTCCCCCTGATGTTAATTTTATTCGGTCCATGTGGATTTTTACTCATAAAGAAAAGTCTGATGGTTCTTTTAAGAAGCATAAAGCCCGTCTTGTAGGTGATGGTAAAACTCAACTGGTTGGCATTGATTGTGGTGACACATTCAGTCCGGTAGTGAAACCGGCCATGATTCGTATAGTCCTTGGCCTTTCACTATCGAACAATTGGAAGATTCATCAGTTAGATGTCAATAATGTTTTTTTGCATGGCGAGCTTAAGGAGGTAGTTTATATGCATCAACCTATGGGTTTCTGGGATCCTTTGCATCCTGATTATGTTTACTTCGTTAGACCATGTATGGTCTTAAGCAGGCTCCTCGTGCTGGTTTAATCAATAGACCCCGATACTTTTCGGTTCATTTATCGGCATGGGTCTGATTTGGCCTACCTCCTGCTGTATGTTGATGATATTATCATGGCTGCTTCTACTGATGCTCTCTGTAAATCCATCATGGCTCGGCTTAGCTCTGAGTATGCTATGAAAGACTTAGGCCCTTTGACTTATTTTTTGGGCATTCGTGTGACTCGACACAGGAGAGGTTTGTTTCTATCACAATGCAAATATGCCGCAGACATAATTGATCATGCTGGTATGGTCTCATGTAAACCCTCTCTTACTCCGGTTGACACTAAACCGAAGGTCAGGGCTACAGAAGATGCTCCGTATGATGATCCGACAAATTATCGCAGTCTTGCAGGTGCTCTACAGTATCTCAAATTCACTCGGCCAGATATTTCTTATGCTGTTCAATTTGCCTGAATATGCATGACCCCTAAAATGCCTATATGAACGCTCTGTAGCGTATCTTACACTATGTTCAGGGCACACTTCATCTTGGTTTACACTTCTATCCCTCCTCAGTTGCGGATCTTGTTGGAAGTAGTGCCCAAAAGACAATTTATATAATTGTTTTTATAATTAATAAATGACAGATTTATTCTCATCTTATTACTTGCTTCATTCTTGTAAGTAATACACTACTGAAAACCCCAAGTCGTATCAAATGTAGCCATATAACTTAGTTTGTGTCACACATAAGGATTAATTTTATGGTGATACACTTGAAATGTTAGTCTGTGGTGAAGTTAATCAAAGTATGAGGTCTATTGATTAAACCACCATTAATGCGCCCAGAACACTTTATGGTGTGACCGTCTTATCCGGACCGTCGACATTGGTTGTCTAAGTGGGGCATTTATATATGATGAGAGTCATATAGGACATGACCGATTTAATCTGCGTTTCTCATATAATTTCATGATTGAGAAATCTTATTAAATCACAAGATGATCATGTATGGATTAACATTTTTCCTGAAGTGATTGCATGCTCTTACTGGTTTCAGGATAGGGTTTGATGTGTTCGTTAAGGATCCCTAAGAGGCGCGGTCCGAATCACTTTCACGTTGGCACTATTCTGGAATGAGTGAGAAGTGTGTGTCTCATAGATATGGAATCCATTCTTTACTGCGGGAAGTAGAAAGACAATCCCCTTATTTGTTAATCCTAGAAACTGATCGATCCGCGGAGTTCGTATTGGTTATGAACTAATTGATCACTAGTGGATTAATGGTAAATAAGAATAAGATGTATTGAAGAAGGTTTAAGGAAATAATCATGCTTCATTACGGATAGTCTATGGAGGGTTAGTCTGTATGTAATGATTATATCAATGGACACTTATCAACTCGACTCGAAGTTTTGAGAATAAGTTATATCTATAATCGATAGAGTTTAGTTTCGGATTTATGGTGGCATAATTCCGGAATTAATAAGTTGAGTAGAAATATTTTGTTTGATGAATATTTTATTCATTTTATTGTAGCTACTGGTTATAGGTACATGGTCCCCGGATTGGCTCCTAACACTCGAGTGTTTTCTCGTTTTATGGAACCTCAAGAATATTTTAAAAAGTTGGTCTATTTAATTAATATGCAATATTATTTATTTGGTAAATAATATGTAAAATAGAAAAGACATTTTCTATTAAAAATGACAAATTAATGGCGCCACATATTATGGATAAATTAGGAGAAGAAATTTTCCTAGATGATCTCATATGTGTAATTGATTAATTATCTATTTGGTGGATAATTAATGGAAAAATTAACAGATTATTTTTTTGGGAATTATCTCTTATTTTTATGGAAAAATTTTCTTTTCCTTACGGGAATAGGTAATTGTGGTGTGAAAATGATAACTCTCTTGACTAGTTATTTTCCTATATAAAGAGAGTTTCCTAACACAATATACACATAAAATTGCGCCACAATACAAATAAAAATGAAGACAAATTAGTTTCTTGTCTTAGTCATTTAGAGAAGAAAAACCTAGGGTTTTTCTTGTGCATATTCGAGGAGGATCTATGACGCGGATCGACGTCCACCTGTCATCGCTAGGAGATACAATCCGGAAGACTGCGGATTCTCCATTGGTCGATTATTTCTCATCTCTCTCCGGTTTGGGTAAATCTACTAAGCTTCTAGTAGTTATTAATTATCTATGCGAATCGAATCGTGGTAAAATCGCATACGAATTTATTCGTAGCTTCCGCTGTGCATGATCGAGTGTCTCGATCGGTGCTGTGAATCAGATCTGACGATCCAATTATGGATCGGATCAAGATTCGGGTTTCTGAATATCCAGCATGTGGTATCGGGGCAAGGTTAAAGCGATTTTGCAATCATGATTGTATAATTAATTAATAAGGAGTGGAATTGAATAAATATTGCATCTTTTATATTTTTTTATAAATGCATGTTGAATGTTTTGGTTGACAAGATGGATTGGGGTTGGTACTTGTTACCGTTAGATCTATTTTAAACCCGTTTTAAGGGTATAGGAAATCATGTAATTTAATTTTGCAATTTTAATTTTCTAGTTTTAATTAATTCAGCCGAAGGCCCCTTTAAATTAATTATACACGAAGACATGAAGAGTAAAAGACACAACACAGTGGTCAAGACACACGTTGAATGGTGTGCAGACCCGAGTTTGATTCCCCTTGGCCGTATAATATTCTGAATTTTTTTTTTGGTTCGTTAATATTTTTTTTTTATGGTTCAAATTTTTTTTTATGATTCGAAAAAAAATCGAAGAAAAAATAAAATAAAATAATAAGCCTAGGGTTTTTCTTGTGCATATTTGAGGAGGTTCTATGACGCGGATCGACGTCCACCAGTCGTCGCTAGGAGATACAATCCGGAAGACTGCGGCTTCTCCCTTGGTCGATTATTTCTCATCTCTCTCCGGTTTGGATAAATCTACTAACCTTCTTGTAGTTATTAATTATTTATGCGAATCGAATCGTGGTAAAATCGCATACGAATTTATTCGTAGCTTCCGCTGCGCATGATCGAGAGTCTCGATTGGTGCTGTGAACCAGATCTGACGATCCAATTATGGATCGGATCCGGATTCGGGTTTCTGAATATCCAGAATGTGGTATCGGAGCAAGGTTAAAGCGATTTTGCGATCATGATTGTATAAATAATTAATAAGGAGTGGAATTGAATAAATATTGCATCTTTTATATTTTTTTTTATAAATGCATGGTTGAATATTTTGGTTGACGAGATGGATTGGGTTGGTACTTGTTTACCGTTAGATCTATCGTAAACCCATTTTAAGGATATAGGAAATCATGTAATTTAATTTTGCAATTTTAATTTTCTGGTATTAATTAATTCGGCCGAAGGCCCCTTTAAATTAATTATGCGCGAAGACATGAAGAGTAAAAGGCACAACACAGTGGTCAAGACACAGGTTCAATGGTGTGCAGACCTGAGTTTGATTCCCCTTGGCTGTATAATATTCTGAATTTTTTTCGGTTCGTAAATAATTATTTTTTATGGTTCGAATTTTTTTTAACGATTCGAAAAAAAAAACGAAGAAAAATAAAATAAAATAATAAGCAAAGGGGATTCAAACTCAAACGGTGATGAAGGAAAGAAAGAGACTCTTACCAACTTGGCTATAGCAATTTTTGATGAAGAAACAAGAGCAGAAAATCAAATACTTGAGGCGGCTGAAGAAAATAGTAGATTGATATTTTCTTTTATGCTTAGGATTTATTTATTTATAGATTAGATACGGGGGTACCAACGGTCCATCTCATTGGTTTATTTTTCGCATTTATTTTCTTGAATGATTATTTATGTGACATAACCATGCCATGACATGCATCATATTCATGAATTCCACTCCTAGCATATACATACATGTAGATAATTAATCGTGATATTAATTAGGCATGTATGAGATGTAATTAATTTAGGTAATAAATTAAATTAATTAAAACGAACGGAATTTTATCGGGATATAAAATTCACATGATGAAATAAAATTTACTCAGTAAATTTAATTTTGGGATCTAAAAATCATCCGTGGATTTTTATTATGAGTGACTACATAAAAGAATTTTAATAATTGAAAATTTAGAAAATCCGGAAAAGTTGGACACCAACTAAGCTTAAGGGTCGAAAATTGGTTCGGGCGGTCAACTAGGCTTCTGCTCGACTCGACTTGTCCGTCCAAGTGCGGGGTTAGCTACGGGGGTCCGGCAAGGTCAAGCTATCAGGCGAGTTGAGGCTCAATGGGGCAACCTTAGTCCGATTTTCAACCCAGCACCCGCACCCGCACACGTGCGACATTAGCGTGGGGGGTCCGGCAAGGTCAAGCTATCCGGCGAGTTTCAGCTCAATGGGACATCCTTAGCCCGATTCATCCAGCAGTCGTATATGAACCAACAAAGATGACGGGTCGGCTTAGCCAATCCCGACACCGTTCGGTGAACTCGGTTAAAGCTCAGCCAGGGTTTAATACCGATAAGTTGGTGATTGCCTTTCAAGATTTATTGTTTTCAAATTATTGAGATAAAATTCTACAATCCTAAAATTTTATCATCACTAATTAGGACTTTAAAATTCTTTTGTGAATTTTAGTTGTGTAGTGTCTACACAATAAATTTCTAAATATTCGAAAAATTGGAAAAACATGAATATAGTGTCACTAGTTAGACGGTATTTGGAACCGATAAACTAGTGGGAGCTTTAAATTTTATGATTTATTTTTTTTTGAATTATTAGAAAATTCATAAAGTCCTAAAGTATTGGGATTATAAAATTCTTGGTGAATTTTAATTTTGTAGCGTCTACGCGAGGAATTTTAATAAATCCATAAAATTGGAAAATCATGAATAAGTGAAACTAGTTAGACGGTATTTGGAAACGATGAACTAGTGGGAGGATTAATTTAAATATTCATGATTTATTGTTTTTCGGATTATAAATAAATTCTGAAAATCCTAAAAGACAACCTAATTTTCAAAATAACGAGTGGGAGCAGGGAAGGTGACAACCGACCCCACGGCCTCTACTGTTGACACAAGCCCGTGAGGGAAGGGTGACGCCTCGAGCCGCTTTGATTACGGCCCCCTGTGGATGGCCTTCACCCCTGTCAAAATTCAAGGCCTGGTCTCCGAAAGGATAGGATTTTGGGTACTCGTCAAGTCACTGACCGACCATGCGGCGGCATACTCGGGGCGTACTTTGAGGTCTGAAACAGTAGGTCACACTCATAAGGATATTTTTGGAAATATCTTGGCTAAAAAAGGAAGGTAATCAACAATTAAATGGAGAGGCCTGATTCTTAATTGTTTAATTGTTGAGAGAGATTGTCTCAATTTAACCGTCATTGTGCTGATACCGACCTTGCGGCGGCAGTATGATGTGAGGTTAAATCCTTGGAATGGTAGGATAAACTGCATGCATGACATCATGTTTATAATTCCTAAAAGCATTATTTGTTGTGGTGTATGATTTGATTTATATTTCTGTCTTGATTTATTCTTTACAACTGCATATTATCTCATGGTATCTAAACTGCTAAACATGATAAATTGACTGATGATGACTTCGTAAAAGTGGAAAAGTAACAAGAACGTTGAACTCAATAATCGAGAATGCAAATTAATTTTTAGGAAATGGATGTTCCTCTTGAGCCTACAAACTTAAGTGACATCAATAAGTGTGTCACTTCTTTGTCACTCGTGATGAGCGGGAGACAAATTAAAATTAGTTCAAAGATGGCGAGAATGATTTGGTATCAATCTCATTTGGACATCCACGATTAACGAGTAGTGTCTACTCATATGAACTGCCAGTTCACGGCCATTTCCTTTAAAGAAAGCTAAGAATGGGAAGGTAAATGTCTACAAGTATAAGTCATCTAAACTAAATAAGTTAAAGGCTAAACCAAAATATTAATCAAAGAAAGTAAAGGATAAGGAAAGTGATTTCAGATCACTAACCTATGAATCCTTATAGACTTTCTTAACCGAGTAATTTGACTCGAAAGCTAAAGTTCTTTTCCAAGAACAAGGTTGCTGAGCATTCATGATAAAAGAGAAGACAACGGGCAGTTATTTCAGCTAAGATAGTGGGAGTGATATAAGGAAATAAATTTCGGATTTTAATCCTTGAATATCAAAGAAATATAATTTCTGTTTTCAGATTCGTTGGAACAATTGGATTCACTTTCACATCGATAATATACTTGCCTCAAAGAAAGTGAATATGCCATTTGTATACGATTATGAGGCTCAGACTTTTGTCTGATAAAGTCAAAACCACTAAGTAATGTTGAAAATGTATATGTAACACATCATAAGCTAATAAGACAAATGGTTTCCATATTTAGATAAATGATTCTTCAGCATCTATTTATTAGTGCATATATCCTATAGATAAGATCTGAAGACTGGTTAAGGGTGATTCCTAACTCCCAGTCTAAGAACACTATCTCAAAGGAAAAATGACTAAGTAAGCTTTCAATTAGGAAAGGTTAATAGAGCTAAAGAAGTATCATAACTTGTTCATATTGACCTTCGGGGTCTTATGAAGGATACAAGCTAGTGGGAGCTTTCGAGTAATAGACCTTCTTTGTCTAATGACTACTCAAAACGCCGATTAGTTTATCTAAATATTTGGAGGAATCTCTGATATTACCAGAGAAACGATTATTCCATGCTCAGACATAGGCTATAGCATAGTTTTGGCACTGATGCTTGGCCTACCTCCGGGTGAAATGATTTCTCTGAAAGGATAAACCATGTATTGTCTTGTATAGTTATTGATAAGCTACATTACACTGCTTAACTCAATTAAGATATTGATTGCAAAAATAACGGTTTACATTATTGTGTAACACCGATAAGTCAACCTAGAAGATGCCTGTGAATTTGTGGATACGGAGTGAATTACATTTACCCCACTTCCGCTAATAGAGGTGTTTAGCACTTATGCTTGAAGATAGGACTGGAGATTTTGCATACATGTTCAGATGGTGACTATTCATGAAATATCTTGATACAATGAGTAAAGGTTGGTTATAAGATTCTTAAGATCAGATAGTGACGGTTATACTGTCACAGCCTTTCTGAAAGAATGTTTAAATAACAACCTTGGACCTTGAAGTAAAGTTACTCAATGAGTTACTATCTGATTTAATCAGACCACATCCAACATTGCTTGTTGGGGAATACGCTGATAAATACTACTGAACCAGATCAGAATGTCAATCCACCCAAATGTAGTGAGAGTATTGTTTATCCATTGACCCGCTGTGATTATGCAGACATTACAGTCTGCAAGGGGTGATTGGTAACCTTTGGTCTTTTGGAAGGACTGTATAGGATTCTGATAAAATGAGGTCGGTTTAAAACCTTAAACCTTTATATGGAGTTTTGATACTCCAGGTCTGTTCATACTTCTATAGAACCACCTGAGTGTCTCAGGCCTAGTGGGTGAAATTGGATCTACATGGAAAATAGTTGAATGAATGAGAAAGTTTATCTTTCTAAGCAAAGCCAAGTGGTTTTGGGGGTAACTCCATGAGAAGTAGACAGTTAAACAGGGGTGATGCCCTGAAACTTTCTCACCACTCAGCCTTGCTAGACTCTATGGAAAGCAGAAAGATTAACAGAAGTGATGCCCTGAAACTTTCTTGCCGTACAATGGAGCTTAGATTCATTCGGAACGGAAGGGTTTTAGCATAAAGCCAATGGCAGATTGACTGCCTATGCTTATATCCATTGATGGATTAAAGCAAACCTCTAGGTCATTAAAAGTCACATGTCTTGGAATGTGTGGAATTGACCAGAATATTGATGAGTCTTTTGTAGACTAGAGAATCAATATTGGTAAAATAGTAGATATTAGTGTTAATAAATGACAACACTGCAACAGTTGGAAACAACATGGGTGTGTTATCTGAAGTCAAAAACTGACGAGCCAAAGCTTCTCTGAATCAGAGAAATGGACTATATTCTTAGAATTTGATTCGGTCGAATTCATGAGAACAAGTTGTTGGAAATATCCCATCCATCTTATTGGTTAAAGATGATAATGCATTTTCGAATGCAGAATTCAACGAGAGGTTTCCTACCCAACCCCTCACGGAATAATTCTCTCAATCTTCGGATATAGAGAAAATATGATAGATTCTCTTTTGGATAGAGAAAGTCGGGTTATTAAAAGTCAATAACAGTCGAGTCATGGATTCGGATGTTGAAGGCAGTATAGTACATCCTCAAGTATCTTGAGAGAACAAGGAATCATATGCTTGTGCATTTGGGTACGAACCTGAGTGTCGTTGACTACACTGATTCTGATTTTATGTCAGATTAAGGATGATCGTGAATCGATCTCAGGCTCAGTGTTAACTCATTGTGATAAAGCTACAGTCTAGAGCAATCCAGCACTGCCAATTTGACTTTGTTAGTCGAATACATAGCAGCTTTCAGAGCAGCTAAAGAGGCAGTATGGCTTGGGAAGTTCTTTGTTGGACCAAGAAGTGATTCCAGGTCTCGATGAGCTGATACCATTTTACTGTGAAAACAGTTGAGCGGTAGCTCATGCAAATGATCTTCGCAGTCACAAGAGGTCAAAAGCATATTGAGAAAGAGTACCACCTGTACAAATAGATCGTGTAGAGAGGCAATGTTTCGGTCTTAAAAATCGCCTCAAAACCGACAACCTAGATGATCAGTTAACCAAGTTGTGTGACATCTAGTGTACTAATAAGCACTTGGCGAGTATGAAAATGGGATATATGTCTCATCTGATATAGAGCAAGTGGGAGAATGTATGGATAGATAGAATAAGGGTGAGGTGCTCTAAAAACAATTGTTGCTTGTCTTTATGGGCAAGTGAGAGATTGTTAGATATAGTGTGCCCGATAGACAATTGTTGCTTGTCCTTACGGGCAAGTCGGAGATTGTTGGAAGTAGCCCGAAAGATAATTTATGTAATTGTTTTATAATTAATAAATGACATATTTATTCTCATCTTATTACTTGCTTCGTGCTTATAAGTAATACACTACTGAAAACCCTAAGTCGTATCATATGTAGCCATATAACTTAGTGTGTCGCACATGAGGGTTATGTTTATGGTCCTACACTTGAAATGTTAGTTCGTGGTGAACTTAATCAAAGTAAGGGGTCAATTGATTAAACCACCATTAATGCACCCAGAACACTTTATGGTGTGACCGTCTTATCCGGACCGTTGATATTGGTTATCTAAGTGGGGCATTTATATATGATGTAGTCATATAGGACTGGACCGATTTAATCTGCGTTTCTCATATAATTCCATGATTGAGAAATCTTATTAAATCACAAGATGATCATATATGGATTAACCTTAATCCTGAAGTGATTGCATACTCCTACTGGCTTCAGGATAGGGTTTGATGTGTTCGTTAAAGATCGTTAAGAGGCGGGGTCCGAATCACTTTCACGTTGGCACTATTCTGGAATGAGTGAGAAGTGTGTGTCTCACAGATATGGAATCCATTCATTCTTGCGGGAAGTAGAAAGACAATCCTCTTATTTGTTAATCCTAGAAACTGATCGATCCGCGGCGTTCGTATTGGTTATGAACTAATTGATCACTTGTGGGTTAATGGTAAATAAGGATAAGATGTATTGAAGAAGGTTTACAGAAATATTCCCGCTTCATTACGGATAGTCTATGGAGGATTAGTTTGTATGTAATGGTTATATCAATGGACACTTATCGACTCGACTTGACGTTTTGAGAATAAGTTAAATCTATAATCGATAGAGTTCAGTTTTAGATTTATGGCGGCATAATTCCGGAATTAATAAGTTGAGTAGAAATATTATGTTCGATGAATATTTTATTCAATTTATTTTAGCTACTGGTTATAGGTCCATGGTCCCCGGGTTGGCTCCTAACACGCGAGTGTTTTCTTGTTTTATGGAACCTTCGAGAATAAATTAAATAGTTGGTTTATTTAATAAATATGCAATATTATTTATTTGGTAAATAATATGTAGAATAAAAAAGACATTTTCAATTGGAATAATGTTGAAAGTGGGGCCCCATGTGATAAAATTAGGAAAACAAATTTCCTAGATTATGTCACATGCGTAATTAATTAATTATCTATTTTTTGGATAATTAATGGAAAGAAGATAAAGAGATTGATTTTTTGGGAATTATCTCTTATTTTATGGCAAATATATTTTCCTTATGGGAATGGATAATTGTATTGTGAAAAGGATAACTCTCTCTTTATTAGTTATTTTCCTATATAAAGAGAGTTCCACCCAACACAATGACACAACTTTTATTGGCACCCCATTCACAAAATAAAGGAAGAAAAATTGTCATTAAGAGAAGAAAAACCTAGGGTTTTTCTTGTGCATATTCGAGGAGGTTCTACGGCGAGGATCGCCATCCACCAGTCGTCGCTTGGAGATACAATCCAGAAGATCACGGCTTCTCCCTTTGGTCGATTGCCTATTTCTCTCCGGTTGGGGTAAATCTACTAACCTTCTTGTAGATTAATTTATTATGCAAATCATATCGTGGTAAAATAGTAAACGAATCTAATTTGTAGCTTCCGCTGTGCAAGATCGAGTGTGTCGATCGGTGATGTGAATCAGATCTAATGATCCAATTATGGACCGGATCCGGATTCGGGTTTCTGTATATCCAGCATGTGGTGCCCCATCTAAAGTGAATTGACCATATGGGGGCCCTTACAAAGCGGTTAGGTGATGATGAGATGACATCAACTACTAATGAGAGTCAAATTCCCTATGCATTCTCACACATTTTGACCCTTATTTAAAGCGCATTGAGATAATACATTGATCATATAAGCATTAATTCATGTTATATTATCACTCATGATTACATATCGCACTCAATTTAAATACTTGAGTTTAGTTGATAAATGTGGACGTTTTTTACGTACACGGGATACTTTGACTCTGGCTAGAGCTGCTAATGTTGTTGTACTTAGTACCATACCTATAACAACAAATTGTGGTTAACTGATCAGCTTTGCCATGAAGCTTGCACACCATCCGTCTAATATTAGAGCCTCTACCACCATTTCCTCTACTATTTTTGCCTCTTCTGTTATAATATCCATTGCCTTTACCTCTTGTTGGACCAGAGTTTTGCGGGGCATCTATATGACTAATAAGGTATTATATTACTAAGATGTTAGTCGATGATGAGGTTAGATCAACTACAAGATAAGAATGAAGTCTAGTAAAACCCCTTTTATAGGGTCAAAAGTTGGGATTTGACCTCTTGTCGAATTAGTGACCCAACTCTTGTAGTGATATTAACTACGGCAGACTCATAGTCTTTGTCTGAAACACCAATAGCTCATAGAGTTTATTTTGATTCAGTGATAAGGCAACCATCCGAGAACAATTTATTTGAATATGACTTCATTGAAGCCAAGAAATCTTCCATAGACTTGTTCTCTTCTGATTATTTGGACAAATCATCTTTATACTCAAGCATCTGACTCATGATTGGCTGTTAAAAATAGTTCGTGTGCGTGTGTGTGTGTGTGTGTGCGTGCCAAATTTGTTGTGCAAAAGGGCATGCTCTGTCATATAGCTCAACAACCAACCTGTCACAAGTTGATAAGCGGCACGTTAGCCTCTCTTCTGAGTAAAGGATGTGCAAAGGTAGTATTAGATAGGTAATTACAACGTAGGATTGTGCTAAAACGCCATACAAGTGATCTTGTTGTTTATGTCCTTTAATAATGGGTAGGATTGTGTAATGCCACAGTAAATAATTAGTTTTATTAATCTTAACATTTCAAGTATGAGCTAAATGAACATTAAATGGACGATTATTCCGTGAGAGGATGAGTATAGAAATTGACATGAGTGTGCTATTTGTTGGAGATGGTATCCGAGCTGGACTAAATGTTTACGGTAGTTCACCATATAAACTCAAATAACACTTACGTAATGAGCTTTATTGTAACATAACGAACCTTCTTGTTGTGTCATTTATATCTATGCATATAGGAAAATAAAAGATTAGAAAACATTACTTTTATTTAATTTTTTACAATATTGTCTTTTCGGACACTACTCCTAACACAGAGACATGAGATTTTGATGCCCAAGGAATGGTTAATACAAGGGGGCTTTTATTTGTACCACACTCGATCTACCCGTGCATCATTCTACATGTACACCACATTTTAACCTTTTTTTCGTAGGAGCATTGGGAGATTGTTCCTTAACCACGAAAATTCGTTCTTTAAGTATCATTTTCTTAGGATACAAGTACATATACATATTTTTACATACATAAACATACATAACACACACACACACACACACACACACACACACACACACACACACACACACACATATATATATATATATATAGTTATATTTTTCTAATTTACAAATACACCTCCATATACGTATCATATATTTTACTAAAATCGTATATTTGTCTGTATTGTATCTACGTATCTCGTATACACGTATCCGTACCCATTCACCCTAACAAGGTGATTAGTCTTTTTTTAACAAAAACAATGAAATATACTCCCTCCGTTCTGAATTATCTGAGGCAGTTGTCAAAATTACACATATTAAGAAAAGTGAATTAATGCATTGACTTTAAAATGAAATAACTTAAAAGTCCTTGGATATAATTAATGTGGTATTCTTTTTTATCTATCCTATTGCAATAAATAATGGTAAAACAAGGGAAAATATCATTAATGCCAGATTGGAAATGAATCGCTTCGATATAAAATGGAACAAATTATTTTATCAACTGCCTCAGATAAATTGGAACGGAGGAAGTATATTCTAATGCAATGACTAGTGGCTCACTCTCAGACAGACACTTGTCAAACAAGCATAATACACGGTAGTAGCTCATGATTTGTTAACTTATTTTTTAACACTAATGACACGATTTCTTAACGGTCATTAACTTTTGAACATTCAAAGTGAAACACACGAAAAAAAAAAAAAACAAAAACAAAAACAAAAAAAACCCTCCAAAGAACTTTACCAAAATTTGTTGTATTTATAAGTTATTACTTTTTATTCAAAACTTAAATATCATACTAAAAATGATAGTATTTTTTATTTCGACAATTCAAGAATACATTTGGAAAGAAAAAATGAGAAGGACAAGCATATCGTCCCAAACACTGCAAACAACAACATCTTGGACCAGTTCAAAAAGAAATACTATATGATTACAAAATTAATAAATAAATAAATCGACCAGGAATTTGCATGTGCTGGGATATATATTGAATGTATCAAGAGTTAGGAGTTATGACCTTGCCTTGAAACTATAAGACTCCAAAAGGATTTTTCTGAGACCACGAGGCCAAGGTAGACAAAGTCCATATTGTGCTATCGACACATATTGTTCAAAAAAAAAAGAAAGAAATAAATGAATAATTGTAATATTGCTATTTTTAAGGTGACGAAGCATTGTATGCATATATTGGTGCCACTAGTCATATCACCTCTTATGTTAACAACAAGGGTACCGTATTTTGTTATTTGTTGAGCCCCTAAGTAGAGTTTTAGTGGGCTTTTAGTTTTTTTTTTTTTTTTTTTGAAAGACATCTTATCGCGTTTTTAACATCCGTAAATACAAAAATCAAGTTATTTGTTAGGTATTTATTCACAAAGTCTGTTTTATTTTTGTTTTGAATGTGTTGTTCTTTGACACCGATGCGACAGTGTGTCGCGAAAAGAAAGGGTTCGAATGACACACCATTTCGTAGAAGGGATTTTCATTGGGACACATCATTTTGTTTGTGCATGTTCATTGGGAAACGAAGGCATGACATGAAGGGAGGGCGGGGCTTAGGAGTGAAAAATGAGTTCTATCTATTTTTGTTTGTTTTATTTATTTTTGTGTGTGCATTTTCTTTATATAATATGATATATATAATAAATTAATAATATAGATAAAGTCATAAAATAAAAATAAAAAAAACTTGTTTGTATATATCTATTTTTTTGGGATCAAGTAAATTTTTTTATTTGGGCCTTTATCAATTAGAGTAAAAAAAAATTTAGGCCTTTATCAAAAAAGAAAATTAACATATTATATTAAGTTGGATCGATTAAATCTTCACGATTTTTTTTTTTCTTTTAGCGAAATAAATAACACGTGGTTGGGCACCCGATCTGATTCGCTTAAAACCCGTGGTCTCACGTGGCCTTAGCATAGGGCCGGCCCTGTTAACAACTTGCATATTAACTTTAGTTAAGAAGATTTTGACACATTGTTGGTTAGAAATGGTGAGTCTCAAACCATATTTCACACTGTCACATAACACTCAATACACCACAATCACCCATTCACTTTGACAATATCCTACATATACCTAACATTGGTAAAAATCTATTATATGTTTCAAAAAAATTATTTAGAATCCTGTTTTCATAGAATCCACTCACACAACTGTTTTGTGAAGGATCAAGCTATCAAGGAATTTTGTCTGGAAAAGGTACTTAAAGATAGGACCCTATTGACTAAGGACACTAAGAAGAGTTGTCTTCAATCCAAATTTGAGTCTCCCTTTAGTTTTATTACGAATTCTGTTGGGTCTAAGTCCATGAAAGTCGATCTTTGGCATATAAGGTTAGGACACCCCTCTCCAAAGGTGTTAAGTGTTGATTTCTGTGAAGCTTTCAAGTTAGGCAAACATCATGCCTTGCCTTATCCAAGTTCAAAATCTAAGACATATATTTGTTTTGTACTGATACATTTCGATTTTCGGGGCTGCCTCGGTTAAATCTATTAAGTGTTATATGTACTACATCCACTTTATTGATGACTATATTAGATTTACTTGGTGGTATCCCCTTAAACACAATCTAATACTATTCAAGCTGTTTATCAGTTTAAAACTATGGCTGAACATCAATTCCTTACCGAAATTAAGTGTGTACAATATGACCGAGGGAGATTATAGGTCCCTTACCAACTTGTTACAATCCTGTGGCATTCAAACACTTGTTACAATCCTGTGGCATCAATTCCCTATACTCATGGCCAAATGGAAAAGCAAAAATAAAATGCAGACACGTAGTAAAAATTGGCCTTACATTGCTAACACAAGCCTCTACCACTAAATTTCTAATGGGAAAGCTTCACTCAAGCTTTACAACTTATAAATATCTTACCAACACCGTCTACAACACCAATCTCCATATGAAACCTTTACTATAAAACACCGACTACATGCATCTTAAAACCTTTGAGTGTGTTTGTTACCCTCACAAGGTGTGTCTGTCACATCCAAAGTTCCAATCACAAAGGATATATATGTTAGGAAATGACTAGTTTAACACAACAGAATTTAAAATTTTGATTTCTGATCCCAAGATCGACTTCGTTTAATACAATAAGCACGTTAAGTAGTTTGACGGTACATACCTTGGCTGATTTATAAGATCGACGCTTTGACCGTAAGAGAGAGTAGTATTGTGCGCAAGCCGTCCACGCGTCCGGCCTCTACCGATAATCCACACGAACTCCTCGCCGGAATCCTCCTTGGATTGCCATCAGAAAAATCCGGCTGATAGACAAGCATTTTTTTCTCTCTCTAAACTCACTGCTAGAAGCTCTCTATTTTATCAAGAACAATTACATCTTGGAATTGTGATGTACAAAAGAGCTAGTCAACCCCATTCTTATATAGGGGAAGGTGGCGCCCCTCTATGCTCCTAATCTGATTAGGAGAAGCTTCCCAGAAGATAGATGAAAGAGAAAAACATTTTTCCAATAAAATAATGAAAATCACTTTAATTGATTTATCTCTTTTATTATAATATCTTATATTAAATAAAAACTAAATATTGTCAATATCTTATTTTGAATATATTTATCTTATTACCATAAATCTATTTTTCCAAAATCAATGAATATCCAATATTAATATTATGGTAATCTTATTAATTAAATTGCACAATCCAAGTGTATCTAATACACTTAGAAGTGGCACCCCATATTGCCAATAATCGGCATCCGGAATATTCTTTAATTAATATAATTAATATCTTGTATTATACTTATTCATAATAAATAAATACTACCATATTAACTATAACCTTAATAGCATTGAGATAAAACTTTCCTTATTTGTTTATGACCTATAACCACATTTTAATCTGAATCAATGTTCTTATGTGTGTGACCCGATAGGCTTCCGAATATGTTGGCTGTAGACACAAAGTGAAAATTACAAAAATGCCCTTCATACCTAACGATCACGGGATAGCGTCTAGCAACACAACGTGACCCCCAATCATCGAAAGAGTCAAATGCAATGACTACTACCGTTCATGTGAAACAGTTACTGTGTAAATAGAATCTTATCACTGTAATAATATCCATACGATCGCATCTTGAGTGTCAGTACATTAACGATCGTATCTTATAATCTGTATATCATGCTCTATCGGAATAACTCATTTACTCCCACTTTTCAAAGATTCACGAGAGTTAGACATTCCTTATAAGAAGGCCATTTCGGATATTCACTCCCAGTCATAGGATACGCGATTCCCGGACGACCAAACATGTATGCTCCGCATGCATCAATGTCACACCCAATCATTACCGCACGATCGCCCCGTGGCTAGGGGAAATCTCAATAGTGTCAAAGCTTGACAATCCACACCGTGATGCCATGAAGACTCCTGTCTTAGGATAATTACACAACTGCCACATATTGCGACACTTAATGTAAGTGGGTCAGTCTAACGTACGCATTCTCTAATACACATCCACGTACAATCCAAGTGTCTCTACACTTCGATAGACGAGATCTATCCCTATCTTCAATAAGATAGAAGACATCCAATACATGCTAGTCTAATCATACTATCAATGTCCTATTTGACAGTACATACAACCCGAGATATTTAAGTATCAAACTTATTAAAGTGATTAGAGATCTCATCAACCATAATCACTATCATGGTTTCTCTATCACTGTTTGACACTAGGGACGTTACTATATATATATATATTCAATAACACGAAGATAAACGATATATAATAACAAAAGTGCTTTTATTAATCATAATAAAGTTATTAAATAAACTAATATAGACTGTAAATGACCCAACCCGGTCGGATCCGGTCCAACCCGATTGGGTTTAGGACACCATTTCAACAATCTAGGCTCAGAACCATCAGGAAGATTGTACATTTCCAAATATGTTGTCTTAAATGAGTATGATTTTCCTTACAAGTCCAAAGAATCTACATCAAATTCCATGTCTAATCCCGTGTCTTCTGTAGGGTTCCTTGGCACCTTGATTGATTTCAGAGTGGCAACATCATCAGATAAAACATCACTTGGGGCACCGATCTTGAACAACTACCTCTTCACCTTCCTTTAAAATCGATAAGGATAATAGCACAAGTGACACTCCTGGTTATGTTGAGGCACCTCATCCTGAACAACCTCATCGGCACTTCACCTAGTCCTACCACTTCACACATGAAAAACTCCCTTTCCGGATCATCTTAGTCACCCAACTCAAGTGTTATTTTCCCATTCCACTTCTCACACATCACACCAACAATCACCCTATGTAAACAAATTCTAAAAGTGACATCAACAAACCCAAGACCTTTTCCAACCTAGCCAT
This sequence comes from Gentiana macrophylla, assembly GCA_026214975.1. Taxonomy (NCBI): domain Eukaryota; kingdom Viridiplantae; phylum Streptophyta; class Magnoliopsida; order Gentianales; family Gentianaceae; genus Gentiana; species Gentiana macrophylla. The sequence continues at coordinate 16,871,404 of CM047807.1, forward strand.
TTCCAAAGACACCATAACCAATTGAACCTAAAATAGTGTCAAGCTCTACTCAAGAACAAGATTTATGAATTGTTCCTTATAACACCCATTAGAAGCTTTTGGGAAACAAATGGGTGATCAAAGTAAAACTGAATAATGATGGATTTTATCTGAATGCCATACTTGTGGCCAAAGGATTTCTTCAAACCCCAGGACTAGATTACAATAAAACTTTCAGTGAAGTTGCCAATTCATCCACTATCAGAGTGTCTTAGATATTGCTCCATCTTTAAACTGGCCAATTCATCAGCTACATATTAACAACGCTTTCCTTAATAAAAGTCTTCAAGAAACTATATACATGCCTTAGTCAGAAGGCTTTGTAAATCCATCCAAGACTCGTCATATGTGTGTCTTGAAGAAATCCAATTACGGGCCCAAAAAAGTCCTCAAGACATAGTTTGGAGCACTCAAATCTCAACTTCTTCAGTGTGGATTCTATTTGTCCAAGTATGATATCTCATTGTTTATTTTAAGGATAGGTCCTACTATAATGTGTGTTCTTGCTTATGATGTTGATATTTTGGTGACATGTAATTCAATACATCAAATTCTTACCTTTGTTCAACATCTGAACGAAAAGTTTTCTCTTAAGGAGCTGCGACCTCTTATTCACTTCATGTGCATTCATGCACACAGATAGAACTCAGGACTCTATTTGGTTTTGGATTAGGTTGGAGTTGAATGGATTCAAGAGAGAGAAAATGAACTAAAAGTTAGTAAAATAATGATTATAAAATTGAAATATTGTATTGATAAAGTATTGGTTAAATAACATAGTGGGTGAATAAAGTAAGTTGATTAATATTATTTTATTTGTTGATGGTGAAATGATTGGTGTGAGTAATTATAATAAAATAATAGAATTAGTTTAGATATTAATAAATAAGATAGTGGAGTGAATGAAATATTGAGTTGGATCCAATTGGATCCGACCCCAACTGAAACCAAACAGGGGCATGAATGTACATGGATCCGACCCCAAGTAAAACCAAACTGGATCCGACCCCTACTGAATAAAATATTGAGTTGGATCCAAATGGTCCCAACATATGCATGTAGATCAACTTCAAAACCTTAATCCAAGTCCAGCTCATATGATTACTTCTCCTCAAAATATCTTTAAACCTAGTGAGCCTATGTCTAATCCCACACTATACATAAGCACCATTTGATCTCTATAGTATCTCACTTTTACAATATCTGACATAACCTTTGTTGTCAATTCTCTTAAGAAATATATGCAAGCCCATACATTATTACACTGGTGGGCACTCAAGAGACTACTAAGATATCTTAAGGTACTTTACAGTATGGTCTTCATTTCAGTCCTTATCAACATATCAACCTAGTTTGTTATTCAGATGCGAATCGGGGATGCTCAACTCCTGATATAAGACTTATTGCATGCTATTATATCTACTTGGCTGGTTCTTTAGGGTCATTGAGTTTAATGAAGAAACACGTTGTTGCCAGATTTAGCACAAAATCTAAGTACAAAGCTCTAGATTATGTTACAACAGAGAGTTGATGTCTTCAGTCCATCTTATCAGAATAACAAGTTACCACTCAAGCTCAATCAGTTATATGGTGGGATAACCAAAGTGTTGAAGCCTTAGCCTACAAATCAGTGTTTTATTCTTTGACAAAACATGTGGAGATCGATGTCCATCTTATTAGAGATCATGTCTTAAATGGTCATCTCTCAGTCTCTCATGTTCCCTCATGTTGATGGCCCGAAAAAACCTCTTCTTAGAAGAATTGTTTTTTGATTTTAGAACCAAACTCCAGGTGGTATACACCTCATTGATTTTGATGGGAGATCTTTACGGATCTATCAAAGATATTGTCTAGATTGTATGACTAGGAGAAATGAGAATATATTATATTGTGACAAACTTGTAGACACTTGGCAATGTGTTATGGTGTAACACTAAGTATAAAGTATCAATGCATTAGCACAACACATTAAAGTTGTTGCATTGCTCACAATTCTTCACATTGTGTTTCTTTACTCACCACATTGAACAATTAAAACAATTGTATCCTGCAAGACAATTGCTATAATCGTTGTTACTATACCGGAGCAAATTGTTTTAAAGATAGAATTTAAATTCACATCGGTTTGAGTCATATAATTTTGGATTGTTTTTTGTATTGATATCATTACAGTATCTGTAGAATTACATGAATAATAGTTTCGGTTATTTTTGCTCAGTATTTGATTCTCGCGCATACCGTACCACACGCCTAACAAGTTCAATGAAACAGATGAAGTAAAGAAAACAAACTCCAAAATTATCAAATTTTTTCGGTCAAACTTGTTCTCATATTAGCATAAAAATTTAGTTAGGAACCAGATAGCTGAAACAAATAGTTAAGGGTCCATAATGTTATTATCGTACTAAGTGAAGGACTGAGAGTCCCTAATGTTGGGAAATAGTATTGTTTTGCTAGTTTAATTGAAAATGAATAAAATAAACTCGTAGAAATAGATTGTAAACAAGAAGAACACATAACAGGAACAAACTTTATTCATATATGCAAATACTGCAACACATTGAAATGAAATGTAGAAAGCAAAAGTAAAACGAAAGCAGATTCAGACTGAGGCGCGTAGAAACATTGTCCTTAAGACATTATTGCCCCGATTATGTGCACACGGATATGGCAAGATGTCTCCCAAGATACAACAATCTACCTTGTTCTGATCTTTTTCCTTAGATGGGAACAAGCAACGAATAGATCCGGCCTTGAATATCTCCGACTGTAGTGTTTATGCAGGAATGTATTTTTACATTGGCAGAATGTAAGTATGCCAAAAAATATTTTGTCCTGTTTTCATTCCATGTATTGGGATTATATAGGCATTATGATAGCCTTTGGTAGAGGAAGCAACTGTTCATAATTCGGTTGGAGGCGGTTAATTTTGTTCATGTACCAGAATTTTCGAGCTGATGCTTCTGTTGTGATTTTGAAAAGGCATAGATGCTTCAGGTCGAACTGATGCTTCTATTCAGTATTCAAACTGAACATTTTCATTTGATTTGATTCAGAAAATCCAATGCTGAGCTGGCTCAAAAATATTAATACTGGGTCGGGCCTAGCCAAGACAAGCCAAGCCCAAGGCCCAATCACAAGCCAAAAGGCCGATCCCGAACCGAAGTGAGACATCCGGACAAAAGGCGGCGGCGCGCGTGTGTGGGTTTCTGAATCAACAAGCATCTATGTCTTCCTTCCTTCACAAAATTTTCTTGCCCCTTGGGGTTTCCTCTAAGTGCAACACTACTTCTTAAGTAGTGATTCCACTTAAGTCTTATTACTTATATGGTACAAATGGAACACATTTATATTACAATACCTACATAAATCACTTAACCTTTAGGCATTAATTTCTCATTCACCTGATATCGGAATCAAGTGATTGAAAATCCTAACCTCAACTACTATCTTAGTAGTTTCCAAAACATTTTTTTGCTCCCAGAAATTCATTCCGTAACTCTTCCGATTACAGGCCTGAGGTTGCCTGTTCGGAACTTACACTTAAACCCATTTCGGAATTAAAACACTATAACGTTCCAACAATCCCCCTCATGAATGAAAACTAATACATTATCTATGCTGACTTTATGGAGATATCAAACAGAGCTCTATTGCATCGGGCGAGATGGTTTGTTGCCTCTAACCTTTCCTAGTAGAATACCATCAGACATAATCAGCTAAGCTGTGAACTAGGTCATGAACTACTCAGGATTTGGTGCATGTTTAGACAACGATACCTACAGAATAGACCCCATTGCCTTCTCAAAGTTCTCATGGTTGTGTCCATTTTGGCCCTGGAAGACCTTGGTTTCAGAAAGTGTGTTAGAAGCTGCCCACCAATTCTAACAGAAGTTGCCCCACTTCCACTTAAATTGGTGACCTCCTATAAAAAGTACATTGCAATACACCGGCCACTTGGATCAACCAAAATATAGGAATCATTAAAAGCTTTATGCTTAATCTGAACCCTTCAGCATACATCACTTTTGTTCTAACATAATGGGTAAGTGCTAACAGTCCCTCATAACTTTGTTGTCCCTTTTGAACCATGATCTTGGGATCTCAAGTCACTACGGTTGGGTTGCCATTATAAGGGAACATGCGTAATAGGCTTCAGCCCCATTCCGCTTGTCAAAACATTGACACCCGATTTCTAGCTAAACCATTTTATAAGCAGACCCGTAAGATTCTCCTTTGACTTTATACAATCGAGGAAGTCAAACCATTAGACATCAATTGTTTAATGGTATTGTGTCTACGATGGATGAATCGTAACTTACCATTTTCCATATTACTGTGTGCTTGCTCTATTATTTACAGACTATTGCATGCTAATACCAATGATAGATTTTGAGCCACACGCAATATCTTTTCAAGGAATTATTAAATAATTCAACTTCCTCTGCATTTCATACTTTCATTACGTCACTTTATTTAGGTAAATTTCTTTTACCAGTGACCCCCAAATTTCCTAGAATCTGATGAGGTTTAAGTCAAGAAGATATTCTTCCCCCACAGGTTTTGGGTAAACCTCAAGTTAATCATCATTTCGCAATATTAATTGATTAAGGAAAGTGTAGTTCAACGATTTGATGATTGTTGTTGGTATCAAAACAAAATTTATTAAACCTTGATTCGCGCCTTTCCACCTTGATCACCACGAATTTATTAACTTATTTAACATATCGATTTAAGCGCATCAACAAACACATAAACAACTTCATCTTTACATCTTGAAATGTACATCACAACACCGAAAGAAAATATATAATTAATATGAATATAACAACAAAATATGTACATATATTCATTATAATAATATGTCAACATAACTGGTACAAACATTAAGGTGCTTACTCAAACACCTACATACAAATTTATACAAATATTACACACAATAATAGTGTATACATTAATTTGTTTATTACAAACCATAAATTAAATTAAAATTTTAACAAAGGAAGTTCAACCATCAATTTCTCGCAATCATTACATGGACAAATTCAATTCATCCATAATCTCTGTGACTATTTCTGCCACGTTTTCTTGCTCAACCTTCAGAGGCTTTTGACATTCATTCTTGCGGTGTCCTTGTTTCCCGCAATATGTGCCTTTAGAACTTTCACCCTTGAACTTTCTATTCTATCCTTTGCCATTATTTGCACCCGAACTGGACTCCACCATATGTGCCTTGGATTGTCCAAAGTGCCCTTCTCTATCAAGTTGTCGGTTGTTCTCTTCAACATGCAGCTTTACCACCAACTTGTTCATCGTTATCTCCTTGTTTCTGTGCTTCAAATAATTCTTGAAACTTATCCACGAAGGTGGAAGTTTCCCGATTATTGCAGAAACTTGGAATGATTCATTAATAACAAAACCTTCCTCATGACACTCGGAGATAATAATTTGCAATTCTTCCATTTGGTTGATAACGGTTTTGGATTCCACCATCTTGTATTCCATTCACCTGTCCACAATGTACTTTCTTTTTCCAACATCTTCTGTTTTGTATTTCATCTCAAGTGCCTGCCACAAATCTTTAGTAGTCTTGTACATACAATAAACAGTATATAATGAATTTTCAAGACAATTCAAAATAAAAATTTTACATAAGAAATCAGAATGTTTCCATGCATCTAATGTTGAAGTCTTGTGATTCTCTCCCTCTTGTATCTAAAGAGGATTTTCAGTCAGCCAACGAACCAGATTCAACGTTGTTAAATAAAACAACATTTTTTGATGCCACCGTTTGAAGTTCTGTCCGTAGAAATTCTCTGGTTTTTCGTGGTGAGACGAACTTGTTCCTTGCACAGCAACAGGTTGCACAAATGGCAAAGGAGTTGTTTCCAATGTTCCTTCCATTTCTGTTCATAAACAGAAGATCAACAATCAAAGTTGCAAACAGACTCTGTAATTAATGCTCACTTATTCCGATGATGGTATATCACAATTTTCAAAATTCCCGAACACTTTAAACAAATAATATGAACAATTTTGTAATCTACAACACCAAATAAACAGCTTTCATTCTTTAAATTTTCAAAAATGAGCGAGTAATTACAAAGTATTTTGGATTACAACATAATGTAGGAAATTTTTTCAATTTTTCTGAAAGTTGTAACTGTTTTTCTATTTTTCTGCACAACATTTTTTCAACCAAATTTCAGATTTTTGTTACAAGTAAATTATAAGCACATACTTGTAGAATCATATTAACACAAAATTCATGTTGTTAACATAATTTTTCAAAAAATAGACTAGGCAACACGTTGCAATTTTATACAAAAATGTCCTGTTTTTTCACAAATTCATGTTGCGGATTTTTTTAATTGTCATTTCACATCTCTAGAATTAATACCAACACAATTTGGAAGATGTTTTAGATCGCACAAGTCATTTAAAATAAATTTACAGAAACATTCGCACATAAACATAATGTTGTATCACGTTAACACATGAATTTTGTTCAACATAAATTTTCTGCTTCAAATTTTTTTAAACTTGTTTATGTTTCTGATTCGGAAAGCATTAAACCAGTACAAAGATGAACATGTTTCAGATTACCAAAACAAGAACGGATATTGTCATAAGATTGTTGGGAAAATAATCTTTGTTTTGCTAAATTTTTTCTGAAAAGAATACCATAAACTTGTAGAAACAGATTGCAAACAAGATGAACAAATAACAAGAACAAACTTTATTCACTTATGCAAAAACTGCAACACATTGAAATGAAATGCTGAAGGAGAATGTGAAACGAAAACTTATTCAGACTGATGCATGTAGAAACGCTGTCCTTAAGACATTATTGCCCTATTATGTGCACACGGATATGGTAAGATGTCTCCCAAGATACAACAGTCTTCCTTGTTCTGATCTTTGCTCTTAGATGGGAAAAAGCAATGAACTGAGCCGGCCTTGAATATCTTTGATTGTATGCAAGTGTGTTTCTGCAGGAATGTTTTTTTACTTTGGCAGAATGTAAGTATGCAGAAAAATATTTTATCTTGTTTTCATTCCATGTATTGGGATTATATAGGCATTATGACAGCCTTTGGTAGAGGAAGCAACTGTTCACAATTCGGTTGGAGGTTGTTAATTCTGTTCATGTACCAAAATTTTCGAACTGATAGTTTTTTTTTTCCATTTTCGAACAAGTACAGATGCTTCAGGTCCGAACTGATGCTTTTGTTTAGTAATCGAACTGAACATTTTCGTTCTATTTGATTCAGAAAATCCAATGTTGAGCTGACTCAAAAATATTAATACTGGGCCGGGCCAAGCAAGGCCCAAAGCCCAAGCACAAGCACAAGCACAAGCCCGAACCGAGCCAGCCGGATGACAGCGGCGCGCGCATGCGTGTGGGGTTCTGAATCAAAAAACATCTACGTCTTCCCTCATTCACAAAATTCTCTTGCCCCTTGAGGTTTTCCTCTAAGTGTCACACTACTTCTTAAGTAGTGATTCCACTTAAGTCGCATTACTTATGTGGGACAAATGGAACACATTTCCATTATAATTTATAACACCTACATAAATCACTCTACCTCTAGTCATTAATATCGCATTCATCCGATATCGGAATCGAATTACTATCTTAATAGTTTCCAAAACTGTTTTTAGTTCTCAGAAATTAATTCCGTAACTCATTCAAATCCGGGTCTGAAGTTGATTGTTCCTTATTTACACTTAAACTCATTTCGAATCTAAAACATTATAAAGTTCCAAGACCTGATTAATCAATCACTTTAACATAATAGTACAAAAATGGTGTCTTCCAAATAAGGATCCATGTTTTAAATGATGTATTTAAAATGACATATTTCCTTGCTAGTCAATTTCCCCGTCCGCCAACCGTGCGTTCTCAATATTTAATGTATAGACTTTATGCATTAAATAATTTCATCAACATATTCGACCACTATATATATATCAAACAATCACCATTTTCAATCATAACTATCTTTCTTCATCATCCATCTACACAAACTAACTCTTCATTCAGATATTTTGATTTAAACAAAAACATGACGATTAGCATGCAGATAAACAATGGGATTTTCAAGATTTCAAGCTTCAAACGATCCGTTTCTTGTCAGGCAAGAAGTACAGTAATGATGCAGAGTACTGCAGTGAAAGCAGCCAACTTGTATCAAGTTCTTTCACTTGATTCAAAAGATGTTAGTATGGATGAAATCAAGAAAGCCTACAGACACAAAGCCCTTGAGTTTCATCCAGATACTTGTCTTGCTTCTTCTTCGAAAGAGGAGTCGACGAAGCGGTTTATCGAGATCAGACTAGCTTATGAGACCCTTTCAGATCAAGATTCTCGTGAAAGGTATGATTTTGAACTTAGTTTGCTGGATTCAAAGGATAGGAATTATGGGAATAGGAAAAGGGATTCCAATGGTTTCTCAAAAGAGATATGGGAAATGCAACTTCAAGGATTGAAAGAAAGATCACAGCATAGAATGCAGAGGAGGAGAAACCAATGTTCATATACCAATTTTAATTAATCAGCTTGTCCATTGTCCATTCTATATTTTTCTTTTCTTTTCTTAATCTGTTTGTGAATTTGATGATGTTATTTTTTTTCTTTCCACTTTAACTTATTAATATGTACAACAACCAATGTATAGAAAATGTTTTGTGTTGAAAACGATCACACTTTTGTTTTTTTTGTACTTTGCATCCAAATCTTCTATATGTGTTCAACGCTCTAATCTTGGAGAAATTGTGCTGTAGAGATCATTTTTAATATATAAAACTTATATGACTTTTATGTGTTACTACTTCCGTCCCAAAATATAAATACGTTTAGCTTTTTGGCTTTGTCTCATAATATAAATCCATTTAGAAAGCTAATGAAGTATTTATTACATTTTTCTCCTTTTATCCTTAATTTATTATATGCTCACTAACTTTTCAATAATAACAGTCAAAAATCATTTTAGACTTTTTAATCAATATTAATGACACATAACAAATTTAACAAAATTTCTTAATCTGTGTGAAAAAATTCAAAAGGTCTTAAATTTTGGGATGGAGGTATATAGTATTTTAGTAAGTTATGGACCATATGTCATTTCAGTACCGAAAACATAGGTCATGTCGCGATAGGGGAAAGAAAAATACGCTACATAAAAATAAAATTATCAACCTTAATGAGAATATTGTTATAACAAGTAACATGCATTATGTCATATAAAAGAATAAATTTATGTCGTTTGATAAAACAATTCTCTGATAAGGGCCTTCTTTCTAGCATCAAATAATGCGGTTTAAAATCACCCTTAAATATATTCTAAACGGACCATATTAAAAATGTATGAACAAGGGAAAAAACATATAAAAAGTAAGAAACGAGTTGAGAACAAGTAAAAGGGGTTGAACACTCCTCTGAGAGCTACCTGTATATGAACCCTAGTTTTGAGGGATCAAACCGACATAGTACTTGTGTAGTGAGATGTGTACACGTGAGACAATGAGCATAAGGGTGTTTATATTATTAGAAGATAAAGCCACAAGAGATAAAAAGATTGGTCAAAAAAAGAGATAAAGTTGTTATATAAAAATAAATTTGATTAAATTTAAAATATTAAAATAAATAATATTAGCAATATACACACATTAAGTATAGAATATATAATTATTCTGTAATTAATACGTAATATCTACAATTAATGTGTGTATATTGCTAATAAATAATATTAGCAATATATACACATTAATTACAGAATATATAATTATTCTGTAATTAATACGTAATATCTCCAATTAATGAGTATATATTGCTAATAAATAATAGTACTTTTATGTGCATCAGAGTCAGGGGCGGAGGTTCCAGTGCCTTAATATTGGTGAACCCTCGTCTGATCTTTCTTTTGATGTTACCCGATCTTTCCTAATCTTTCTTCCATTGTTAAACAATTTCTTCATGGTTGCTGATCAATCCAGTTTCATTCTTCTCTGCCAAATCACTACCGGCCTTCCATTGTCCACCAAATCAATGCAGCCTCTTTAACAATTCCATATATATGCTTTGTGTTCTTTTTTTTTTTTTTTTCTTTCCAATATTTCTTTTGGAAAAAATAATCTTAAATATAACAACAATATTTTTTTCTTTTTGGCATCTATTTTCATTTCAATTCAGGTGTGTCGGAGATCCAATCAGTCAAATTTTTTGGAGGCCGAAATAAGAATCAACCAATCAGTTTTTCAATACAACAAACTGATGGACTCCGGAAGAGCCGAAACAGGATGTGCGCCGGAGTTGAGATGCCCTCCAAAACATCACAACTATGGACTCCGGAAGAACCGTCGGAGTGGAGACACCATCCAAAATATCACAACTATAGACTCCGGAAAAATCACCAGAGTGGAGATGCCCTCCAAACATCAATACTAATGGACTCCAAAACACCTGCCAAAGTGGAGATGCCCTCCAAATTATGCCAAGACAAACTCAGCCTTCAAACCTGGCCTCGTTTGAGGGAGGGTATTAAAAGATAAAGCAACAAGAGATAAACATATGGAGACAAAAAAAGAGATAACGTTGTTATATGAAGATAAATTTGATTAAAATTAAAATATAGTGTTTATCATAATTTATTCAAATAAATAATATTAGTAATATACACACGTTAATTACAGAATATATAATTATTCTATAATTAATACGTAATATCTACAATTAATGTGTGTATATTCCTAATAAATAATATTAGCAATATACACACATTAATTACAGAATAGATAATTATTCTGTAATTAATACGTAATATCTACAATTATTGTGTTTATATTGCTAATAAATAATAGTGCTTTTATGTGTATTAGGATTTCTCTCTTATATAAAGGAGCAGTTCTGTATAAATTAATCAATCATAAAAATAGTTTTAGTCTTCAATTATTTTTTAAAGAGTATTGATTTTCGAGAGACATAGATGGACTCAAAATAAGAGATAAAGTTGTTATATGAAGATAAATTTGATTAAATTTAAATATAATGTTATCATAATTTATTAAAATAAATAATATTAGAAATACACACATTAAATACAGAATATATAATTATTATATAATTAATACGTAATATCTACAATTAATGTGTGTATATAGCTAATAAATAATATTAGAAATATACACACATTAATTACAGAATATTGCTGATAAATTTGAGTTAGTTCATTGTTCGTTGGGTTTTTGTAATGCGCTTGTTGTAGGTAGTTCTGGGGCGAGTAGGGGTTTGGCAATGCTGTGGAACCTGGATATTGATCTCTGTATTTCTACGTATGATCACAACTACTTTGATGATTTAATCTATAGTCCTGACAATACGGTCTGGCGGTTTACGGGTTTCTATGGTAATCCGGTTACTGAGGAGCGGGGCATTCATGGAACCTCTTGCATCATTTAAACGAATCCTTTTCTCAGCCTTGGCTAGTGGCTGGGGAATCTAATGAGGTCCTCTTTCAATTTGAGCAGGATGGTTTACGGTTACGGCCTAATTCTCAGATGGTAGCGTTCCAGAAAGCGCTTGCGGATTGTCGTCTTATGGACCTGGGGTTCTTTGGAGCGCCTTTCACTTGGTGTAATAGCCGTGATTAGTGGCCTACATGGGTTCGTCTAGATCCGGAGGTAGCAACTGTTGAGTGGTGAACAATCTTCCCGGGTCATCGGGTCTATCATCTTTCTAGCTCACGATCAGACTATGCTCCGATCCTTATTTCACCGACGAACCCCTTTCGGTAGGGGGAGGTGAAGTGGTTATGTTCCCAGTTATATCATTTCTGGATTCGGGATGAGAAGTGTGAGCGGCATGTCCAGGAGGGTTTGCAGCAGTTGGGTGGGTCGCTTTTTTTGCGAATATCAGCATTGGGTAATGAGTTGAAAGGCTAGAGTAGGGCGAAGCACGAAAATATTGGCAAAAGCATCAGTTTGAATGATGAGGAGCTTAGGAAATTTAGAGAGTCCTCCAATTACTCTTTGGATGGAGAGAAGGTTCTCTTACAGGAGTTGGATCACTTGTATACGCTAGAGGAGGAGTATTTGAGGCAGCGCGGTCGTAGGTACTTGCTGAAGAGTATGGATAAGAACACGAGCTACTTTCACCACAAAGCTAAAAGTCATCGCATCAGAAACCCTGTTGATCTCTTATTTGATGAGGATGGAGTGGCGGTTACTGATCCAGCAGGTTTGGAGGGCATGGTTTCACGGGCATCTTTACCTCTGTGCATCCTTCAGCTTTGGATTTTCAGGGTCTTCTTTTTGACCCTTAATGATCTACAGAGTTCTCGTCTGGCTCCCACTTACACTGAGGCCGAGATCCTCTACACTCTTAAACAATTTCCTGGCAGGAAATCGTTTGGCCCTGATGGTATGCTTGTCATCTTTTTGCAAAAATATTGACATATCTTTGGCTCTGATGTCTTGCAGGTCCTCCTGGCTATTCTTAATGATGGTATGGGCCCAGGTTCGTTGAGTGCGACCTTTATATCTCTTGTACCGAAGGTTGCCTCCCCGACGCCGATGACTCACCTTCTTCCCATTGCTCTTTGAAACTCGGCCTATAAGCTTCTCCCATGAGTTGTTGTTAATCGGCTCAAGTTGGTGATTTCTGATGTAATCTCTGGTAATCATAATGCGTTTATTTCAGGCAGGCAAAATTATGGATAATGCGATTGTGGCCTTTGAAGCGTTAAGTAGGGGTGGTGGGATGTCAGAACCATGCAGCCGTTAAGCTTGATATGGCCAAGGCCTTTGACAGGGTTGAGTGGGCTTATTTATGAGGAGTCATGCGACATATGCAGTTTCATGAATCTTTTATTGATTTGACCCATAGATGAGTTACATCAGTCACGTATCAGGTTTTGGTAAATGGGTGGCCTGGCCGGCGTATTGTCCCTTCTTGGGGAATTCGCCAAGGAGACCCTCTCTCTCCCCTTTCTTATTTTTATATGTGCTGGGGAACTTACAGCTTTGTTAGATAGGGCTATCCGGGAGAGTTCGATCCGTGGCATTTCTTTTGAGGGGCAGGCTGAGGTGCATGTGTCACATTTGTTGTTCATTGATGATAGTATGTTGTTTTTTGAGATCCAGGAAGGGGCTATGGAAACCTTGGTCGACCTATTTGCGCATTACAGGGCTTTATCGAGGTAGGCTATCAACTTCTATAAGTCTAGTCTTTACTTCAGTGGAGGGGTGTTGTAGGGGATTAGAAACTATGTTTCGGATTTTTTGCAGATCCCTATTGGGGATGGAATGGGAAAGTACCTCGGCATTCATTTTTTCACGGGCCATAATAAGCGGCAGGTGTTTGACTTTCTCCGGGAGAGGATCTGGAAGAAACTGTCGGGATGGAAAGATATGCTTTTATTGCTGCAGGTAAGGAGGTCATGACCAAGTCAGTTTTGCAGGTAATCCCTACTTTCATCATGCAGTGTTTCAAAGTCCCAGTTACGTTGGTTCGAGAGCTTGAGCGGTGAATTAGAAGTTTCTTCTGGAGGATTCTGAGGACAAACGAAAAGTGCATTGACGGAGTTGGGACGTTTGTTGTCTGCTGAAGAACTTGGAAGGTCTTGGATTTCATGATCTCGAGGCCTTTAATTTAGCTCTGTTGGCCAACCGGGCTTGGAGATTGTTACAGCACCCTACGACCCTTGTCAATAGAGTCCTGAATGCAAAATATCACCAGGGTATGACTATTATTACCGTAGGTTTGGGGCGCCATCCCTCGTTTCTTTGGCTGAGTTTGCTAGAGGGGCCGGATCTGTTGTCCACGGGCTTGAGATGACTGATAGGGGATGGCCACTCGGTGTTTGTCTTCCATGATGAGTGGGTTACCCGGACGCCTTCTTTTCACATCACGCACTCCTTCCATTCTCTTCCGACAAACACTCAAGTGTCTGATCTCTTGGCATTAGATGGTTGGCAGTGGAACTTGTGTTAGAAAATCTACGTGAAAAAGCAGCGGAATTCAAAAATCTGATTTCCTTTTACCCAAGATCGACTTCTTTTAAGCAACAAGCATAAAAGAAGTAGACAAAAGAATACATTGGTTGATCTAATTGGATCGACGCTTTGTCTACGGTTGTAGTTTCTACACGAAGCCGCCCAAGCGTTCGGCCTCTACCGGTGATCCACACGAACACCTCGCCGGAATCCACCATTGGATTGCTACCAGAAAAATTCGGCTGCTAGACCGACTTTTTCTCTCTCATAAATCATTCTCTAGGAAGCTATCTATTTTTCACAAGAACTATTAGCTCTTGGAATTGTGTTGTACGAAAGAGCTAGCCAAGCCTCCCTATTTATAAGGTGACCTGCGCCCCATATGATCCCAATCTGATTGGGAGAAGCTTCCTAGTAGATTGGAAAGAAAGAAAACATTTTCCTAATAAATAAGGAAAATCTTTTTGATTGATTTATCTCATTAATATTCAGTATCTTATATATTTCCAATATATTGTCAATATCTTATATTGACTATATTTATCTTATAACCATAAATCTATTTTTCCAAAATCAATTAATATCTAATATTAATATTATGGTAATCTTATTAATTAAATTGCACAACTCAAATGTAACCAATACATATGAAATTGGCGCCATCTTCAGCCCAAGATTTGGCATTCAGAATATTCTTTAATTAATGTAATACTATGATTAATTAATTCACAAAATACTTGTATATCATATATACACATTTTTCGACTTTACATATCTAATATATGAATTAATCAACATAATTAATATCTTGTATTTAATTTATTCATAATAAATAAATACCACTATATTAATTTACCACTATAACCTTTATAGTCGTGAGATAAATTCCTTCCTTATTTGGTTTATCGCTAAAACCGCATTTTAATCCAGCTAGATGTTCATATGTGTGTGAACCAATAGGATTATGAATATGTTGGCCGTAGACACAAAGTGCAAATTACGAAAATGCCCTGCATGCTTAACGATCACGGGATATCGTCTAGCAACACACCGTGACCCCCAATCATCGGAAGAGTCAAATGCAATGACTACTACCTTTCATGTGAAATAGTTACCGTGTAAATTGAATCCAATCGCTGTAATAATATTCATACAGTCGTTTGTCGAGTGTCAAACATCAACGTCCGTATCTTATAATCTGGATATCATGCTCTCTCGAAGTAACTCATTTACTTCCACTTTGCAAAGATTCATGAGAGTAAGACATTCCTTATAAGAAGGCCCTTTCGGATATTCACCCTTACTATTAGGGTACGCGATTTCCGGATGACCATACACGTATACTCCGCATGCTTCGGTATCACACCCAATCTCTACCGAATGATCGCCCCATGGCTTAGGGAAACCTCAATAGTGTCAAAGCTTGACAATCCACACCGTGATGCCATGTAGACTCCGGTCCTAAGGATAATTACACAACCGCCACATAGTGTGACACTTAACAGTGTAAGTGGGTCAGTCTAACGTACGCATTCTCCAATACACGTCCATGTACAATCTGTTAGGAAATCACTAGTTTAACGCAGCGGAATTTAAAATTTGATTTCCTTTTCTAGATCGTTCTTCGTTTAATGCAATAAACACGTTAAGTAGTTTGACGGTTATACCTTAGATGATCTACAAGATCGCCGCTTTGACCGCCAACGGAGAGTAGTTCAATGCGCAAGCCGCCCACGCGTCCGGCCTCTATCGCTAATCCACACGAACCCCCGCGGAATCCTCCTGGATTGCTATCGAGAAAAACTCCGGTGCTAGACCGGACCTTTTCTTCCCTCACAAACTCACTATGGAGAGCTCTATTTTACACAAGAATTATGAACTCTTGCAATTGTGTTGTACAAAAGAGCTTGACACCCACCTCCTACTTATAGTAGAAGTGGCACCCAAGTAGAGTAGAAAGGAAGAAAACCTTTTCCCAATAAAATAAGGAAAATATAATTGATTGATTTATCTCATTTATTATAATATCTCATATTAAATAAATCTAGGATATTGTCAATATCTTATATTGATTATTTCCAAGATATTGTCAATATCTAATATTGACTATCT
Source organism: Gentiana macrophylla (assembly GCA_026214975.1). Lineage (NCBI taxonomy): Eukaryota > Viridiplantae > Streptophyta > Magnoliopsida > Gentianales > Gentianaceae > Gentiana > Gentiana macrophylla. The sequence goes on from CM047807.1 coordinate 16,887,550, forward strand.
TTATTATATTACCATAAATCAATTTACATATGTGTATATATCACATATATTTTACACATATAAATCTATACAAATATATTTAACTAATGAAATTATGCACATGTACAATCAATGCACAGCACACACACGCACATTCATTAAAAAATATATATATTATTTTATTTTATTAATATCTAATATTAATAATAGGTAATATCATTAATTAAATTGCACAATTCAAGTGTATCACTTATACACAAATAAGTTGCGCCACCTTTGACCAACAAATTGGCTTCCGGAATATTCTTTAATTAATATAATATTATTAATATCTTGTATTTAATTTATTCATAATAAATAAATACCACCATATTAATTTACCACTATAACCTTTATAGTTCGAGATAAACTTTCCTTATTTGGTTATCATCTATAACCACATTTTAATCCGGCTAGAAGTTCTTGTGTGTGTGACCCGATAGGCTTCCGAATATGTTGGCCGTAGTCACAAAGTGCAAATTACGAAAATGCCCTTCATGCCTAACGATCACGGGATAGCGTCTAGCAACACACCGTGACCCCAATCATCGGAAGAGTCAAATGCAATGACTACTACCTTTCATGTGAAAGCGATTTACCGTGTAACTTACAATCCTATCATTTGTAATAATATCCATACGGTCGTTAGTCGAGTGTCAAAACATCAACAACCGTATCTTATAACTGGATATCATTCTCTCTCGAAGTAACTCATTTACTCCCACTTTGCAAAGATTCACGAGAGTAAGACATTCCTTATAAGAAGGCCATTTCGGATATTCGATCCCAATCATAGGATACGCGATTCCCGGACGACCAATCATGTATACTCCGCATGCTTCAAAGATCATACCCAATCACTACCGCATGATCGCCCGTGGCTGTGGAAACCTCAATAGTGTCAAAGCATGAAAATCCACACCGTGATGCCATGAAGACTCCGGTCTTAAGGATAATTACACAACCGCCACATAGTGTGACACTTATCCGTGTAAGTGGGTCAGTCTAACGTACGCATTCTCTAATACACGTCCACGTACAGTCCAAGTGTCTCTACACTTCGATAGACGAGATCTATCCCTGCCCTTAAAGACAGAAGACATCTAATACGTGCTAGCCTGTTCATACTATCAATGCCCTGTTTAATAGTACATCAGCCTAGAGACATTTAAGTATCAAACTTATTAAAGTGATTAGAGATCTCATCAACCATAATCGCCTATCATGGTTTCTCTATCACAGTTTAATACTAAGGACGTTATCATATAACAATTCATAATTGGTTCTTTAAAAGAACAGATATATGACAACATAAAAGCTATTTTATATATATGTATAAACATAAACAAATAATAGAAATGATCCGACCCGGTCGGATCCGGTCCAACCCGATTGGGTTTAGGACACTATTCCAACAATCTCCCACTTGGCCTAAAACCAATCACTCGTACACACAAGACCAAGTTGAAACACAAGAATCTCATGCAATACTCGCAACCAGCCCTAGCCATAAACGGATCGCTATCCGTGGGGACTCAGACTATCTTCATATCACATTCCAAATGACCAAGTCAAAGGAACAGCCTCAACACACACACGAATCTCTGACGAGACCCTGGTCCTTGCTTCAAGCAATAAATCCTCTTACTATATCAGCTATACAGAAAAGGTGGAAGAACCGTATAAGGTTCATGAATGAACCTTCTAGATCCATGTATCTTTGCTCCCGGCGCGCCTCTAAGGCACTACTTGTGTTTTGGCTAAGTTGTAGAATTACAAAGTGACCCATATGCTAGAACATTTCAGACTCATTGTATCACTTAATCAAAGTGATCGCAAACCCATACTTGTAGCTCCCACTCGCCTTCATAAGACTCGGGATATAAATGCGTATATCTACGTTTATTTAATTCCAAGTTTCAATAAACTAGGAAACTTTCCTTAACTTGTTTAAGGATATTCTCGACATTTACCATTTACTTTCATACTTGCTCATGACTATTCATGGACTATGAACATCCGGCATTACCTATAAGATGGTTCCTATCGCAGAGATGTGAAGGAAACCTTCCATAAGCATCATCTTTCACCTTATCTTTAGGACCAATGTCCTAACATAGACAGATATCGCGATCTATGCTAAACTTCTTTTAGCATCACATCTATATAGGTAAACTATAATCTGACAGCAATTAAATCTATCGCTATAGATTCTTATTTTCTAAAATTAAGAACTGCTAATCCAAGTGCTTTCGCAAAGACCTTGAACTACCAAACATTAATTGAGTGTGACATGGGGTGATAATTTCGAGAGAGATATCCAATACCTTACTCGAAAAATCGTACCACACTCCCACTATCCATCTTGCACATTAGGCATATCCTTTTTGACTAAAACAAACTCCTTTGATTATCAAACAAAGAAATTGTCTAGAGAAACTTGTTTGAGTCCATAAATGGATCTCGTGGGCTTACATATCATGTTTACGTCTATGAACATCGAGCTATATGCCCAACGGCTTCAACACTATCATATAGTCATGATAATGGTTACAACAAGCATAGTCTGAATAGAACCGGCACACAACCACAAAGATAAAGACAATTACAAGGTTTACACCTCATGCCCTTCAGCCGTCACTATAGCCTTATGGTAATCATATTACTATCCATGTCAGGCCTTGAGGACACTCCTTAGGTAAGACAGACTAGGTTCACAACCTGGTTGTCCTTTGATGGAATCTAATTCGGATATTATGGCTCCTAGCCATATCTCTCAATATTGCCTCTCAAACATTCTTTCATAAGTCGTGAGATATTCATTCTTCAAGATGAACATACCAAAGAAATTTTTTCGGGCTTAAGGTCATCCTGAGACTCTCTGTAAACTTTTGTGTGCACTGAGCAGTGATCTACACCTCATCGCTATGTGGCGTCCGCTCACGTTCCTATGGTTGAATATATCTTTGTGGATCTCAAACTGTTTTGAGATCTGATTCACTCCCACTGTTTCTTTTGGAAGAAACACTTCCTCTAGAAGACAGCATGTTTGAAGACAAACACCTTTTGCTCCATGGACCAGGTAAATAATATCTAGCGTACATTGCTTTGAGATATTCCACAAAGTTGCATATGTCGTACTAGGCACCAAGCCTTTCGACTTTGCTTATGACAACTTCAAATCATCGGTTAAAGACAGATTTGACATTATCCTCTTCCATATCTAATATGGAATTTATTCAACCTTTATTCTTTGGAACTCGGTTAAGTATAAGGGCACTATATCCGAAGCGGGTAAGGATATACGCGCATGGCCTGCGTCACACCTTTATCATATAAAGTGTTGTCTCCATTTTGGGAACACAATCCAATTGCGTATCCCAAATATGGAATCCTTGAAGGAGAATCTTATTCCTTTTCAGGACGACTTACGAAACACCCTTCAGTATTAATTACTTCAATCCAATTGAAGATTAATTCCTAAGTAGCTCATCAATCTCATATTCGTACTAGCTCGAACTTTTGGGATTTTCGAATTATGCACTTCATCTTGAGTACACTTGACTATTTCTAAAAATAGTCATAGAGATTAACAAACAATTATTTGTGGTTTTAATTGTCATAAGCCAACAAACATCGGTATGTTTAGGCTTTAGACAATTTTTCTAGAATTTATAACCTTTTCATAAAAGGGTATTTTAGTCCTCTTTGGATAAGATACGTTTAACCCACATGATTCATAATCATATGGTTCAACATCATCGAATGACGTTTAATTACACGCTTCTCTTCCGGAGAGACTATGTCTAGAACAACCACAAATATTAAGGATAATGACCATACAAATATTTAGTTGAGATCTCATCACATATATCAACTATATAGTGACATCAATCTAGTATGTTAGATTCAAAGTGACCTTCCAACTTTATCGAATAACATTTATTCTTTACAATTGAATATGTCTACTAAATCCTAACAAATAATTGAAAGTATGTTCTTCACAAGAACCGGAACATAATAACATTAGTTTCCTTATCAGTTCACTAGATCCAGAATATGGTAAGTGTTACAACGTTTGCTTCACCTTTCCATATCTGTATTTAATCTTTCTAATTTAATCACACTCTCAAGATATCATATATCTAAGAGTTGACTTGAACTTAGATAGATTTATCTCAACTTACTTGCCTAGAATAGAAACTTCAATAAGTTCTCTATTTAAGCACATGCCCTAAATTTCCTTTCAATCCTTTAAGCATCTGAGAAATGTTTCTTATTGTAGTCTTCATAAGACTTAAGAAAGATCACAAGAGCTATGTTTTCAATTTCCTTTCATAAAGAAAATCTAAAGTTTATTAAATAGTTTATTTAACCTTTTAAATCGTATTTAAAACATTAACTATTTAATTAGCTTTTAAGCAATGATAGAATTAAGTCGATACTTAAATCTTACAATTTTGAAAACATCCTTTCCAAAATTCGGTCTAGTCATTCTTATCCAACGTTTGAATAACTCGTCATCGTATGACCGAATGATTATATTGGATCGTGTCCAATATCACGAGCTCCCGCTTTTCTTTAATAATTAAAGTCTTGGAGCACTGCATTGAATATGTAGTCTCCTTGTCTTCAACTACTATAACGGGATTGCTCGTGTCATTGCTTACTTTAAAAGGATTAAAATTACTTAACCATATTTGAGAACGTTTCTCAAAAGGTAACAGTCGTAATTTGGTTTTACTAATCGAGAAATAAACATAAATATAAAGTCTGCTAAAACTACAACATAAAAAAAATGAAAATAAAAGAGTGTTGTTGTTTATACACGCAAAATCAAAAATGGTCTTTTGGATTATGATTTTGCTCCCACTAGTCAACTACTTCCAATTGACTTTCAAGAATTTTTCAAAATTCTTTAGTGGCTGAGATCCCATCTAGTTACCTCGATTCCCGGCGGTGGTCGATCAACCAAGATAATTTCGATAGGTAGGTAACTCTTTACCATTCACATCTCTATGTGATTCTCAGTGGTTGACTAGTCAACTCTTTGGCGATACACATCACTATGTGTTAGTCAACCCCTTGTCTCTAAAGTCAGACGGCCCCGACGGTGGCCAATCATCGAAAGACTCTAGTCAAGTCATAACCCAATATTCACGAGATCTCATACGATCATATCTCAATAACGACGATATACCCGAGGTAGGTCAACTCCGGCGGTGGTCGATCAGTTTGATCCGAACATAGGCTCTTCACCGTCGTTATAATATTGGGAGACAATATTTCGACTTGATTTTTGTCGTGGAAGTATTTTTAAGTAAATTAATTCACTTAATTAATTTTAATTATGGTCTCATCATAAATATGTCTATCTCTATAAACATACATCCTACACATTTATCTAGATCGTGCCTAGTCATGCATCTATCGTATCATATAAAATAAATACAATCACAAAATAAATAAATGCGTAAAGTAACCGGTATGATCATGGACTTTTTCCTAAGTGCGGTTTCGAATACAACCAGCGAAACCGCTGGTCACAAACTAAGGGTATCTGCAACCGCCAATAGGATCTTTATTCTTTTGACGCCAATGGGTTCTTTATCTCTCCTTGGTCTTGAACTTCTTGCTCCATTCTTGTTACATAATAAATAATTACACCGCGCGCTTTGCAGGGGAAGCTCAGGGAATGGGATAAATGCAAAAAGTAAACTAGGTCACGTTCTTCATAACGGCCTAGGACAATTTTTTTTTCAAAAAACCAACATAAAGAAAAACATTCCCATCTATCCTATTGGTCGAGTCCATGATCAATCGGGGTCCATATAATCACATTATATCTACACATCTAATCCATACAATTTTATCTTATGAAAAAGATTAAATTCTAATTTTAACTACTACTACTCATGCGTCTTTATTTTATCACATCAAATAATTAAATAACTTTTAATTAATTATATGACTTAACCGAAAATTAAAATTAACATTTAATTTTAAATCGATTTCAATTTTAATTAAATTTGAACTATTCAAAATAAAATTAAAATTATAAAGTCTCCTATTTGTTTCCTTTCCAAAACTAAATTTAGCTTAGGCCTGCCCACTTTCCAAAATCAAAATTTTGGAAGTGGCCTAGACCTAGGTCTATTCCAAATCAAATATTTGGAAAGGGCCTAGGCCTATTCCAAATCAAATATTTGGAAAGGCCAAATTATTTTAGTCTAGGCCTGGCCACTTTCCAAAATCAAAATTTTGGAAGTGGCCTAGGCCTAGGCCTATTCCAAATCAAATATTTGGAAAGGCCAAATAGTTTTGGTTTAGGCCTGGCCACTTTCCAAAATCAAAATTTTGGAAGTGGCCTAGGCCTAGGCCTATTCCAAATCAAATATTTGAAAAGGACCTAGGCCTATTCCAAATCAAAATTTGGAAAGGCCAACATGCCATATGGTTTCCCAATGGTCCAAACTATTTAACCATTGGTTGGACATATGATACAACTAAACAAACGAGATATCTATGCACAATAAAATATCACAAAAGAAAAGGGTTGATCTCCCCATTGGAAGAGGAGAGCCGACGGACGGCAACCCTAGGGTTACCGCCCGCCCGCCGCCGGGAGGGAGGGGCGCGCGCGATCGGCCGACCCCAATGAACCCTAATTTTTTATTTTTTTTGTTTCAACGTTTCGTGATTTAAATCTTGCATCTATTGATTAAATACTACGCAATTAAATTATGCTTATTGCTTAAGCTCAAGTCCGTCTCTCGATACCTTTGTTAGGAAATCACTAGTTTAACGCAAATGAATTTAAAATTTGATTTCCTTTTCTAGATCGTTCTTCGTTTAATGCAATAAACACGTTAAGTAGTTTGACGGTTATACCTTAGATGATCTACAAAATCGTCGCTTTGACCGCCAACGGAGAGTAGTTCAACGCGCAAGCCGCCCACGCGTCCGGCCTCTATCGCTAATCCACACGAACCCCTCGCCGAATCCTCCTTGGATTGCTATCGAAAAACTCCGGTCGCTAGACCGGACCTTTTCTTCCCTCACAAACTCACTATGGAGAGCTCTCTATTTTACACAAGAATTATGAACTCTTGCAATTGTGTTTATAAAAGAGCTTGACACCCACCTCCTACTTATAGTAGAAGTGGCGCCCCAAGTAGAGTAGAAAGGAAGAAAACCTTTTCCCAATAAAATAAGGAAAATATAATTGATTGATTTATCTCATTTATTATAATATCTCATATTAAATAAATCTAGGATATTGTCAATATCTTATATTGATTATTTCCAAGATATTGTCAATATCTAATATTGACTATCTTTATTATATTACCATAAATCAATTTACATATGTGTATATATCACATATATTTTACACATATAAATCTATACAAATATATTCAACTAATGAAATTATGCACATGTACAATCAATGCACAGCACACACACGCACATTCATTAAAATATATATATATTATTTTATTTTATTAATATCTAATATTAATAATAGGTAATATCATTAATTAAATTGCACAATTCAAGTGTATCACTTATAGACAAATAAGTTGCGCCACCTTTGACCAACAAATTGGCTTCCGGAATATTCTTTAATTAATATAATATTATTAATATCTTGTATTTAATTTATTCATAATAAATAAATACCACCATATTAATTTACCACTATAACCTTTATAGTTCGAGATAAACTTTCCTTATTTGGTTATCATCTATAACCACGTTTTAATCCGGCTAGATGTTCTTGTGTGTGTGACCCGATAGGCTTCCGAATATGTTGGCCGTAGTCACAAAGTGCAAATTACGAAAATGCCCTTCATGCCTAACGATCACGGGATAGCGCTAAAGCAACACACCGTGACCCCAATCATCGGAAGAGTCAAATGCAATGACTACTACCTTTCATGTGAAGCTTGATTATCGTGTAACTTACAATCCTATCATTTGTAATAATATCCATACGGTCGTTAGTCGAGTGTCAAAACATCAACAACCGTATCTTATAATCTGGATATCATGCTCTCTCGAAGTAACTCATTTACTCCCACTTTGCAAAGATTCACGAGAGTAAGACATTCCTTATAAGAAGGCCATTTCGGATATTCGATCCCAATCATAGGATACGCGATTCCCGGACGACCAATCATGTATACTCCGCGATGCTTGAAGATCATACCCAATCACTACCGCATGATCGCCCGTGGCTGGGGAAACCTCAATAGTGTCAAAGCATGACAATCCACACCATGATGCCATGAAGACTCCGGTCTTAAGGATAATTACACAACCACCACATAGTGTGACACTTATCCGTGTAAGTGGGTCAATCTAACGTACGCATTCTCTAATACACGTCCACGTACAGTCCAAGTGTCTCTACACTTCGATAGACGAGATCTATCCCTGCCCTTAAAGACAGAAGACATCTAATACGTGCTAGCCTGTTCATACTATCAATGCCCTGTTTAATAGTACATCAGCCTAGAGACATTTAAGTATCAAACTTATTAAAGTGATTAGAGATCTCATCAACCATAATCGCCTATCATGGTTTCTCTATCACAGTTTAATACTAAGGACGTTATCATATAACAATTCATAATTGGTTCTTTAAAAGAACAGATATATGACAACATAAAAGCCATTTTATATATATGTATAAACATAAAGAAATAATAGAAATGATCCGACCCGGTCGGATCCGGTCCAACCCGATTGGGTTTAGGACACTATTCCAACACAATCCAAGTGTCTCCACACTTTGATAGACGAGATATATCCCTGCCCTTAAAGACATAAGACATCTAATACGTGCTAGTCTATTCGTACTTATCAATGCCCTGTTTAATAATACATCAGCCTAGAGGCATTTAATTATCAAACTTATCAAAGTGAGTAGAGATCTCATCAACCATAATCGCGTATCAAGGTTTCTCTATCAGAGTTTAATACTAAGGTCGTTATCATTTAACAATTTATAATTGGTTCTTTAAAAGAACCAATATATGACAACATAAAAACCATTTAATATGTGTATAAACATAAAGAAATAGTAGAAATGATCCGACCCGGTCGGATCCGGTCCAAACCGATTGGGTTTAGGACACTATTTCAACAATCTCTTACTTGGACTAAAACCAATCACTCGTACAAACAAGACCAAGTTGAAACACAAGAATCTTATGCAATACTCGCAACAAGCCCTAGCCATGACTGGATTGCTATCAGTGGGGGCTCAGACTATCTTCATATCATGTTCCAAATGACCAAGTCAAAGGAACCGCCTCAACAAACACATGAATCTCCGATGAGACCCTGGTCCTTTCTTTAAGCAATGAATCCACTTACTATATCAGATATATATAAAAGGTGGAAGAACCGTACAAGGTTCAAGAATGAACCTTCTTAGATCCATGTATTGCTCCCGCTGCGCCTCTAAGGCATTACTGTGTTTTGGCTAAGTTGTAGAATTTATAGTGACCCATAGCCCAGAACATTTCCAGCTCACTGTATCACTTAATTAAAGTGACTGCAAACCCAGACTATAGCTCCCACTCGCCTTCATAAGACTCAGGATACACGTCTGTACATCTACATTTATTTATTTCCATGTTTCAATAAACTAGGAACCATCCTTAACTTGTTTAAGGATATTCTCGACATTCACCAGATTTACTTTTATACTTGCTCATGACGGTTCATGGACTTTGAACATCTGGCACTACTTTTATGATGGTTTCTATCGCAGCAGCAAAGGAAACCTTCCATAAATATCATCTTTCATCTTATCTTTAGGACTAACATCCTAACGTAGATAGATCTTGAGAACACCGGCTAGCAGTATCCCATGTCGTGATCTATGCTAACCTCTTTTTGCATCACATCTATATAGGCGAACTATAATCTAACAGCAGTTAAATCTATCGCTATAGATTCTTATTTCCAAAAATAAGAACTGCTAATCCAAGTGCTTTCGTAAAGACCTTGAACTACCAACAATAATTGACTGTGACATGGGGTGACAATTCCTGAGAGAGATATCTAATACCTTACTCATAATTCGTAACATACTCCAACTATCCATATTGCACATGGGGCATATCTTTCTTTTGACTAAATCAAACTCTTTTGATTATCAAACAAAGAAATTGTCTAGAGAAACTTGTTTGAGTGCATAAAAGGATCTCGTGGGCTCACATATCATGTTATCGTCTATGAATATCGGGCCTTTTGCCCAACGTCTTCAACACTATCATAGAGCCATGATACGAAGTTATAACAAGCATAGTCTGAATAGAACTAGGCTGAGCTGCCAGCATAAAGATAATTACAAGGTTTACACCCCGTATCCTTCAGCCGTAACTTTGGCCTTATGGTAATCATATTACTATCCATGTCAGCCTTTCAGGGACATTACCTCTAGGTAAGACAGACTAGGTTCACAACCTGGTTGTCACTGATGGAATATAAGTCAAATATTATGGCTCCTGGCCATATATCTCAATCTTGCCTGTTAAATATTCCTTCATAGGTCGTGAGATATTCATTCTTTCAAGATGAACATACCAGCAGCCTTTTCAGGCTTGAGGTTATCAATAGACTTACAGAACCTTTGTGTGCACTGAGCAGTGTTCTACACCTCATCTTTATGCGGTGTCTGCTCATGTTCCAATGGTTGAATGTATCTTTGTGGTTCTCAAACTCTTTTGAGATCTTATTTACTCCCACTGTCTCTTTTGGAAGAATCACTTTCTCTAGAAGTTAGCATGTTTGGAGACAAACACCTTTTGCTCCGCGGACAAGAAAATAATAACTAGCGTACTTGCTAAGACATTCCATAAAGTTGCATATGTCGTACTAGGCTCCAAGCCTTTCTAACTTTGCCTATGACAACTTCAAATCATCGGTTAAGATAGATTTGATATTATCGCCTTCCATATCTAATATGGAATTTATTCAACCTTTATTCTTTGGAACTCGGTTAAGTATAAGGGCACTATCCCGAAACGGGTAAGGGATACTTCGCATGACTTGCGTCACACCTTTATCATATAAAGTGTTGTTTCCATTTTGGGAACACAATTTAATTTTGTATCCTAAAGATGATATCCTTCAAGGAAGAATCTGATTCTATTTCAAATGTTTTCTGAAACATCATTCAGGTATTAATTGTTTCAATCCAATTGAAGATTAATTCCTAAGTAGTTCATCAATCTCATATTCGTGCTAGCTCGAACTTTTTGGGCTTTCCGAATTGTTGTACTTCAATAAGTACATTCAACTATTTCTAAAAATAGTCCAAGAGAGATAAACAATTATTGTAACGCCCCAAATTTTATGTCGTAAAACGAAAAGGGTATAGTTGTCAAAATAAGAATAATTACTTTTATAATCGTGTTAGTGACCAATTACATAATAAAATTACTTATATTATGAATAACACTTTTATTATTATTATTATTATTATTATTATTATTTATTATTATTATTATTATTATTATTATTATTATTATTATTATAGGCCGGGATGCAAATGTTAAGTTTTTTTTTTTAGTCCACGTATTAGATCATTGCTGTTATAATGATTAATCAATTCAACAGTAAATATAGTTTAAGAAGGGGAAATAATTTCATTGGTGTAAACGTATTTCCGTTTTTCAGGTTCGGAATAAATTATTGAGTCTTCTCTTTAGTAGTTGTCCATTTCTACTGATGCATTAAGTTCCAATAGATGATGTTTAGTAGTATAAATAGGAATAGTTCCCGGGAGTTGATGAATATACTCTGGAGCAAATTCATTACACTTAAAAGTTAAAGTATAGGAAGAATATTTTGGTTCGGTAAGGCGATCAATCCAACGGAAGTCGTGAAGTGTTGAAGATCATTGTAGGTGAAGGTATTATCTCCACTACATGTTTATGTTTTTTTCGGAAGTTGTTTCGTAGTAGTTAAATGAGCATAATTCATGTTAGAGTTAAATTAAACCGGTCGATTTTTTTTTTCCGGGATCGTAAATCGAGTTTAACAATGTTGATAATAGTTTTTTTCTTTGCTCTCCTAAACATACATGCGAACTTGTCTTTTCTCGATAAACCTTTGGTTTTTTCTTTGAAGACACCTAAGGAATCTAGTTACATAATTCTTGTTTCTTTCATGGGAAAAAAAAATGAGATACGGTGAAGTATTTCCATCATATCGTGAAATGTATATACAAAAAAGTGCCCTTGATAAAGTCGAAAACAATTTCGTTCTGTTATAGTAGCTAAGTGATTAGATTTCTTATTAGAATTTGATGATAGCAGTTGTCGATTTATCTTTTCGGAATCGTAAATTCGAAGTTTTAATCCACTGTTCTTAGTGATGGATGCTATAGTAGTCTGTTTAGCACATGTATACATACCTATTATGTTCCTTACCTCATTGTTTTTTCTCTTTTATCCGTACATCATTAGTCCTTCATCGAAGCTAAGTTTCATTTCAGCCCCATAGAGGTGTTCTTGTCCAAAACTTATCGGTTCCGTTTTATTAGTTAGCATGAGAATTGATGGTGAATACAAGAGGAATTATTATAGGTGTCTGTGCAAAACAATAGTTTAATCGATTCAACCTTCTATTTTCACGATCGGCAATCGTGAGTTAGTTGTCAAGCATACATATTGTTGTCTCGATTCTCGTATCTAATTCTTTGTAAAGCTTAGATGACGTTTAATTACACTTAATAATTAAAACTATAAAATTTTAGATTAATTTTGGGAAGGGGTTAAGGCTTTTGTTCGGACCAAGCATGACACCGTTGAAATTCATGAATAACATTGAATCGAACAAAAATATTGAATTGAAAGCAGAATCGAATCAAATTCGATCAAGAACACTTGAAGGTGTTCATCCCCAAATTTAAAACTGAAAAAAGGCGGAAAACGGTTTAGAACGAATTACATGGAAAGCTTTACATCAGAATGAAATTGAACAACTTAATTGAGTTTCTGTGATCCCAATTTACATTTATATAGGAGACACAAGCTCAATTGGTTGTAACCAACTCTAACTAACTAACCACCTACTCAAGTGTTTGTTGAAAAGTCTCTAAGAACAAAAACTTGTCCTCTTGCCTTTTTAATCTCAACACCCTCCCTCAAGCTGAACATGGATGATATCCAAGTGAAGCTTGCCAAAAACTTGTCCTCTTGCCTTTTTAATCTCAGTGTTTTGAGAGAACAGGTTTGTATATGTCCTTGAATGGGAATGCTTGTAGCAGCTTGTCCAATGTCTTGCTGTCAACGGGCTTGGTGAGTATATCTGCAGGCTGGTCTTTGGTGTTTAAAGGCAATGGAATAAGGACTTTAGCTGTATACTTTTATCTAACAAAATGACAATCTATTTCTGCGTGCTTAGTTCTTTCATGGAAAACAGGATTTTCCACAACGTCGAAAGCACTTTGGCTGTCACAATAAAGTGGCACTGTCTGAGAATATGTGATCTGGAAATCCTTAAGTAGGTAGATTAACCATTGGATTTCACATGCTGTAATGGCCATAGCTCTGTATTCTGCCTCACTTGAACTTCTAGAAGCAGTTGGCCGTTTCTTTGATTTCCAGGAAATAAGGGCATCAAGTAGTGGATCTTCTGGTTTTTGTACATCCTGCCCAATCTGAATCACTGAAGGCTTTTAGTGTGACTGGACCTTGTTTAGGAAATAATAATCCTCTTCTGGTCTTTGATTTGAGAAATCTTAGAAGTCTGTGGCTGAGCTTTTAAGTGAGGCTCATTTGGTTGTGCCAAGAATCGACTTAATTGTTGAGCCGGGAATGCTATATCAGTCTAGTATTCCCTAGATATAACAGTTTGCCAACCAGGCTTCAGAAAGAGTGTTGGATTCAAGAGTGGAGCTTCAACACATTAAATTTTGTTAGGTATCCATTGGTGTAGCTCTTTGGTTTACAATCCAAGAAACCAAATTATGTGAGGAGATCCAAGCAGATATTTTCTCTATTGATTACTAAGCCATCTTTTGATCTTGCTACTTCAAAACCTAAGAAGTACTTAAGAGTTCCAAGGTCCTTTATGGTAAAGGCAGAATGTAACAGATCTTTTAGGTATTGGATTTCTGTCATGTCTTAACTTCCAACAACAATATCATCTACATAAACCAATAGGGCCACAAACTTATGCCCTTGACCTTTGGTGAAGAGACTATGGTCATTCTGAGATTGTTTATAACCATGATCCAATAATTTCTTGGTTAATTTTGCATTCCATTGCCTACTTGCTTGTCCCAATCCATATAGTGACCTATTAAGTCTGCGTACCAAACCATTTCCTGCTAAACCAGGTGGTGGCCTCATATATACTTCTTCTTCTAGATCTCCATGCAAGAAAGCAGTATTTACATCCAATTGATGTAAATGCCAATCTTTCTATGCTGCTAAAGCCGTAAAAGCCTGATTGTTGTCTGTTTTGCCACAGGTGAGAAAGTTTCAAGAAAGTCAATGCCTTCTGTCTGTGTGAATCCTTTTGCAACCAATCTTGCCTTGAATCTTTCTAGTGATCCATCTGCCTTTCTTTTGATTTTGAAAACTCACTTGCATCCTATTGGTTTTGTTCTTTTTGGTAAAGGGACAAGTGACCATTTATTTGTTTTGTCTAAAGCTGCTAACTACAAATTCATGGCTTCTTGCCATCTAGGATCTTTAGCCGCTTCATTGTAGGATGCTGGTTCTTTATCTTCAGAAATATGACCAATAAAACCATGATAATTGGAAGACAAGTTAGTATAAGATACAACATGATCTAAAATGTGAGGTGAAGTCCTCTTCACTTGATTTGTCCATATATAGTCTGTTAAGTAAGATGGCACAGATCTTTGTCTATTTGATCTTCTTTGTGGTGGCATGGCTGTAGTGTCAAAAGATTGATGTGATGAATCATCAGATGAAGTGTCATTTGTATTGGTATTTTGACCAGTCATGCCAATAGAATCATGCAGGGGTAATGGAAGACAAAGATCATGTGAATTGTTTGATGAATGATTATCAGTAAAGGGAAAAGAGTTTTCATGAAAAACCACATATCTGGAAATGGAGATGTTCCTGGTATGAATGTTCATATCTCTATACCCTTTGATGTTATTTTCAAACCTAGAAACACTGTTTTAGTGCTACGTCTTCAAATTTGCCTCTACCCCGAGAAGTAGTAGATGCAAAACATAAACAACCAAACACCTTGAGCATATCATAATTAGGTTCTTTATTATGCAGAATAGAGTAAGGTGTTTTATTACTCAGCAATGGTGTAGGCAGTAAATTGATTAGATAGACAGCATGTAAAACACAATAATGCCAATATTCTACAAGAACATCAGACTGAATTCTGAGTGCCTTAGCTACATTCAGAATGTGTTGATGTTTTCTTTCAATCAAATCATTATGTTGAGGTGTTCTAACACAGGCCATTTGGTGCACTATACCCTTCTGCCTATAGAATTTTTTCATACCAAACTCTGCACCTTGATTTGACCTAATTGTTTGAACACATCTGTCATACTATGTTTGTGCCGGAATACAGAAATCTTTTAGAAAACCAGCAGCCTGATCCTTGGTTTTCATTAGGAAAATCCAAGTGTATCTGCAGTGATCATCCACAATGGAAAGAAAATAACTATCACCATCAACAGAGGGTATTCTATTTGGCCCCCAAATATCTACATGTATAAGATCAAAACAATGCATAGTAGAATATTGACTGACAGGAAATTGAAGTTTTCTTTGTTTTGCCAAAGGGCAAACAGTGCATTTACAATCAGGAATCTTTATTCTATTGTCTAAAACTTTCAAAGTTTTCAATCTGTCAATTGAAGGGTGGCCTAATCTATAATGTCATAAGCTAGTATCTGTCACAGAATTGCAAGCAACAGAAAAATGTTGAACATGAGTAGTGCTTGTATCTAGTCCTTGTGATTCAAGAATATACAGTCCATTTTGAAGCTTAGATGTACCAATCATCCTCATAATTGGTTGTGCCTGCACATAACAGCTGTTAGTCTAACAAAAACAGACAAACCATTATCAACAGTTAGTTTCCTTACAGATATCAAATTATAGCTGAAAGTGGGAATGCAAAAAACATTATATAAGATGATATCTTTATTGACATGAACATCTCTTACATGTGTGACAGGCACAGAGGTGCCATTTGGTAGATTAACATGCAGGTTGTTAGTTCTTTTGATATTAACCAAATTATTAAGAATAAAGGTTATATGGTCGGTGGCCCCCTGAATCTATGATCCAATGGACCAAAGCGCCATTGATACTCACCCTTGTGAACCAACGCTGCAACCATAACCACCGAATTGCATTGATTGCTTGAAGGTTGCGAGTTACGAATTAGTGCAAGTAGATGATCATATTGGCTTTTGGTGATTGCAATGTCACGAATTCTAATCTTCTTTGATAATTCTCACATGGTGTCATTTCTTTAGAATCTTGATCACAAGCCACAAGATTAGCTACTGCATTGCCTCTGCCATATCCTTTGAAATTTGGTGGAAAACCATACTTCTTGTAGAATTTGTCTATGGTATGACCCTTCTTGCCATAGTATGTACAATAAGGCTTCTTGGAATTCCCTTGGAAACCTCTTCCAGGCCTTGAAAACTTCTTCCACCATTATTGGAATCTCTACCTTGTCCACTTCCTAAATTTGGAGGTCTAAAATTTCCAATTGCTTGATTACAATCTGCCTGATCAATCTTAGAAGCAAGAATCACAGATTCTATACCAATAGCATAACTAAGCTGTTGCTCATGATTCAGTGCCATGACAAAAGCAGTCTTAATGTCAAGAAGTGGCAAAGTCATTAACACTTGAGATTTGACAGTACTGAAATTCCCATTCAAACCTTTCAAGAATCTGATAGTATAAGCATTATCGTAATGTTCTCTAATAGTTTGCAATGCAGGACAAATGCAAGGAGGAATGGGCTTAAGAATTAGATATTGATCCCATAGGGATTTCAACTTGGTATAATAATCAGTCACTGTAAGATTGCCTTGCTTGGTTTTTTCGATTTCTTCTTCAAGATTAGAAAGTCTGTATGCATTTCCTCTACCAAATCGATCCTATAAATCCATCCATATTTCCCTAGTAGTATCGAAGTACATTACATTTTCTACCACAGTAGGAACCATTGAATTTACTAGCCAAGAATGTACCAAATAGTTTAACTGCATTCAGGCTGAATAACCAGCATCTGTAATTTCTGGCATGGTTGAAGAACCATCCACAAAACCAAGTATTCCTCATGATGATAACATCTTTGTCATGGATCTTTTCCAATGATTATAGTTGTTTACTCCTTTGAATAGCGGTTGAACCAGAATTAAACTCGGATTATCAAGCGAACTTCCAGAATTTGCAGTCGCAATTGAAGAAGATCAAAAGAAATTTCCAGAAAACACAAGAATCGAATATTATGAACTGAGATTCGACAGCGGATACTAATTAAGCAGAACTGGAATACATGAATAACATTGAAACTGAACATAAATATTGAATTGAAACAGAACTGGAATCAAATTCGATCAAGAACACTTGAAGGTGTTCATCCCCAAATTTAAAACTGAAAAAAGGCGGGAAAATGGTTTAGAACGAATTACATGGAAAGCTTTACATTAGAATGAAATTGAACAACTTAATTGAGTTTCTGTGATCCCAATTTACATTTATATAG
Source organism: Gentiana macrophylla (assembly GCA_026214975.1). Lineage (NCBI taxonomy): Eukaryota > Viridiplantae > Streptophyta > Magnoliopsida > Gentianales > Gentianaceae > Gentiana > Gentiana macrophylla. Next base: position 16,905,331 of record CM047807.1, read on the forward strand.
GAGACACAAGCTCAATTGGTTGTAACCAACTCTAACTAACTAACCACCTACTCAAGTGTTTGTTGAAAAGTCTCTAAGAACCAAAAACTTGTCCTCTTGCCTTTTAATCTCAACAGACACCACCTTAAGCAGTAACACTTGTTTAGCATTGCACCTTCCTCGTATGTATTGATTGCAGAATAAATGTCTAAATGTTTAAACTTAATAAGAAGTTATTGTGTCGGTAGCTTTGTTTATCTTTCTGGTTACTTTTAGTTGCTTTATCCATCATAAACGTTTTGATCAAACTCGGTACCGGTACATTTATGTCGGTGTGTTTTACATACCTCCGTGATTCGTATAGAATGAATGATTTTGCTGTGGTCCACATCGAGCAAATCTTATATAAGATAGTCAATAAAAGAGTAATGAGCGGGGACTCGGGTAGGCTTAAGTAGGTTAACTTGGATTGAAGTTAACGTTTTCCTATCGTTTTAAATACTAGGCAACGGTGGTACCGGTTTGTGAACCAAGAGTCGATAAGTTCAATTCTCTTAAGTTTACCTCAAGCCAATGTGAGTCTTTTATTTTGATATAAAGCCAAAAGTGTGTTTTTTTGTAATATTTTCAAGTATTTTATGTGTTGAAATAGTGTCCTAAACCCAATCGGGTTGGACCGGATCCGACCGGGTCGGATCATTTCTACTATTTCTTTGTGTTTATCCATATATTAAATGGCTTTTATGTTGTCATATATCTGTTCTTCTAAAGAACCAATTATGAATTGTTATATGATAACGTCCTTAGTATTAAACTGTGATAGAGAAACCATGATAGGTGATTATAGTTGATGAGATCTCTAATCACTTTAATAAGTTTGATACTTAAATGTCTCTAGGCTGATGTACTATTAAATAGGGCATTGATAGTATGAACAGGCTAGCACGTATTAGATGTCTTCTGTCTTTAGGGCAGGGATAGATCTCGTCTATCAAAGTGTAGAGACACTTGGACTTTACGTGGACGTGTATTAGAGAATGCGTTCGTTAGACTGACCCACTTACACGGATAAGTGTCACACTATGTGGTGGTTGTGTAATTATCTTTAAGACCGGAGTCTTCATGGCATCACGGTGTGGATTGTCATGCTTTGACACTATTGAGGTTTCCCCTAGCCATGGGGCGATCATACGGTAGTGATTGGGTGTGATACTGAAGCATGCGGAGTATACATGATTGGTCGCCCGGGAATCGCGTATCCTATGATTGGGATCGAATATCTGAAATGGCCTTCTTATAAGGAATGTCTTACTCTCGTGAATCTTTGCAAAGTGGGAGTAAACGAGTTACTTCGAGAGAGCATGATATCCAGATTATAAGATACGGTCGTTGATGTTTTGACACTCGACTAACGACCGTAGGATATTATTACAAATGATAGGATTGTAAGTTACACGGTAAGCTCGCTTTTCACATGAAATGTAGTAGTCATTGCATTTGACTCTTCGATGATTGGGGTCACGGTGTGTTGCTAGACGCTATCCCGTGATCGTTAGGCATGAAGGGCATTTTCGTAATTTGCACTTTGTGTCTACGGCCAACATATTCGCAAGTCTATCGGGTCACACACATAAGAACATTTAGCCGGATTAAAATGTGGTTATAGATGATAACCAAATAAGGAAAGTTTATCTCGAGACTATAAAGGTTATAGTGGTAAATTAATATCGTGGTATTTATTTATTATGAATAAATTAAATACAAGATATTAATAGTATTATATTAATTAAAGAATATTCGGAAGCCAATTTGTTGGTCAAAGGGCACTACATTTAATGTGTATAAGATACACTTTGGATTATGCAATTTAATTAATAGTATTACCAAAATATATATATATATATATATATATATATATATATATATATGGCGGCTAAATTTATGTGTGTGATTGACATACGTAAATGCCAATTGATCAAATTGATATATTTGATGTTTTGATATTAATAGATTTAATTGTGTAATATATATGTGATATATATACACATGTGTAATTGATCTATGGTAATATAATAAAAGATAAATATTGTCCATATAAGATATTGACAATATCTTGGAAATATTCAATATAAGATATGGACAATATCCTAGATTTATTTAATATAAGATATTAAATTAAATGAGATAAATCAATCAAATATATTTTCCTTATTTTGTTGGGAAAATATTTTCTTCTCCTCCACTTTAGAAGATGGCGCCACCTACACTATAAATAAGAGGTGGGTGTCAAGCTCTTTTGTACATCACAATTCCAAGAACTAATAGTTCTTGTGTAAAATAGATAGCATCCTATAGAGAGTTGGAGAGAAGGGAAAAGGGCCGGTCTAGCAACCGGAGTTTTCCAATAGTATTCCATGATGGGATTCCGGCGGGCTGTTCGTGTGGACTAACGGTAGAGGCCGAACACTTGGGCGGCTCTATGCAAAACTACTCTCCTTAGACGGTCAAAGCGTCGATCTTATAGATCAACCAAGGTAACCACCGTCTACTAACTCGTTTGTTTATTGCTTAAACGAAGTCGATCTTGGGTCATTAGGAAATAAATTTTTGAATTCCGCTGCGTTCCCACGTAGATTTCCTAACAGTGGTATCGGAGCGAGAACTTCGAGCTTAAGCAATAAGCATGTTATATTATGCGTAGTTAATTTTATCGTTTAAATCACGTAATTAAAAGATGAAAGATTTTTTATTTGCAAAATTGATACATGAAAAAAAAAAAAAAAAAACGAGATCGGGTGGTGCTCGACCGACTAGCGGCGGCTGGTCGGCGGCGGCGGCAGCAGGGCATCCTGCTGCCGGCAGTCAGTTGACCGGTCAATGCTGGCGGATCTCCAAATTTTGTTGTGTATTTTGTGATTTAATATGGTTCATAGTTGTGATTGTTAATTTCCTTTTGTTTAGTTATGTCATGTGGCCAACCAATGGTTCAAATAGTTTGAGCCATTGGGATGCCACATGGCATTAAAATAATAATGCTCTTTCCAAACTTTGTTTGGAATAGGCCTAGGCTCTTTCCAAATATTTGATTTGGGAAAAAGCCTAGGCCTAGGCCACTTTCAATATTTTGATTTTGGAAAGTGGCCAGACCTAAACCAAAATTATTTGGCCTTTCCAAATATTTGATTTGGAATAGAGTCTGCCCTTTTTCAAATATTTGATTTGTAAAGGCTTGAGCTTAGCCAACTTCCAAAATTTTGATTTTGGAAAGTGGCTGAAGCTAAGCCAAATTTGGTTTAGAAACCAAATGCATCCCTTTGATTACGAATCAAAAGGAAAGAAACAAAATAGAAATAATTTTAATTTTGATTTATTTTGGAATAGTTCTAATTAATTAAAATTAAAATTAAAATCGGTTTAAAATTAATCGTTAATTTTATTTCGATTAAAATCATTTAATTAATTAAATGTTAATTAGTTAATTGATTGGATAAAATTATTTAATAGATTAAATGTTAATTGATTAATTAAGACGCAAGTAGTTAAATTTTAATTTTATCTTTTTCATAAGATTTTATTGTATGGATTATATATTGTAGATATAATATGATTATATGGACCCGATTGATCATGGACTCGACCGATAGGATAGATGTGAATGATTTAATTTTTCTGTTGGTTTAAAAATTGTCCTAGGCCGTTATGAGGAACGTGGCCTAGTTTATTTTCTGCATTTATCCCATTCCCGTTGGCTCCCCTCCGTGTACGGCGGGTGTATTAATTTTATTAGATAGAATTAAATGTAACAAGAATGGAGCGGAAGATGAAGACCAAAGAAAGACGAAAATAAAGATCCCATTGGAGAATGGAGCATTAAAGATCTTATTGGCGGTTGCAGCTACCCTTAGATTGTGACCCGCGGTTTCGTCAGTTTGTATTCGAAACCGCACCTAGGAAAAGTCCATGATCATACCGGTTATTTTACGCATTTATTTATTTTGTGCTTGTATTTATTTTATATGATACGATATATGCATGACTAGGCACGACCTAGATGAATGTGTAGGATGTATGTCTATAGAGATAGATATACTTGATGAGACCATAATTAAAATTAATTAAGTGAATTAATTTACATAATTACTTCCACCCCAAAAGAGTCAAGTTGAAATTGCCTCCCCATATTATAATAATGGTGAAGAGCCCTTGTTCGGATCCAACCCATCAGCCAAAGCAGGGGGTTGACCTACCTCGAGTATATCGTCATTATCGAGATATGATCGTATGAGATCTCACGAATATTGGGGTTATGACTTGACTAAGAATTCTCTTGGCCACCAGCCAAAGCGGGGTCGTTTGGATTTTAGAGGCAAGGGTTTGACTACTTCATAAGATGAAAAATGTCAAAGAGTTGACTAGTCAAACAACAAGAGTCGTATAAGATACGATTGACAAAGGGTTGTTGTCTACCTATTAGACTATTTTCGGCCCACCATCTAAAGCGGGGGTCGCGGTTGTTTAGTGGGATCTTGTCCACTAAAGAAATTAATAATTCTTGAAAGTCAATTGGAAGTAATTGACTAGTGGGAGCAAAATTATAAACCAAAAGACCATTTTTTTATTTTGCGTGTATAAACAACAACACTCTTTTATTTTCATTTTTTATGTTGTAGTTTTAGCAGACTTTATATTTATGTTTAAATCTCGATTAGTAAAACCAAATTATGACTGTTAATTTTGAGAAACGTTCTCAAACATAGTTAAATAATTTTAATCCTTTTAAAATAAGCAATGACATGAGCAATCCCGTTATAGTAGTTAGAGACAAGGAGATTACATAATTGATGCAGTGCTCCAAGACTTTAATTATTAATGAAAGCGGAAGCGCATGATATGATTAAATCATTTGAAATAAGTTTCAATGAATTAGTCATAAATTGGATATGATCCAAGATGATCATTCAGTCATACGATGACAATTAATTCAAACGTTGGATAAGAATGACCACGTCTAATTTTGGAAAGGTTGTTTTCAAAATTATAAGATTTAAGTATCGACTTAATTCTATCATTGCTTAAAGGTTAATTAAATAGTCAATGTTTTAAATACGATTCAAAAGGATAAATAAACTATTTAATAAACTTTAGATTTTCTTTATAAAAGGAAATTGAAGACATAGCTCTTGTGATCTTTCTTAAGTCTTATGAAGACTACACTAAGAAATATTTACAAGCGCTTGAAGGATTAAAAAGGAAAGTTAGGGCATGTGCTTAAATAGAGAGCTTATCGAAGTCTCTATTCTAAGCAAGTCTGTTGAGATAAATCTATCTAAGTTCAAGTCAACTCTTAGATATATGATATCTTACGAGTGTGGTTAAAATTAGAAAGGTTAAATCCAGATATGGAAGGTGAAGCAAACGTTGTGACACATACCATATTCTGGATCTAGTAAACTGATAAGGGAACTAAATAAATGTTATTATGTTCGGTTTTTATGAAGAACATACTTTCAGTTATTTGTTATGATTTAGTAGACATATTCAATTGTAAAGAATAAATGTTATTCCGATAAAGTTGGAAGGTCACTGAATCCAACATACTAGATTGATGTCACTATATAGTTGATATATGTGATGAGATATCAACTAAATATTTGTATGGCTGTTATCCTTAATATTTGTGGTTATTCTAGACATAGTCTCTCTGGAAGGAAAGCGTGTAACTAAACGTCATTCTGATGATGTTGAACCATATGATTATGAATCATGTGGGTAATACGTATCTTATCTAAAGATGACTAAAATACCCATTTATGAAAAGGTTATAAAATCTAGAAAGTTGTCCAAAGCCTAAACATACCGATGTTTGTTGGCTTATGACAATTAATGCCACAAATAATTGCTTATTAATCTCTGTGACTGTTTTAGAAATATTTGAATGTACTTATTGAAGTACGACAATTCGGAAAGCCCGAAAAGTTCGAGCTAGTACGAATATGAGATTGACGAGCTACTTAGGAATTAATTTTCGATTGGATTGAAGTAATTAATACCTGAAGGGTGTTTCAGAAGTCGTCTGAAAAGGAATAAGATTCTTCCCTTGAAGGATACCACCTTTGGGATACGCAATTAGATTGTGTTCCCAAAATGGAAACAACACTTTATATGATAAAGGTGTGACGTAAGCCATGCGAAGTATCCCTTACCCGTTTTGGGATAGTGCCCTTATACTTAACCAAGTTCCAAAGAATAGAGGTTGAATAAATTCCATATCAGATATGGAAGAGGATAATGTCAAATCTATCTTAACCGATGATTTGAAGTTATCATAGGCAAAGTCAAAAAGGGCTTGGAGCCTAGTACGACATATGAAACTTTGTGGAATGTCTTAGCAAGTACGTTGGATATTATTTACTTGTCTGTGGAGCAAAATGTTTGTCTCCTAACATGTTGTCTTCTAAAGGAAGTGTTTCTTCCAAGAGAAACAGTGGGAGTGAATCAGATCTCAAAAGAGTTTGAGAACCACAAATATATATTCAACCATAGGAACGTGAGCAGACGCCACATAGCGATGAGGTGTAGAACACTGCTCAGTGCACACAAAAGTTCTGTAAGTCTGTGGATAACCTCAAGCCCAAAAGGGCTGCTGGTATGTTCATCTTGATGAATGAATATCTCACGACTTATGAAGAAATGTTTGAAAGGCAGGATTGAGAGATATGGCCAGGAGCCATAATATCTAAATTAGATTCCATCAGTGACAACCAGGTTATGAACCTAGTCTGTCTTACCTAGAGGGAATGTCCTTGTAAGGCTGAGCCCAGTTCAATTCAGATAATACTTGTTATAACTTCGTATCATGGCTATATGATAGTGTTGATGACGTTGAGCAGAAAGCCTAATGTTGATACACGATAACATGATATGTAAGCCCACGAGATCCATTTATGGACTCAAACAAGTTTCTCTAAACGATTTCTTTGTTTGATAATCAAAGGAGTTTGATTTAGTCAAAAGAAGGATATTCCCAATGTGCAAGAAGGATAGTGGGAGTGTGTTATGATTTTTGAGCAAGGTATTGGATATCTCTCTCAAGAATTATCACCCCATGTCACAGTCAATTAATGTTTGGTAGTTCAAGGTCTTTACGAAAGCACTTGGATTGGCAGTTCTTAATTTTGGAAATAAGAATCTATAGCGATAGATTTAACTGCTGTTAGATTATTGTTTACCTATATATATGTGATGCTAAAAGGAGTTTAGCATAGATCGCGACGGGGATACTGCTAGCCAGTGTTCTCAAGATCTATCTATGTTAGGACGTTCGTCCTAAAGATAAGGTGAAAGATGATGCTTATGGAAGGTTTCCTTTGCTACTGCGATATGAACCATCTTATAGGCGATGCTGGATGTTCATAGTCCATGAATAGTCTTGATCAAGTATGAAAGTAAATCTGGTGAATTTCAAGAATATCCTTAAACAAGTTAAGGACGGTTTCCTAGTTTATCAAAGCTTGGAAGCGAATAAATATAGTTATACAGACGTATATCCTGAGTCTTATGAAGGCGAGTAGGAGCTACGGTCTGGGTTTGCAGTCACGTGATTAAGTGATACAGTGAGCTGGAAATGTTCCAGCCTATGGGTCACTGTAAATTCTACAACCAGGCCAAAACACAGTAGTGCCTTAGAGGCACAGCGGGAGCAGTACATGGATCTAGAAGGTTCATTCCTGAACCTTGTACGGTTCTTCCACCTTTTCTATATAACTGATATAGTAAGTGGATTCATTGCATGAAGCGAGGACCCGTGGTCTCGTCGGAGATTCGTGTGTGTGTGAGGCGGTTCCTTTGACTTGGTCATTTGGAGCGTGATATGAAGATAGTTCGAGTCCCCACGGATAGCGATCCGTTTATGGCTAGGGCTAGTTGCGAGTATTGCATGAGATTCTTGTGTTTCAACTTGGTCTTGTGTGTGCGAGTGATTGGTTTTAGGCCAAGTGGGAGATTGTTGAAATAGTGTCCTAAACCCAATCGGGTTGGACCGGATCCTACCGGGTCGGATCATTTCTACTATTTCTTTGTGTTTATCCATATATTAAATGGCTTTTATGTTGTCATATATATCATTCTTCTAAAGAACCAATTATGAATTTTTATATGATAACGCCCTTAGTATTAAAGCGTGATAGAGAAACAACGATAGGCGATTATGGTTGATGAGATCTCTAATCACTTTAATAAGTTTGATACTTAAATGTCTCTAGGTGATGTACTATTAAATAGGGCATTGATAGTATGAACAAAGCTAGCACGTATTAGATGTCTTCTGTCTTTTAGGGAGGATAGATCTCGTCTATCAAAGTGTAGAGACACTTGGGTATGCGTGGACGTGTATTAGAGAATGCGTACGTTAGACTGACCCACTTACACGGATAAGTGTCACACTATGTGACGGTTGTGTAATTATCCTTAAGACCGGAGTCTTCATGGCATCACGGTGTGGATTGTCGTGCTTTGACACTATTGAGGTTTCCCTTAGCCATGAGGCGATCATACGGTAGTGATTGGGTGTGATACTGAAGCATGCGGAGTATACATGATGGTCGTCTGGGAATCGCGTATCCTATGATTTGGATCGAATATCCGAAATGGCCTTCTTATAAGGAATGTCTTACTCTCGTGAATCTTTGCAAAGTCGGAATAAATGAGTTACTTCGAGAGAGCATGATATCCAGATTATAAGTTACAGTCGTTGATGTTTTGACACTAGACTAACGACCGTATGGATATTATTACAAATGATAGGATTGTAAGTTACACGGTAATCAAGTTTCACATGAAAGGTAGTAGTCATTGCATTTGACTCTTCCGATGATTGGGGGTCACGGTGTGTTGCTAGACGCTATCCCGTGATCGTTAGGCATGAAGGGTATTTTCGTAATTTGCACTTTGTGTCTACGGCCAACATATTCGCAAGCCTATCGGGTCACACACATAAGAACATCTAGCCGGATTAAAATGTGGTTATAGATTATAACCAAATAAGGAAAGTTTATCTCGAGACTATAAAGGTTATAGTGGTAAATTAATATGGTGGTATTTATTTATTATGAATAAATTAAATACAATATATTAATAGTATTATATTAATTAAAGAATATTCCGGAAGCCAATTTGTTGGTCAAAGGGGCGCCACATTTAATGTGTATAAGATACACTTGGATTGTGCAATTTAATTAATAGAATTACCAAATATTAATATTAGATATTAATATATATATATATATATATATATATATATATATATATATATATATATATATATATATCCAATATGTATATGGCGGCTAAATTTATGTGTGTGATTGACATACGTAAATGCCAATTGATCAAATTGATATATTTGATGTTTGGATATTAATAGATTTAATTGTGTAATATATATGTGATATATACACATGTGTAAATTGATTTATGGTAATATAATAAAAGTTAAATATTATGACAATATCCTAGATTTATTTAATATAAGATATTAAATTAAATGAGATAAATCAATCAAATATATTTTCCTTATTATGTTGGGAAAGTGTTTTCTTCTCCTCCACTCTAGAAGATGGCGCCACCTACACTATAAATAAGAGGTGGGTGTCAAGCTCTTTTGTACATCACAATTCCAAGAACTAATAGTTCTTGTGTAAAATAGAGAGCATCCTATAGAGAGTTGGAGAGAAGGGAAAAGGGCCGGTCTAGCAACCAGAGTTTTCCAATATCAATCCATGATGGGATTCCGGCGGGCTGTTCGTGTGGACTAACGGTAGAGGCCGAACACTTGGGCGGCTCTATGCAAAACTACTCTCCTTAGGCGGTCAAAGCGTCGATCTTATAGATCAACCAAGGTAACCACTGTCTACTAACTCGTTTGTTTATTGCTTAAACGAAGTCGATCTTGGGTCGATAGGAAATAAATTTTTGAATTCCGCTGCGTTCCCGCTTAGATTTCCTAACATTATGTATATCGAATGAACCTTTAAACTCGGAAGTCATTTTTAAATGATTTCTTTAAAATTAACAATTGACCGTTTTGAGCTAGTGCACATAATCTTTTTAAACAATAAATAAAATGATACCTGGAATTGACGGATAATATTCGCTCACTCGCTCGTGGCACGAAAGTGTCAAAGCTCTAGTGGCTAGGGAGATTAGAGTTATTGCTCTAGGAGAACGGCTAGTCACCGGTCTCGGGGCCTCTTGACTTGAAGTCTTTCCGACAGTAGCTAGAGTGCTCACTCGTAAGAGTGGGGACGGTACCTTTTCCCTGAAGATTCATGCTTCAGCCGGGAAAGCAAGGGCTGACGGTTGTTACGTGGGTCCTAGGGCATGGATAGGGTTGGCTAGAGCCGTGTAAGAGGTTTGCACGGTGAAGGTTGATTCTTTTCCGTGACAATCGGCCGGAGTTGTCAGGCATGGCTAGTTCTCGTGGAGTGCGGTTGAAATCCAATTGGTAAATATGGTGTTTGGGCGGTACTTGACTCATCAGCTCGGCCAAAGCTGGTGCTAATGAATGAACAAACATGTTTTCTTTTAAGCCCGTGCACTATATACTTCATAAATTTGTTTTTATTATTCTTGCTCAATTAGTATTTAAAAAATTGTTACTAACTCGTTTTTACAGAGATAAGAGGACTTCCGCTGAAATTTTTCTGAAACAAACTTTATTTATATATATTTATATATATAGTATAACACTTGCACACGTGGCTCATACCAGCCCCTTGATGATGCCTCGTTTTATGTTGTATCTTGTTTTTTTCTTAGATTTTATTTCATTGACAGTTGATGAGGGCCTTGAGGTTTATGGGGAGAATATAAGTTTGGAAACTTTTTTAGAGGATGAGCAGCTTGGCGGTTTCAATGTGGATCTATGTGGCTGAATGATAGCAGTTTTTTTTTCAATTAAATATTAAGTACTAAGTATTAAATAAATATTTGGGGCATTGTGATGTTATGCCAAGACTTATAGTACTTGTTATGTTAATTTCTTTTTCCGTAATAGTAAGACGGTGATTGGCATTTAGTCATTTATGGTTTAATAATAATTTTGGATAATAGTGTTCCCTTGTTTCTGTTTTGACGATTTTATAATAATTGAATGAAGTCACGGCGAGAGCTTCGCACCTTTCCTAAAATGACCCCAGTGGACCTAGGGGTCGGAGTAGGGTATTACAATTATTTATGGTATAAATTGTCATAAGCCAACAAACATCTATGTTTAGGCTCTAGTCAATTTTCTAGATTTCATAACCTTTTCATAGAAGGGTATTTTAGTCATCTTTAGATAAAATACGTATCACCCACATGATTCATAATCATATGTTTCAGACATCATCTGAATGACATTTGATTATACGTTTCTCTTTCAGAGAGTCGACATCTAGAACAACCACAAATATCAAGGATAACAGCCATACAAATATTTAGTTGAGATTTCATCACATATATCAACTATATAGTGACATCAATCTAGCATGTTAGATTCAGTGACCTTTCAACTTTATTGGAATAACTTTTATTCTTTACAATTGAATATGTCTACTAAATCCTAACAAATAACTGAAAGTATGTTCTTCATAAGAACCGGAACATAATAACATTTATTTAGTTCCCTTATCAGTTTATTAGATCCAGAATATGGTAAGTGTTTCAACGTTTGCATAACCTTCCATATCTGTATTGAATCTTTCTAATTTTATCCCACTCGTAAGATATCATATGTCTTAGAGTCGACTTTGAACTTAGACAGATTTATCTCAAATCACTTGCTAGAATAAAAACTTCATAAGTTCTCTATTTAAGCACACGCCCTAACCTTTCTTTCAATCCTTGAAGCACTTGTAAATATTTCTTAGTGTAGTCTTCATAAGACCTAAGAAAGATCACATGAGCTATGTCGTTAATTTCCTTTCATAGTGAAAATCTAAAGTTTATTAAATAGTTGAATCGTATTCAAAACATTGACTATTTAATTAACCTTTAAACAATGATTAAAGAAATAAGTCAATACTTAAAACTTATAATTTTGAAAACAACATTTCTAAAATTCGAAGTGGTCATTCTTATCCAACGTTTGAATTAATTGTCATCATATGACAGAATGTTCATATTGGATCGTATCAAATATATGATTAATTCGTTGAAAGTTTCAAGCTATTTAACCATATCATGAGCTTCCGTTCTCATTAATAATTAAAGTCTTGGAGCAATGCATCAATTATATGAATTAGGATCCTCTGCTGTACAGCTTTGCTGTACAACCCGCTGTGTCTTCTTCAAACAGAGGATTTCATGGTTTTTTTTTTTTTTTTTTTTTTTTTTTTGCATCATAGGCTGAATTTACCATTGTACCTTCATTTTCCTCTTATCACAGCAATGCTGTGATATACCAATACATCAGAGGACCCAAGCTCCAATTATGTAGTCTCCTTGTCTCTAACTAATATAACGGGGTTGCTCGTTTCATTGCTTATTTAAAAGGATTAAAATTACTTAAGCATATTTGAGAATGTTTCTCAAAAGGTAATTTGGTTTTACTAATCGAGAATAAAAAATAAATATAATTTTTTCTAAAACTTCAACATAAAAAAATGAAGATAAAAGAGTGTCGTTGTTTATACACGCAAAATCAAAAATGGTCTTTTGGTTTATGATTTTGCTCCCACTAGTCAACTACTCCCAATTGACTTTAAAGAATTTTTCCAAAATTCTTTAGTGGCTAAGATCCAATCTAGTTACTTGATTCCCGGTGGTGGTCGATCAATCAAGATAATTTCGAAAGGTAGGTAACACTTTACCAATGACATCACTATATGATTCTCAGTGGTTGACTAGTCAACTCTTTGGCGATACACATCACTATCTGTTAGTCAACCCCTTGTCTCTAAAGTCAGACGGCCCTGACGGTGGCCAATCACCGAAAGACTCTAGTCAAGTCATAACCCAATATTCATGAGATCTCATACGATCATATCTCAATAACGACGATATACCCGAGGTAGGTCAACTCCCGGCGTTGGTCGATTAGTTGGATCCGAATAAGGGCTCTTCACCGTCGTTATAATATTGCGAGACAATATTTGGACTTGATTTTTGTTGTGGAAGTATTTAGGTAAATTAATTCACTTAATTAATTTTAATCATGGTCTCATCAAATATATCTATCTCTATAGATATATATATCCTACATATTTATCTAGATCGTGCCTAGTTATACATCTATTGTATCATATAAAATAAATACAAGCAAAAAATAAATAAATGCGTAAGAGTAACTGGTATGTTCATGGATTTTTCCTAGGTGCGGTTTCGAATACAAATTGACAAAACCGTTGGTCACAATCTACGGTAGTTGCAACCGCCAATAGGATCTTTAATGCGCCATTCTGCAATGAGATCTTTATTTTCGTCTTTCTTTGGCCTTCATCTTCCGATCCATTCTTGTTACATTAATTCTATCTAATAAAATAAATACACCCGTCGCACACGGGAGGAGCTAACGGGAATGAGATAATGCAAAAAATAAACTAGGTCACGTTCTTCATAATGGCTTAGGACAATTTTTAAACCAACAGAAAAATTTTAATCATTCACATCTATCCTATCGGTCGAGTCCATGATCAATCGGGGTCCATATAATCATAATATATCTAATCCATACAATAACATCTTATGAAAAAGATAAAATTAAAAACTTAACTACTCGCGTCTTTACTAGTCGATTAACGTTTAATCAATTAAATAATTTTACCCAATAAATTAACTAATTAACATTTAATTAATTAAATGATTTTAATCGAAATGAAATTAACGATTAATTTTAAACCGATTTCAATTTTAATTTTAATTAATCAAAATTAAAATTAGGTCTCCTTTGTTTCTTTCCTTTTGATTCCTAATCAAAAGGGATGCCTTTGGTTTCCTAAACCAAAAGGCATCTCCCTTGGCCCTTTCCAAAATCAAAATTTTGAAAAGGGCCTAGGCCTAGGCCATTTCCAAAATCAAATATTTTGAAAAGACCTAGGCCTATTCCAAACAAAATTTGGAAAGACAATATTTTAGTTAATATGCCTAGCCACTTTCCAAAATCAAAATTTTGAAAGTGGCCTAGGGCTAGGCCTTTTCCCAAATCAAATATTTGGAAAGGGCATAGGCCTATTCTAAACAATGTTTGGAAAAACAATTATTATTTTAATGTCATTTGGCATCCCAAAGGCCCAAACTATTTGAACCATTAGTTAACCATATGACACAACTAAACAAAGGAGATATTAATCACAACTATGAACCATATTGAATAAGAAAATACACAAAACAAAAATTGGGAGATCTGCCAGCATTGACCGGTTAACCGACGCCGGCAGCAGGCTGCCCTGCCGCCGCCGCTGCTAGGGGTGGTGCCGCCGCCAGTCGGCCGAGCGCCACCCGATCTGGTTTTTTTTCTTTTCGAGTATCGTCTTGCGAATCAAAAATCTTTCATATTTTAATTACGTGATTTAAACGATAAAATTAACTACGCAAATTAACATGCTTATTTCTTAAGCTCGAAGTTGTCTCTGATATCACTGTTAGGAAATCTACACAGGAACGCAGTGGAATTCAAAATTTTGATTTCCTTTTATCCAAGATCGACTTCATTTAAGCAACAAGCATAAAAGAAGTAGACAAAAGAATACCTTGATTCATACAATTGTATCGACGCTTTGTCTACGGTTGTAGTTTCTACACGAAGCCGCCCAAGCGTTTGGCCTCTACCAGTGATTGACACGAACACCTCGCTGGAATCCACCATTAGATTGCTACCAGAAAAATTCGGCTGCTAGACCGACTTTTTCTCTCTCATAAATCTCTCTAGGAAGCTCTCTATTTTTCACAAAAATTATTAGCTCTTGGAATTGTGTTGTACAATAGAGCTAGCCAAGCCTCTCTATTTATAAGGTGACCTGCGCCCCATATGATCCTAATCTGATTGGAAGAAGCTTCCTAGTAGATTGGGGAGAAAGAAAACTTTTTCCTAATAAAATAAGAAAAATCACTTTGATTGATTTATTTCATTAATATTCAATATCTTATATTAAATATTTCTAATATATTGTCAATATCTTATATTGACTATATTTATCTTATTACCATAAATCTATTTTTCCAAAATCAATTAATATCTAATATTAATAGTATGGTAATCTTATTAATTAAATTCCACAACTCAAATGTATCCAATACATATGAAATTGGCGCCACCTTTAGCCAAAGATTTGGCATCCGGAATATTCTTTAATTAATATAATATTATGATTAATTAATTCATAAAATACATGTATATCATATATACACATTTTTTCGAATTTACATATCTAATATATGTATATTTAATTAATCAACATAATTAATATCTTGTAATTAATTTATTGATAATAAATAAATACCACCATATTAATTTACCACTATAACCTTTATAGTCATGAGATAAATTCCTTCCTTATTTGGTTATCGCTATAACCGTAGTTTAATCCGGCTAGATGTTCATATGTGTGTGACCCGATAGGCTTCCAAATATGTTGGTCGTAGCCACAAACTGCAAATTACGAAAATGCCCTTCATGCCTAACGATCACGGGATAGCGTCTAGCAACGCACCGTGACCCCCAATCATCGGAAGAGTCAAATGCAATGACTACTACCTTTAATGTGAAATAGTTACCGTGTAAATAGAATCCTATCGTTGTAATAATATCCATACGGTCCTTTGTGGAGTGTCAAACATCAACGACCGTATCTTATAATCTGGATATCATGCACTCTCGAAGTAACTCATTTACTTCCAATTTGCAAAGATTCGCGAGAGTAAGACATTCCTCATAATAAGACCCTTTCGGATATTAACCCTTACTATTAGGGTACGTGATTTCCGGACGACCAAACACGTATACTCCGCATGCTTCAGTATCACACCCAATCACTACCGCATGTTCGCCCCATGGCTAGGGGAAACCTCAATAGTGTCAAAGCATGACAATCCACACTGTGATGCCATGTAGACTCTAGTCCTAAGGATAAACACACAACCGCCACATAGTGTGACACTTAACAGTGTATGTGGGTCAGTCTAACGTACGCATTCTCCAATACATATCCACCTACAGTCCAAGTGTCTCTACACTTCGATAGACGAGATCTATCCCTGCCCTTAAAGACAGAAGACATCTAATACTTGCTAGTATGTTCGTACTTATCAATGCCCTGTTTAATAGTACATCAGCCTAGAGACATTTAAATATCAAACTTATCAAAGTGATTAGAGATCTCATCAACCATAATCGCCTATCAAGGTTTCTCTATCACAATTTAATACTAAGGATGTTATCATGTAACAATCCGTAATTGGTTCTTTAAAAGAACAAATATATGACAACAGAAAAGCCATTTAATATATGTATAAACCTAAAGAAGTAGTAGAAATGATCCGACACGGTCGGATCCGGTCCAACCCAATTGGGTTTAGGACACAATTTCAACAACTTGTCCTTGATCCAACAGGATGTTAATGCGTTGGAGGTGGATGCGATTCTTTCGACTCTAGTTGTAGTCCCTAACCATCACGGCAGATGTATCTGGCACTACGATCGGAAGGGGCCGTATATGGTTAAGTCGGGATACTTCTTAGCTATGAGCTCGCGTGGGGGGTTGTATTCGACAGCCAGTGGATCCTCCTTTGCTGGTCGGGATCGAGTGTGGTGCAGCGTTTGGTGAGTGATTATACCACCGCGAGTCCAGCATTTTCTTTGGGGATGCCTACAGGGTTGCCTACCGATCGGGGAAAATCTTTTTAAGCTGCAGCTTGATGATGGAATATGTTTGGCATGTGTTCGGGAACGGGAAACTATGCGCCATTTTTTGTTTGGCTGCGACTGTGCTAAGGCAATATGGGGGGCCTCTTCTTTTGGTGGCCCAGTTGGTTCGACAGTCTTCTGGGTTTATGGAGTTTTTTTGGGGCCTTACAGAGCGACGATCTGTGGAGGAGATGTCTAAGTTCTGCATGACCCAATGGAACCTTTGGAAAGCACGTTGTAGTGAAGTTTTTGAGGGTACGCATGTTTACGTCTCCCATGTTGTCTTGGCTTCTTCTGCAGCGGCGTTAGAGTATAGGTAGGTGATGATTGGTGTTGGTGTTGGGCCGGAGAGGAACCCACACCCGGTTGCTTGGGCTCCGCCGCCCCCGGGGACGTGAAAGTGTAACGCGGATGCTTCAGTGGCGGCTTCTGGTTTGGGCATTTGACTGCTTTTTAGAGATTCAGAGGGGTCTGTGTGGTGGCCTTCTCTTTTCACTTAGACCGGGTGATGCCCCGGAACATTTGGAGATGCATGCGATCTTCTTTGTTCTTGCCGAGGCAGTCCGGCTGTGTTTATCTTTTGTGATCTTTGAGAGTGGTTGTTTATCTTGCGTTTAGACTCTGTCATGTCCGTCGGAGGATATTTCGGTATTGGGTTGCCTAGCTTGTGACTTGTCTCTCAGCTTCATCTTCTTTTGCTTTAATTTTATTAAGCGTTCTGGTAATGTCCTGGCGCAACTTCTTGCTAGGCATGGTGTCATGTCTACGAGGTCCTTTTCTTGGGGTATTCATCCCCCATTTTGATGTAATCTCTGCCTCGATTGCAGATTTGCCTTGATAAATTTTATTGCCTTTGCTAAAAAAACATAATATATAATTATTCTGTAATTAGTACTAATATCTACAATTAATATGTGTATATTGCTAACAAATAATATTAGCAATATACACATATTAATTACAAAATATATAATATATGTAATTAATACGTAATATTTACAATTAATGTGTGGATATTGCTAATAAATAATAGTACTTTTATGTGTATTAGGATTTCTCTCATATATAAAGGAGCAGTACTGTATTAATTAATAAAACAATTTCCGTCTTCCATTATTTTTTAAAGAGTATTGATTAATTAATGTGTGTATATTGCTAATATTATTTATTTGAATAAATTATGATAAACACTATATTTTAAATTTAATCACATTTATCTTCAAATAAAAACTTTATCTCTAACTTTGACTCCAACCGTTTATCTCTTGTGGCTTTATCTTCTAATATATATGCCTTATTTTGGAGCGTGAATGTTGATCAAGTCCATTTTAGAATTCTGACATAGAACATTTGTGTGCACTGAGCAGTGGTCTAATCCTTATCTCTATGCGGCGCCTACTCGTGTTCCATTGGTTGAACATCTCTTTGTGGTTCTTATACTCTTTTGAGATCTAAATTTACTCCGCGGGTAAGTAAATAACATCTAACGTGCTTGCTAAGATATCCCACAAAGTTGTACATGTCATACTGGGCTCTAAGCCTTTCAGACATCGCCTACTTGCTAGAAGCATGACAACCCTAAATCATCGGTTAAGATGGATTTGATGTCATCGATTTAATATCTGATATGGAATTTATTCAACTTTTATTCTTTGGAACTCGGTTAAGTATATGTATCGTATAAGGGCACTATCCTGAAACACGTAAGGGATACTTCACATGGCTTACGTCACACATTTTTCATATAAAGTGTTGTTTCCTGATGATACAAATAATATCGCCACCATTTAGTCCCGGAAACAGCCTCTAACTCACCATACCGAGGGAGGTCAGCGGGGACACCGTTGGTGACGCCAATAATGTCGAGTCAAGGTCACTATCGTCGAGTTCTGATAGGGGCGCCACCATAGCTAAGGGGCCGGATCGAGACCACGAATGAAGGGCCTTTGAAAGGTCGCACAAGACTGGAGAAGAAGCAGGGAGCAAAGGTAAGACAAGCGAAGCTAGTGGTCCTTGCGACCCCCAAGAGGTCGCCGCCAGGATATTTTACCCACTTACAGCTTAGATATTTAACGTTTACTTAGCTATTAAGTAAAATCAATGACTAAGCTGCTTCGCAATATCAGTATCTTACTTAGCTCTTAAGTTTACTCTTCCCGTAAAAGGAAGTCTTGTGTAACCTAAATCATATATAAATTGTAATACAAAAACAGGCAAAAGCTCTACGAAAATAGAACCTCTCTCTTCCTCCTCCCATCGCCGCCGCACATCTCCGGCTAACACCCTTAATCACCCCCCAAATAAGCCAGATATCCACAGCACAAACACCACTAAAACAACCGTGATGATTTATGCATCATCAGTTGGCTCCGTTACCGGGAAACTCCTGAGCAACATGCGTTCGTTCCAAAGCAAAAAGTCATCTAAAAAGTGCTTACACGCATCAACTCGAAGGAATCTCTCTTCAGCCGGTTTGGAAGCGTCCAGTTGTGTCCCCTCGTCTAAGTTTACGCCGAAAAAAGAGGTAATCTTACAAAGAAAACCCTCAAACTGCCTTTGTTTCCTTCCCTTAGTGAGGAAAACCATCAAAAGGTGACCTTTTCTACCTCAAAAGCATATACCCAGAAAAACCCTCATCAATACAGAGCACACTCCTGAAAATAGTCACACTTTTCCGGGGTTATTACGTACAAATCGTCACTACCTTCCCCCTGAAAGCCACCCTGTAGTGATGACAGGAAGTAAAGGACAGCTGACGCCCAAAACCCCTGCAAAGGGGGGCATGCAGCATCAGGCTCGTGGAGAGGGCATAGGAGAAACACTTGAAAATCTCCCCGCAGAGGGAGAGGGGTCGTAGAGAGGAGCCCTAGCATCTAGCGACGCCCGGAATGTCATTAACCAAAAAGCTAAGTCGAAGGAGGCCATTGCTGCTTTAGATGGGGCTCGCAAAGAGAGGTCAAGGTCACAACAAAGCCAAAGGTCGACCCCCGAGACAAGACCAGGCTTCCAGGAGGATCCTGAGATCGGAGAAATGAGAGAATATATGAGGTATGCAGAAACTATGTATCTAACTAACTCTCGTTTGGTGGCGAAGGGCCAGGCCCCAATGTCGATACGACCCCCGAATCCTCCCAGAAATGAAATCGCTCCCGCGGCCATGGATAAGGGTCGCCAGAGCCAAATCCATGAGATCGAGATAGAGGAAAGTGTGCACTCATCAGGTCGCAAGGGGCTGAGGAAAGAAATTTTGCAGACCTCGATTCTCCTAGATCGCGATCATCAGAAAGGAAATACGGTCGAAAGAGGATCAGCTTTTAAAAGGTTAGGTGAGAAGGACAAGGCCTCGGCCCCAAGTCGTCTCAGCCTTCCAGGAGGATAAATACCCATTCGACAAGATAGAAACGCGCAGGACGCTCGGGTGATTATAAGGGAAAAGAGGGCTCGTTAGGAGGGCTCACAAGACCATGGGGAATTGGAGCGCAGGCTGGAACGAGCTGATACGCAGGCACTGTCGCGACCCAGGTTTGACCCTATCTTGGCAGAACAGATGGAGATAATGAAAAAAGAGCTCGCAGAATTAAAAAAGTCAAGGCCCATCGAGAAAATCGCCCCAATCTCAGGGATCGATGTGCTCGCCAGAATCACTGAAACATTACCCACCAGCAAAGAAAAGGTTAGCTACCCCAGTTATAATTACTACAATGGAAATTCTTTCCCGAACGACTGGCTCACTGCCTTCCAAGGCCGCATCACCCTAGCAACTCAAAATAGGTCCGCCTGGTGCATCGCTTTAGTCGGTAGCATGCAGTACAGGGCTGCGTCCGGGATACGCGGGCTTCCTCGCGGCTCAGTTGAAAGTTGGGAGGATCTATCGGAAAAGTTCGTCAAAGAATTTGAATCGGCGAGCAGACCAAAGAAAACCATTGAGGATCTATATGAGGTTTGCATGGGAGGACATGAGTCCGGAAAGGAGTATTATGAGCGGTTTATCAAAGTATATGATCAGGCAAGAAACATTCCAGACGATGCAGTCATAACATGCTTTCTCACTGGGATCGCCAAAGGACCGATGAAGACAGAGTTAAACCTGCGGCCCCCCAAAGCAGATCTCAGGGAAATGCTGAAAAGGGCCAGAATGATGGGAGTTAGCGAAGCCCCATCCTCTGGGAGAGCAAAGTCTAAAACAGATCAGCTTACACAGAAAGAAGATCGCACAGATGATCGAAAGAAAGAAAAGGGTCGAGATGCCAACCATGACCGTGAGGTAAAGAAACCATACAAATTCAGCGAGGATAATTTTACCCCGCTCAACACAACAGCGTTTCACATATTGTTCGAGATCCGCGAACATTTTGATAAACCCAGGCCCATGAAGGGCGACCCCGACAATCGTGATAAGTCGAAATACTGTGACTATCACAAGGACCATGGTCATATCATAGATGAATGCTTCACCTTGAGGCGGGAAATATAAAGGTTAATCCGTGAGGGACCAGCGACTAAGTATAAACGCGATGGGAAGAACGGCCCCAGTCAGGGGCGCTAGCCCCGCGTCTATCAGAAGGAGGTTCAAGTTATTCACAGGAATATTCCCTGCAACAATCAGCTGAAATCCCAGATACATCAAATCAATACCCGCGGTTTCGAAAAGCTGGTAGTATTGGGGGAAAACGAGAAAGGAATCATGTTTACTAAAAGTGAGTTAACCACAGTCGACGGCCCTATGGAAATACTCCTAATTCTGAAAGTTGGGGTGAACGACAAACATGGCATCAACAGAGGTATGGTCGACACCGGGGCTGGCCGCGACGTCATCTACTTCGATTGTTTAAAACATATCGGATTCAGAGAGGCCAAGCTAAAACCTTACCTTGGGGTGCTCAAGGTCTTTACCAATGATACGATACGGGTCAAAGGCACAATCGACCTCAACATCACTCTGGGCGACTATGAACCCTGTCGAACTGAGGTAATCACTTTCTTAGTCATCAATCTCCCCTCATACTATAACATGATTTTGAGGATTCCAGCTATGAGAAAATTTCAAATGGTAGCATATGTTCCTCACCAAAGGGTCAAGCTCCATGTAGGGGACGAAATTGGGGTTGCCACCAGTCGACCCGGATTTTTCCTCGAATATATGACCAAGAATAGGGTCGACTCCAAGCGACCCAGACTGGAGGGATTTCAACATGGCTGCGGATCAGATCGCCATGGTAAAAGAGGTCCCAGAAGGAGCAGTAGAGGTAGAGACATTACAAATCCGGGACGAGCCGGACTTCACCGCCGAGGACGAGCTGGTCGAGGTTATCACAGACGACAAACACCCTGATCAGAAGATAAAGATAGGGTCGCAAACAACCGAGAAAGAAAGGGAAGGACTGATCGAGCTTCTAAAAGAAAACTTGGACGCCTTCGCCTGGGAGGTAACCGATATGAGAGGTGTAGAGCCAGAGGTCGCCATACACTATCTAAGCGTCGACCCCAACTTCAGGCCGATCCAACAAAGATCGCGCCAATTCTCTACAGAAAAGGAGGTCACCATAAAAACTGAGGTCGAAAAGCTCCTAGCAGCAGGCATAATCAAGGAACTTCAATATCCCACCTGGCTGGAAAACATGGTAATGGTGAAAAAACATAATGGCAAGTGGCGGATGTGCGTTGACTTCACTGATCTAAACAAAGTTTGCCCCAAAGATCCTTACGCGCTGCCCCGAATTGATAAAATTGTCGATGGGATCGTAGGTTTTGAAACGTTAATTTTCTGGACGCTTATTCGGACTATCACCAAGTCAAGATGGCATACGAGGATAAAGAGCTGACGGCCTTCAGGGCCGGCGGTGGACTATATTACTACGAGATGATGCCGTTTGGTCTAAAGAACGCAGGTTCAACGTATCAAAGGATGGTGAACAGAGTATTTAGCACGCAAATAGGCAGGAACATGGAGGCCTATATTGATGACATGGTCGTGAAATCAAGTCTCCAGGATCACCTGGTGGACCTTCGCGAAACCTTCGCAAATATAAAGAATCACTCAATGAAGCTAAACCCCGCGAAATGTACTTTCGGGGTCCAGGCAGGGAAATTTTTGGTCTTCATGGTAAGTCAGAGAGGGATCGAGGCCAACCCAGAGAAAATCGAAGCGCTGATAAATATGATCGAGCCAACTAGCATCGAGGAAATACTAAGGTTGAATGGAAGAGTGATAGCCCTGGGAAGGTTTATTTCAAAATCTGCCGAGAAGAGTCTACCCTTCTTCAAAATCCTGAAAGGAAATAATACCTTTTCATGGACAGAGGAATGCTCGCAGGCTTTCAAAGAACTCAAGGCCTACCTCTCAAGTCCGCCATTACTGACTAGTCCAGTGGTCGGAGATGTTTTGCTACTGTACCTAGCTGCCTCGGATAGGGCCGTCGCCGCAGCGCTTATCAAGGAGGAAGGTACCTCGCAAAAGCCTATTTATTATGTTTCTAAGGCTTTAAGCCCCGTAGAAAGTCGTTATTTTAATATTGAAAAGTTAGCCTACTGCGTTGTTATAGCCGCCCGAAAATTAAGGGCTTACTTTTCATCGCATTGAAATATTGTATTGTCAGACGCGCAGCTACAGCAGGTCCTCCACAAGCCGGACTTGTCAGGTCCTTTGCTGCGTTGGGCCATCGAGCTCACCGAATTCGACATCCGTTACGAACCTCGAAAAGCCATCAAAACTCAGGCATTGCCCGATTTCATCGTAGAAACAAGCTTCAACGAAGATATCCAAGAACAGACCTACGCAAAACATAGCCCCGACAAAAGTACCACAGCGGACGAGCCTCAGCGGCCAAGTCACTGTTGGCAACTCTATGTCGACGGCGCCGCCAACCTTAAAGGTGGCGCTGCGGGGATCATTTTACTAGAGCCCGGAACCTCAGAGGAAATTGAGAAGGCCCTACGATTTAACTTCACAGCATCGAACAACCAAGTAGAATATGAGGTGGTCATCAAAGGACTTGAGCTCGCCAGGGCCATGGAAGTCGAAAATGTGCAAGTTTTCTGCGACTCACTGTTGGTGGTCAATCAAGTGACCGGGTCGTTCGGCATTCATTGTGAAATCTTACAAAAGTATATCAACCTCGTCAGAAAACTCGAAAGCAGCTTTAAATACTGCAAGTTCACCAACATCCCTCGAGAGGACAATCACAGAGCCGATTACTTATCCAAGCTAACCAGCGAAGACGAAATAAGCAACCCCTCGATTATGGTGGAATATCTGTCAGGGCCCGCTATCAACAGGGTCGAAATAATGGACTTGCGGCCCACTGACCTTTGTTGGATTGATGTCATGAGGGCCTATATCGACTCCGGAAAGCTCCCTGATAACCCAAACGAGGCTAAAGCCCTAATCAGAAGAGCCGCCAGATACACTATCTTAAACGACATTTTATATCGACGATCGCTCTCTAAGCCCTTACTAAGGTGCGTACGACCAGAAGAAGTCGATGGAATCCTCATAGAGCTGCATGAAGGGATGTGCGGCGGCCACCCAGCTAGCCGCACCCTTGCTCGGAAGGTCTTGTTGGCTGGATATTACTGGCTGAAACTCGCAGAGGACGCCAAGGCCCATGCTAGGGCGTGCGACGTATGTCAAAAATTCACGGATATTCCTAGGCTGCCATCAGTAGAGCAAAGCATCGTCGTCCGCGCTTGGCCGTTGGGCCATTTAAAAAGGGCCGCTCCGGATGCGAGTACGTGGTGGTCGCCGTCGACTATTTCACCAAATGGATCGAGGCCAAAGCCTTAGTAAAAATCAACACCAGAGACATAATCTATTTTTTACTCGATCAAGTATAGACTAGATTCGGCGTTCCCAGGGTAATAGTATCAGACCACGGACCTCAATTCAGAGAGGAGTTCGACACATTCTGCGGAGAGAATAACGTCAAGAATTGGCAATCGTCAGTATGCTATCCTCAAGGAAATGGTCAGGCTGAGAACGCAAACAAACAAGTATTGTTCCTGCTGAAAAAGAGTTTGGGCGAAAAGGCGGGTAAATGGCCTGACCACCTCCCCATGGCCTTATAAGCGCTCAGAACGTCGCGAAAAACAACTATAGGGGAAACTCCTTTTGCTTTGACCTACGGATCAGAGGCTATGACCCTGGTAGAGATGGCCCTACAAAGTTTAAGGGTCGCCCATTTCAGTGAGACCGACAACCCGCTCACTAGGGAGCTCGATCTCGATTTAGCAGAGGTGCGGCGGATCGAAGCATATGGTCGTTTGCTCAATTGCTAACAGGCTGCCAAACGTCACCACGACAAACACATTCGCAATCATCACTTCGCCATTGGAGATTATGTTTTGTGAAAGAGACAAGCCACTGGCCACGAGGCCAAGAAAGGAAAACTGTCAGAAAGTTGGGAAGGCCCAGTGAGGATCGCTCGAATAGTCAAAAAGGGGACGTATGTGTTAAGTGATAACCAAGGTCACGTGTACAACCGACCTTGGCACGCAGACAATTTGAAAAAATATTATATGCAAAATGTACATCTGCTGCGTACAAGCAAAGTATGCGAAGAATGAAATCAAAATAAAGGAACATCTTCATTCATGAAAGGGGTGTACAATCGTTTCTAGCAAACCTGCGGCCTACGACGCCCTTCGATTCAACCAAAAACAAGGGGGCCGCCAAAAAAAAAAAAAAAAAAATATATATATATATATATATATATATATATATATATAAGGGTGGACCCATTCAGGCAGTAAACCCACCAAGGTCCAGTGAGTGCGTCGGCACCCTAGCTAAACTACACAGCCTAGCTATCAGCGAGGCAAACGGGATACGACGGCCATGACTCATCGAGACCGCAAAGTTAGCTGCCTCGCGGTGAATTAAGATCCCCCAATCAATGTCAACCTAGGGATCGCGGATAGCATGCAAAAGGAGGGCTTCAGCTTCACTAAGAGCATCGGGATCCATGGTCGGAATGGTGCGTGAGTTGATAAACTTTTTCCACTCACGGTTGCTGCGAGACAGGCCGGACGAAGGCCCCAGTGCGCGAGGCAGGGGAGAATCGGGGAAAAGCTCGCGGTTTGCCTGACGTAAGCGTACTTGTTTGCTTGACTCATCGCCAAGATTCCAAGGACCTTATAATGGGATGAGGGATCGATAGCAGGTATGAGGTATACACCATTGATAGCTTCCGGAGTAAAAGAGACCGCGATGCCACGAAGGGTAACACAATTGGCGACCCCTTCAGATGCAACTTCAGATAAAATGGAGTAAAACTCCCTCGCCATTGTAAGATTGAAAGATGCATAAGGTGGCGAGACAAAATCTGCCCACCCAGAAAGCCACACCCGTAGCAAAGACCCATCACCCTCAACCTTACTCTCATTTAAACCCTTCTCCCTCGCAAGTTTGACCACGTCAAAATAGCGCCAGAAGTGATCTTTGGCAACAGGAGAGGCAGTAAGGAAAAAAGGGATACATCACGCATTGGACGGGCTTTGAACACTCGCACTCTACCCTCTCCGGATGGGAAAGACCTGGCTCTCACAACAAAGATTTATGCAAAAGAATGTAGAAGAGGAATGAAAAATAAGTCAAGCTTTCCTCCTCCTTTTATAACAAAGGTTAGCAAAGGGAATGGCCACGATCAACAAGATCCCACGGTCAGCATTCACGCGGTTTATCCAAGATTTGAAATTCAAAAGGGCGTATTTACCGACGGTTTGTCAGCACAAGATTCTAGGCTATATTAACACCCGGCAGTTATTAGCCCAAGATTATTCTAGGCCACACTGACCATGCATGCGCTGCCAGTGATCAAATCGATTCAGATCCCTGGATTCCCGGCAACACGGCAGTCGAGAAAGGTCCTTTCAGTCCAATCAATTTGGTTCTCGTGTTTTAGGCGAACACCAACCCCGCCTCAAACTTAGGGGGCCGCAATCAGAAAATTTCAAACGTAAACAAATCAAGAAAATTACGGCACGTCCCCAGCGACCTTGTTATTTGCCACAAGTCCACAGCGACCAAAGAATAATGCAAACGGCCATGAAAATTTTTTTCGCACGAGCCCTGGCCTCGCCCAAAACAAGGGGGGATAGGGAAATTTTAACGAGTGCAATATGGATCGCTGTCATCCTTGTTCCAAATAAAGAGGGCCGCAACAGCAATTTTCGATCAATTCTCAGCTCGTCCGCTTTAGTTATTTTAGCGACCTCAACAAACCACGCCAAAATAAAGGGGGCCGCATACACATACATCCACGATACAAGAAATAAGTTGAAAGAAACAAGTGGAATACATAAATTAAGACACCAAAAGCGGCCACAAACCAAATTCAACAAGCCGAGCGCGGCCACAATATCAGTGCGGAAAGTAAACGCTAAATTATTACAATCATCAAATTGAGGACGCCAAATAGTTCAAAAAAGAAGCAAAGTTATTACAAGATCACAGGAAAGTAAAATGTTTTGAAACAAAAGCCCAAAAGCAATTAAACAGAGCCGGGAGGAGTGTCAATATACTCATCGCCGGGTTGATCATTCGCAGCGGGATGATTCTTCAAAATAGCGAAGTTGACTGGATTAACTGGAGGAGGATCCCACACAGGGTCGCCACGCTCTATCTGGTTGGTCTGAATAGCGACGATATGATCCGCCGCGTAAGGGATATCTAGATGAAGGGCCAACAGGTCGGGAGCTCGCTGAGACATGTTAACCCACCGAAGCATTTCATCAAAGGTGATGCTCTCTCTACCATGAAAGGCCCAAAGACAACGAGTGAGGTGATTAAAACCTTGGTCGAAGCTTGCCTCCTGATAATCGCCAAACTCATCGGAGAGCTTAAAGGCTTCCACAGCCGCGGGACCTGCCTCCTCAGTGGCCTTACTTGCTGCAGCGAGCTGTTCCTTCAGACTCGCGATCTCCTCACGCGCGGCAATCCCTTAGCAGTTTTACGGGCTTCTTCCTTCAGAGCCAACACCTTCTTCTGCAACTCTACATCCAGTTTGGCGCTCTCCACCATAGCTTTCCTCATCCGATCAACCTCGGTCAACGCCTCTGAGCTCTTTTTCTCAGCAACGATCATGGCTTTCTCTGAGGCCCCAAGGGCTGCCGTCACTTTCTTAAGCTCGGCCTTGCGCCTATCAACTGCATATATCGCCTTGTTTATGCGAGTCCCAAGATGAAAAAGAGGCAGAATTATAAGCCCGACAGAAACATAGTATGAAAGAAATGAAAAAATACAAGACGAATAAAACTCACCATTGAAGCGGCAATTCCAAATTGACCTGACAGATCTTTGAGCTCGGCAACTTCATCGCCGGTAGGTGCGTCATCTTGAACCACGATGCGAGCAGTGATTCCCCTCCCGATCTCCATTTGAACCCCGGACGGCGAGTCCCATGCAAGGCGACTCAGAGGAATGACATCAGCGATAGCCTCCCTAATTTGGCTCGCCTTAGTCATGTCGAGGCCTTGGGTGAAATTGGAATCCAACCACACAGCCTCTTTCCCTTTATAACCGCGAGGTAATATCCTAGTCGGCAGCGGCTCCACCCCCTCGGGGGCCTCTTCAACAATAACCTCTGCCCTCTCAGAGCCTTTATCAGCAGCTCGCTTATCCATGTGATCAGATCGTTTGCCTGCACCGCCTGCAGTTTTGGACTTCTCAGTCCTGGATCGCTTCTGGCCTGCGACTCTCTGGCAGGTTCATCGTGCTGCGATCTTTTTTGGGCAACAGCCTGGCTTGAGCTCGCACCTGTGGACGCCGCCACATTCTTGGTAGGATCATATGTCTCATCGATAATTGAGGCATCCACAGTGCGGGGTACTTTCCCTAGAACCTGCTTCAAGTTCGTCTGTCAGGTCTTAGCTTGCTCATCAGCGAGCCTCTGCCTTTGAGCCCTGCGTTCTGTAGCATCCATACCTGCAGGAAGGGTTCGTTAAAAACGGATCCAAAAGAAAGAGAAACGAAAACTTATGAAATAAGCAAATAAAATGCAAGGAAAGTTACAAGATGGTCTTCTACTCGGGTCGCCTCCACATACTAACACTCGGACGGAAAGCCTTCGCCCAAGTGACAATCTCCTATCCAATCAGGATCGCTCTCCTCAGGGACCATGGCAACTAACGGCTTCGCTTTACCCGGACCCGCGACGCCAGCCAGGCGCGTTAATTGAATGGCCAAGTCGAGGAGATCGATCAAAGCCACATTGCTCAAGGAGGCCTCGACCCCATCAGATTGAATAAGCGCCATGAGTCCTTTGACAAAGCGCCGCTCTATAACTATAGGCTCGTCAATTGAAAAGGTGGACTTTCCCATGCGCTTTGCGGCCTTAGGAAACGGCCAGCCAACCTTGGACTCCACCTTAAGGATCCGCTCCTGCCATCTATGAATCTTATTTGGTAGCAAAAACAACAAGCGAGGCGTCTTAGTCCTCAAGGATATTTGCCCCGGCAGACCCGTGCCGCAGAACAAATGTAATTGTCCCAGAAAAGTTAGGGAGGACTCTATCTTCATTGTCCGACACATCACAATGAAGGCCATAATCTGAATAACGGCCCCAACAGCAAAATCAGAGGGCAGAGCTCCCATCAGCTCACAAATCCTAATGAAGAACGGATCGAATGGAGGCCTGAGTCCCGCGTAGAAATGATCGAAGTGTAGAATTAGGGTTTCATCCGGGAGGCGAGCAGAAACGTAATCCTCGCGGTCTCCAGGTTTTAACTTGTCCTCCTCCTTCGAATAGTCGAGCAGAGAAAACCTATATACACTAGTGTCGATTTTAAATCGGCGACGGATAAATTTGTTGAGATCGTCGCTGTCACGAAGCTTCACCCCTTTTTCCTTCAGCGCTTTCTCATATGCAGCCAGGATAGCGAACTCTCTTAGCGCCTCTGGATTGTTGGGTGTTGGTTTTTTGCCTTAGCAGCGGCCTCCCCAACAATTGTTTTGGGATCCCTTTTCCTCTTTGGTTTCTTTGGGAGCTCCCAAACAATCTTGAGAGGTAAGGGGGCATTCTCATCCTCGCTCGACCCCATCAACTCATGAAGAGCGGCGTCCTCAAGATAAGCCTCGTCATGCTCGGCGGCACCACTAGGGCTGGGATCGGTAGCCTGTTCTTCAACCTCGGACATCCCTCTTTCACCGGCCTCGCTAGTACCTACGCCTTGGGCTCGGGCAATTTCTTTGCGACTCTTCTTACGTCGCGGGACAGGGTCGGGAAACATAGAATCTAAACCGAAGGGGTCGTCGCCTATTCGAGCTACGGCCCCCTCCCCGGTTATCTCTTCAAAAAGGTCATCCCCGGTGGACACTTCGGGACTGGAGGGGTCGTCATCCCCCACATCCTGAGCATAATCATAGGCCTTCTGATCTTCGTCGGAGTTGCCTCCCAAAGAACGTTCTACATCGGACATCCTGCAAAAACAAGAGGAAAAGCTGGAGCTTTCAGACCTGGGATAATAAGAATTAGGCCAGGAAGGTAATCGCACCCATCTCGACGCCTTCCCCTCCATTTTTACAGGAGAAATGGAAAGCAAATTGCAAGTAAAGGAAAGTGCAAATTCAACAAACAAATATGGCAAATCGCCAACCTCCCCCCCTTTTCCGAATAACCATCCCCACTATAAGAACACCAACCCAGAAACCTTAAATTTTTCCTCAAAAAACACCTTACATACGAACACATTCCCATGCAATGGATCAAAATCCCTAAAAAGGCTCAAAATTCAGAAAGAAAAACAAGAAAAAAGGAATAAGGGAGGAAGAATTTACCTGTTTCTGGGAAGAAGACTAAGCAAACAGCCGCAAGAACACGTCGGAATCTTTGAACCTTCACCGGAAAACCTTTGCCAAATCTAGGAGAGGAAAAGAGGAGAGAAAACTTGGGAAAAGTTTGGGAAAATTGGAAGAGTGAAAAGTGAGGAGGTGTGAAGGGTGCAGGCTTTATATAGGCAGCGGGAGTTCAATCGTGTGGGCGGGAATCAATCCATCCAACGGTTGAGGTTTGCGCGGTCGATTCGAATTCCGAAATTTGAAAACCGCAATCATTATAGAAGTTAATCAATGCCCACGTGCCTGCGTGGGTGGTTACCAAAGACGTCAGTTCCCACGTAGTTGCAGTTACCAAAGGAGCCAACGTCAGCCACGATCTGACTTTTGAACTGCCCCCAATAATCCATGAACGAGAAGATGGTCGCCTCAGACGACAAGGTCGCAAATACAGGTCCAAAGTTGATTCGAGGCCGCTTGCTTAGAAAGCACGGTCCTTAGTGAACAAGTCGCATCAGACGACGAGGTCGCAAATACAGGCCCAAAGTTGCTTCAAGGCCGCTTGTTTTTAAAGCACGGTCCTTAGTGAACAAGTTTAAAGCCCAAAGTACTTCGCTTGCTTAGAAAGCACGGTCCTTAGTGAACAAGTCGCATCAGACGACGAGGTCGCAAATACAGGCCCAAAGTTGCTTCGAGACCGCTTGCTTAGAAAGCACGGTCCTTAGTGAACAAGTCGCATCAGACGACGAGGTCGCAAATACAGGCCCAAAGTTGCTTCGAGGCCGCTTGCTTAGAAAGAACGGTCCTTAGTGAACAAGTCGCATCAGACGATAAGGTCGCAAATATATTGTCCCTGAGCTCACTACTCCACGCTCGTCATTTTTCACGAAAAATGACCAAGACATGGAGTAGGGGGGCATTGATGATACAAATAATATCGCCACCATTTAGTCCCGGAAACAGCCTCTAACTCACCATACCTGAGGGATGTAGCGGGGACACCGTCGGCGACTCCAATAATGTTGAGTCAAGGTCACTATCGTCGAGTCCTGATAGGGGCGCCACCATAGCTAGGGGGCCAGATCGAGACCTCGAACAAAGGACCCTTAAAAGGTCGCACAAGACTGGAGAAGAAGTAGGGAGCAAAGGCAAGACAAGCGAAGCTGGTGGTCCTTGCGACCCCCAAGAGGTCGCTGCCAGTATATTTTACCCACTTACAGCTTAGATATTTAACGTTTAATTAGCTATTAAGTAAAATTAGTGACTAAGCTGCTTCATAATATCAGTCTCTTACTTAGCTCTTAATTTTACTCTTCCTATAAAAGGAAGTCTTGTGTAACCTAAATCATATATACATTCTAATACAAAAACAGGCAAAAGCACTACGAAAATAGAACCTCTCTCTTCCTCCTCCCATCGCCGCCGCACATCTCCGGCTAACACACTTAATCACCCCCCAAATAAGCCAGATATCCACAGCACAAACACCACTAAAACAACCGTGATGATTTATGCATCATCATTTCCATTTTAGGAACACAATCTAATTGCGTATCCCAATGATGGTATCCTTCAAGGGAGAATCTGATTCTATTTCAGACAACTTCGGAAACACCTTTCAGGTATTAATTGCTTCAATCCAATTGGAGATTAATTCCTAAGTAGCTCATCAATCTCATATTCGTACTAGCTCAATCTTTTCGGGCTTTCCGAATTGTTGTACTTCACCAAGTACATTTGAACTATTTCTAAAAATAGTCAAAGAGATTAATAAACAATTATTTGTGGCATTAATTGTCATAAGCCTACAAACATCGATATGTTTAGGCTTTAGAAAACTTTCTAGATTTTATAACCTTTTCATAAACGGGTATTTTAGTCATCTTTAGATAAGATAAGTATTACCCACATGATTCATAATCACGCGGTTCAGACATCATCAGAATGACATTTGATTATACGATTCTCTTCCACAGAGACTATGTCTAGAACAACCACAAAATATCAAGGATAACAGCCATATAAACATTTAGTTGAAATTTCATCACATATATCAACCGTATAGTAACACCAATCTAGTATTTTAGATTCATTGACCACTCAAATTTAGCGGGATAACATTTATTCTTTTCAATTGAATTGGTCCATTAAATCCTAACATCTAACTGAAAATATGTTCTTCCTAAGAACCAGAACATGATAACATTTATTTTGTTCCTTTATCAGTTTACTAGACTCAGAATACACAACCGAAAATGTCGCAACGTTTCCTTCACTTTTCCGTATCTTTGTGCATTCCATATTTAATCCTTCTAATTTAATCATACTCGTAAGATATCATATATCTAAGAGTTGACTTGAACTTAGATGGATTTATCTCAACACACTTGCCTAGAATAAAGACTTCGATAAGATCTCTTATTTTAAGTACATGCCCTAACTTCCTTTTTAATCCTTTAAGAACTTGTAAATATTTCTTAGTGTAGTTTTCATAAGACTTAAGAAAGATCACAAGAGCTATGTATTTAATTTCCTTTCATAAAGAAAATCGAAAGTTTATTAAATAGTTTATTTAACCTTTTGAATCGTATTCAAAACATTAACTTAATTAATTAACCTTTAAGCAATGATTAAAGAATTAAGTCAATACTTAAATCTTACAATTTTGAAAACAACATTTCCAAAATTCGATGCGGTCATTCTTATTCAACGTTTGAATTAATTGTCATCGTGTGACAAAATGATCATATTGGATCATATCCAATATATGATTAATTCGTTGAAACTCATTTCAAGTGATTCTATCATATCATGAGTGATGTGATCTGGTTCATGCTCGGAGGATACCATCAGTCGTGCTATTTATGAGTATTATGAAGACCCTGTGGCCGAATATTATTTAATTAATTAGGATTTGGTTTTATTTTATATTGGATTTTCAAAACTTTATTTATTTATTCTTTTATTAGCCAATAGGAACATTTCGTTTTTGGCCAATAGGAGGTAGGGGCATTTTATTAGTGGGAATTTCTCCCACATTTCTTTTTCCTTGTTAGTTCTTTTATTTGTAAGCCTATATAAGGCAAACACCAGCTTTTGATTATTTACACAATTATTATATGAAAAATCAGTTTATTAAGTTTTACTCAACCAAGTCGTGAGACTTGAACATCACTTGTGGGTGAGAACTTTCTTCGTCGTAGAAGGTTCAACCCTTTGAGAATTTACCAGCACTGTGAGCAATTGTTGGGCGTTCTCTTCCTACGATTTAGTTGGATTATTAGGTCTAGGATCCTTAGCTCGTTATTGTTCCCCCTAGTTACTACTTGGGCGAAACATCGGATTTGATTCCAACTAGAATCACATCAGTTGGTAGCAGAGCTCAACAACTTCGGTGAGCAAATATCCCTTTTATTTTTTGTGTTTTCGTTTATTCCGTATAATTCCGAAAAAAAAAAAAAAAACAAAACAAAAATTTGGTTGTTCTTGTTTTATTCAGTCGCCCAGCCCCCCAAATAACACAAGCAATCTTCATCCACCAACCCGGAAATTCCCTTGTATCTTCAAACCTTCATCCTAAGAACCCTAATTTGTTTTCCAGACCCGTTTCTATATCAGTTCGTTTTATACACTAAACCACTCCAAAAATTCCGAAACTTTAACCACATATCCAACACATCTTGATCTACAATTTTTGTCTTTTCACCCAACCCAGATTCCACGTAGATCCGGCTTAAAACAGCCAATTAATCTAAACAATCTGTCCAGAAAAACTGCAGCAGTGATTCATCGTTTGAATTCGTTTCCAGTGGGTAAACGAATCTAAATTACATAAAAATTGGTGAAATTATAGGAAATTCGTAGATCTACAACTTTTATCTTTTGAGTTTTTCCAAATTCGCTGTAGTTTTATCGTAATCGGCACCTTAAGTCACTGCTATCAATCTAGAAAATTCTGACAGATTGCACCAGTTGCCGAGAAACACTTGGTTGATCAACTTTTATAAGTTCAAAAAATCTGAAATTTTGACATCCTTTGGAAAACTCTCCGTTATACAACTTTTGTCCTTTGAGGTTTTCCAGATTCGAAGTAGTTTGATCGCCATCTGCACGAAAACTCACTGCTTAATTCTGGGAATTCTGACAGCATCATATTTAGAGTTTGCTCATTGTTGTGATTCGTTCTATGGTTGTCTCTTGATATGAGTGAGTGTAAACACGAGAGATATTGAGGCAACATGGTTGGACGTGGATTAGATGTTGAAGAGGTAAATGAAATTTTGGATGAAAAATTAAGGGTGCAAGGTGAGGTTCAGAACGCTGAATTGAAACGACAGTTAGAAGAAGTGAAACATGAGGTATCTGATGAATTGCATGTGGCAGTGACACCTTTACGTGAGGATATACATGAAATTCGTGAGGCACTTACTACTTTGTTGGCTGGTGCAAACCGAGGTGATAAATGGAGGACGGAAGATGAGGTCAGGAAGCAAGAGATGCAGGATGCTCGTAATTGTCTGGCTAAAACGAGACCTCTACGTGGCTGTGATTTTGTTTTTTACGGTTATTGTAAAGAAGATGGTCATAACAGCCATGATTGTCCTAAATTCTGGAAGGAAATGCATAGAATCGATGAGGAATTTCATTTGAAAGGTGAGAGAATAAGGGAAAAGGAATTGATTGAAGAGAAAACCGAAGGGATTGTTGACATTCAAGAAGAGGTAGTACACACTTTGATTGTGGCAGATGCAATTGCCTAGGTGAATGAGAACATGGACGACGTGGTTGCAAGTGATGAGGTTGTAGTTGTTGTTCATGATGGTACAGAGGTTGAGATCGCTGTTGAGAATGAGGAGGCAACCATGCTCACCATTGAGCCACTTTTGAATTGTGTTGCACCAGCATTTTCTTTGCAGGTACATGCTCCTTTTGTTGAAGGCGTCGACAATGTTGCCAAGTCGGCTGGGTCACTTGCGCACTTAAAATATATACAAGCAGCACATATTTATCATGATCCCTTTTTGGTGCATTGTCATTCTTTCGATTTTGTGGTTGCTCATTATTATGATGGCCCCGTTCGTTTGTACAAGAGGCTGGTTACTAAAGTGTTCACCTATTTACTTTTCCTAGATGTACTTCATTGTGAGAGCCTACTCACATATGTTCGGACACGCTTACTATTCGATCCAGGTGGATTCGAGGACGAATTCTTTCAAACCAGGAGGGAATGATGTGATCCGGTTCATGCTCGGAGGATACCATCATTCGTGCTATTTATGAGTATTATAAAGACCCTATGGCCGAATATTATTTAATTAATTAGGATTTGGTTTTATTTTATATTGGATTTTCAGCACATTATTTATTTATTCTTTTATTAGTCAATATGAACATTTCGTTTCTGGCCAATAGGAGGTAGGGGCATTTTATTAGTGGGAATTTCTCCCACATTTCTTTTTCCTTGTTAGTTCTTTTATTTGTAATCCTATATAAGGCAAACACCAGCTTTTGATTATTTACACAATTATTATATGAAAAATTATTTTATTGAGTTTTACTCAACCAAGTCGTGAGACTTGAACTTCACTTGCGAGTGAGAACTTTCTTCGTCGTAGAAGGTTCAACCCTTCGAGAATTTACCAGCACTGTGAGCAATTGTTGGGCGTTCTCTTCCTACGATTTAGTTGGATTACTAGGTCTAGGATCCTTAGCTCGTCATTGTTCCCCCTAGTTACTTCCTGGGCGAAACATCGGATTTGATTCCAACCGGAATCACATCAATGAGCTTCCGTTTTTCATTAATAATTAAAGTCTTGGAGCACTGCATCTAATATGTAGTCTCCTTGTCTCTAAGTACTATAACAGGGTTTCTCGTGTCATTTCTTATTTAAAAGGATTAAAATTACTTAACCATATTTGACAACGTTTCTCAAATGGTTACAATCATAATTTGGTTTTACTAATCAAGAGCAAAAACATAAATATAAATGTTTGCTAAAAACTACAACATCAAAATACAGATAAAAGAGTGTTGTCGTTTATACACGCAAAATCAAATTTGGTCTTTTGGTTTATGATTTTGCTCCTACTAGTCAACTACTCCCAATTGACTTTCAAGAATCTTTTCAAAATTCTTTAGTGGCCAAGATCCCATCTAGTTACCCCGATTCCCGACGAGGGCCGATCAACTAGAATAATTCGAAAGGTAGGTAACACTTTACCAATCACATCTATATGTGACTCTTGGTGGTTGACTAGTCAACTCTTTGACAATACACATCTTTATGTGGTAGTCAACCCCTTGCCTCTAGAATAAGACGGTCTTGACGAGGGCCAATCACCGCAATACTCTAGTCAAGTCATAACCCATATTCACGAGATCTCATACGATCATATCTCAATAACGACGATATACCCGAGGTATGTCAACTCCCGACGAGGGCCGATCAGTTGGATCCGATCAAGGGCTCTTCACCATCGTTATAATATTGGGAGACAATATTAAGACTTGATTTTTGTTGTGGAAGTATTTAAGTAAATTAATTCACTTAATTAATTTTAATTACGGTCTCATCAAATATATCTATCTCTATAGACATACATCCTACACGTTTATCTAGATCATGCATAGTCATGCATCTATCATATCATATAAAATAAATACAATCACAAAATAAATAAATACATAAAGTAACCGGTATGATCATAGACTTTTCCTATTTTCAAATACAAACTGAAGAAACCATGGGTCACAATCTAAAGGTAGCTGCAACCGCCAATAGGATCTTCAATACGTCATTCTCCAATGGGATATGTATTTTGTCTTTCGTTGGTCTCCATCTTCCCCTCCATTCTTGTTACATAAATTTTATCTAATAAAATAAATACACCAGCCGCACACGGGAGAGCTAACGGGAATGGTATAATGCTGAAAAATAAACTAGGTCACGTTCTACATAACGGCCTAGAACAGTTTTTAAACCAGTAGAAAAATTAAATCATACACACCTATTCTACTGGTCGAGTCCATGATCAATCGGGGTCCATATAATCATATTATATCTACACATCTAATTCATACAATAATATCATATGAAAAAGACAAATTAAAATTTAACTACTTGCGTCTTAATTAATTGATTAACGTTTAATCGATCAAATAATTGTATCCAATCAATTAACTAATTATCATTGAATTAATTAAATAATTTTAATCGAAATAAAATTAACGGTTAATTTTAAAAGATTTCATTTTTATTTTTAATCAATTAGAACTATTCCAAAAATAAATCAAAATTAAAATTAAGTCTATTTTGTTTCTTTCCTTTTGATTCCTAATCAAAAGGGATGTATTTGGTTTCCTAAACTAAAAGGCACCAACCTTGGCCCTTTCCAAAATCAAATTTTTGAAAAGGGCCTAGGCCAAAGCCTTTTTCAAAATCAAATATTTTGAAAAGGGCCTATATTTATTCCAAACAAAATTTGGAATGATCTAAATTATTTAAAGGCAAATTATATTCATCAAATAATGTCATGTGGCATCCCAATGGTCCAAACTATTTGAACCATCAGTTAGTCTCATGACACCAACTAAACAAAGAGATATCAATCACAACTATGAACCATATTGAATCACAAAATACACAAAAAAAAAATTGGAGATCCACCACCTTGACCGGTCAACCGACGTCGGCAACAGGTTGCCCCGCAACCACCGCCGGCGACCAGCCGGCCGGTGGTGGGTCGACACCAATTTTTTTTCTTTTCGTGTATCGTTTTGCGAATAAAAAATCATTCATCTTTTAATTACGTGATTTTAACGATAAAATTAACTACTCAAATTAACATGCTTATTGCTTAAACTCGAAGCTCTCTCCGATACCAATGTTAGGAATTCTACGCGGGAACGCAGCGGAATTCAAAATTTTATTTTCTTTAATCAGGATCGACTTCGTTTAAGCAACAAACATTATGAGTTTGTAGACGGTGGTTACCTTGCTTGATCTAAAAGATCGACGCTCTAACCGTCTAAGGAGAGTAGAGGTGCATGGAGCTGCCCAAGCGTTCGGCCTATACCGCTAGTCCACACGAACAACCCGCCGGAATCCAGCATTGGATTGCTACTATAAACACTCGGTTGCAAGACCGACCTTTTATCTCTCACAAATCCTCTCTAAGAAGCTCTCTATTTTTCACAAGAAACTATTAGTTTCTAGGAACTGTGATGTACAAAAAAGCAAGCCAACCCCTTCTCATATAGGTGTTGGGGCGCCACTTTTAGATAACAATCTGATTGGGAGAAGTTCTTAGTAGATTGGGGAGAAATAAAACATTTTCCTAATAAAATAAGGAAAATACATTTGATTGATTTATCTCATTTAATTTAATATCTTATATTAAATATTTCCAAGATATTGTCAATATCTAATATTGATTTTCTTTATCTTTTTACCATAAATCTATTTTTCATAAATCAATTAATATCCAATATTAATATATGGTAATCATATTAATTAATTGCACAATCCAAGTGTATCATTTATACACTAAATTTGCGCCCCCTTATGCCAATATTTTGGCATCCGGAATTTTCTTTAATTAATATAATACTATGATTAATTAATTTGCAAAATAAATGTATATCATATATACATATTCCGACCCATGCATATACTTTATACTATATTTAATTAATCAACATAATTAATATCTTGTATTATTTTTATTCAAAATAAATAAATACCACCATATTAATTTACCACAATAACACTGTATAGTCGAGATAAACTTTCCTTCTTTGGCTATCGCTATAACCGCATTTTAATCCGGCTAGATGTTCTTATGTGTTTGAGCCGATAGGCTTCCGAATATGACGGCCATAGGCTCAAACTGCAAATTACGAAAATGCCCTTCAAACCTAACGTTCACGAGATCACGTCTAGCAACACACCGTGACCCTCAATCATCGGAAGAGTCAAATGCGAGTACTACCTTTCATGGAAACAATTACCGTGTAAATAGAATCCATACAACCGTATCTTGAGTGTCAGTACATTAACGATCGTATCTTATAATCTGGGTACCATGCTCTATCGGGATTAACACATTTACTCCCACTTTGCAAAGATTCTTGAGAGCTAGACATTCCTTATAAGAAGACCATTTCGGATATTCACTCCCAATCATAAGATACGCGATTCCCGGACGAACAAACATGTATCCTACGCATGCTTTAGTATCACACCCAAGCACCACCGCATGATCGCCCCGTGGCTAGGGGAAATCTCAATAGTGTCAAAGCATGACAATCCACACCGTGATGCCGTGTAGACTCCAGTCCTAAGGATAATTATACAACCGTCACATAATGTGACACTTAACAGTGTAAGTGGGTCAGTCTAACATACGCATTCTCTAATAAGTCCACGTACAGTCCAAGTGGCTCTACACTTCGATAGACGAGATCTATTCTTGCCCTTAAAGACAGAAGACATCTAATACGTGCTAGTCAGTTTGTACTATCAGTGCCTTATTTAATAGAACATAAGCCTAGAGACAATTAAGTATCAAACTTATTAAAATGATTAGAGATCTCATCAACCATAATCGCCTATCCTGGTTTCTCTATCACAGTTTAACACTAAGGACATTATCATATAACAATTCATAATTGGTTCTTTAAAAGAACAAAGATATGACAATAGAAAAGCCATTTATTATACTACCTCCATCCCAAAATTTAAGCCCATTTGGTGTTTCTCACGTAGATTAAGAAAATTGGTTAAATTAGTTATGTGTCGCTAATTTTGACAAAAAAAGACTAAATTGACCTTTGACCATTATTATTGCAAACTAATGAAAATTGTGTGAGTATATAATAAATGAGGGGTAAAATGAGAAAAATATAATAAATGATTCATTGGTTGTCTAAATAGACTTACATTTTGGGACAAATCCAAAATGCTAAACAGACATACATTTTGGGACGGAGGTAGTATATGTATAATCAGTCCTGACACATGGATCAGTCTCAAAACTCTAGTTGAGATGTGGTCAGGCAAGCCTGTGGACTATTCAGGACAATTTACTATCATGTGAGTGAAGGTAAGCTGGAACCAAAAGCCAGGAAATGAGTGTTTGTCGGGTATGGTGATGGAGTTAAGGGTTATAAAATTTGGTCATCAGCAGAAAACAAAGTTATTCTCAGCAGAGATGCATTTTTTGATGAAAATTCTATGCTTAATTCTTTAGTGAGAGGGACTACTGAAACTGAAACTAGTACATAAACTAAGAAGACAGGCAGTAAAGTGAAGCTTCAGGTGGAGTCAGTTGAAATGAAACAATCAACTGATCCAAGTCAGTTTTCATCTGATCTGGTTGCTGATCCAAAACTGATTCCAAGCCAGTCGTCAGCTGAGCAAATGTCGTTTGAGCATCAAACTAAGAACATGGGTCAGCAGAGTATAGCAGTCAGCAGATCTAGAATATCCAATGTTGGGGTACCCCCAAGTGGTATGCGTTTGATGATATGATTGGATATTACAAGGAAGCTGTGACATGTTCTGAAGCATCTCAATGGATTTCTGCCATGTGAGATGAAATGGATTCAATACTGAATAATCAGACTTGGGAACCAATTAAACATCCAGTTGATAGGAGAGTTGTTACTTGCAAATGGATCTTCAAGAAGAAGGAATGGATAACTGAGGCAGAAGGAGTTAAGTATAAGGCATGTTTGGTTTCAAGAGGGTTCAATCAGAAAGAACGGGTGGACTTTGATGAGATATTCTCAACAGTAGTCAGACATACTTCAATCAGAGTGTTACTAGCAATGGTTGCACAACAGGACTTAGAACTCGAGCACATAGATGTGGAGACAACTTTTCTACATTGTGAGGTAGATAAAGAGATATGCATGACTCAGCCAGAAGGATTCCAAGTTCCTGGCAAGGAAGATTTTGTGTGCAAGTTAAAGAAGTCCTTGTATGGACTGAAGCAGGCTCCTAGACAGTGGTATAAAATGTTTGACAGTTTATTGATCCAGTTGGGTTACATCAGAAGTCCTTATGATTATTGTGTTTACAACATTCAGATGAAA
Source organism: Gentiana macrophylla (assembly GCA_026214975.1). Lineage (NCBI taxonomy): Eukaryota > Viridiplantae > Streptophyta > Magnoliopsida > Gentianales > Gentianaceae > Gentiana > Gentiana macrophylla. The sequence goes on from CM047807.1 coordinate 16,947,055, forward strand.
GATGGATCATATATCTACCATGTGTTATATGTGGATGATATGCTGATAGCTGCAAGAAAGAAGTCTGATGTTCAGTATTTGAAAGACCTTCTTAGTGCTGTGTTTAAAATGAAGAATTTGGGTGCAGTCAAGAAAATTTTAGGGATTGAGATCTGAAGAGATAGAAGTCAGAAGAAACTGTTTTTATCTCAGCAGGGCTATATACAGAAGATTTTGTCAAAGTTTGGCAGGTCAGCTGCTAAGCCAATAGATACTCAAATGGCATCGAATATTCATTTGTCTATTTTTGCTTCAATATTAGCAAACGAGAAGGAGTACATGTCAGTTGGCACTCTGATGTATGCCATGGTGTGCACTAAGTCTGAGTTGGCTCAGGTAGTCAGTGTTGTCAGCAAGTTTATGGCTCAACTTAGGAACACTGGAAATCCGTGAAAAGGATATTCAGGTACCTTAGAGGTACAAGTGATGCTGGTCTCATTTAAGGAGGTGATACTCAAAAACTGATCACATGGTACTGTGATGCTATTATGCAGGTGTTGTACATAGTAGAAAATCAATGATTGAGTATGTTTGCACATTGGGGAATTCAGTTGTCGGCTGGAAATCAATTCTTCGACCCATAGTGGCTTTATCAACTACTGAGGCTGAATATATGGCTCTTACTGAAGACGCTAAGGAGGGTATCTGGTTGAAGGGGCTGGTCAGTGATTTTGGGCTACATCAAGAACAAACTGAGATTTATTGTGACAATTTGAATGCAATTTGTCTAGCTAAGGATCAGGTTCATCAAGAGAAAACCAAGCATATTGATGTGAGGTGTCATTTTCTGAGAAACGAGAAGAGGGTTGTAGTGAAGAAGATCAGCACAAAGGATAATCCTGCTGATATGTTCACTAAACCAGTTCGGCAGAGCAAGTTTCAGTTGTGTCTGGACTTGCTAAATATTCAAAGCTTATAAACTGGAAACTGGATACTTAGCTGAGGGCAGATTAGCTGAGTGGATACTGTGGAGAAGTCTGGTACAAGTACATTCTCGCATTGACGAATGCATCTGGTACAAGTACATCTGATTATGCAATCTAGTTGACTGTGAATGAGAGTTCAAGTCAAGGTGGAGAATTGTCAGTTAAGTGACTTGATCTCTAAACTGAGTTATAAATTGGTGGAACTAATCCATAAAACTGAGCTGAGAATAATGATCAGCTTAGTAAGAGTATTCAGTTCTGTGAAAGTCAGTTGTGGTGAAGTACAAACTGAGTTTCTTCTGAAGTCAGCTTTCAGTTTTGTCAGTTGAGTTATTGCTGAGTACAACTGAGTTCTACATCTGAGAAGTTGATTACAAGTCTGAGAAAGTCAGCTGGAGCTGAGTTTCATCTTGTGCATAACAGCTGAAGTTGGGGTCCACATCTGGGGTATTTATGACAATTCCGACAAAGATTTTATGACAGTCAGGGTTAGGGAATTGTGCCTATAAATACCAATATTGTATCAATGCAATGTGTGTGAAAATCTTTGTAACTTTGTGCATAATAAAATATCTCCTTTTTTGTCCGTGGAGTAGTCGGCACAACTCCGGAAACCACGTTAAATCACTGTATTCTTTTTGTTTCTGTGTTTTATCAATTTCCGTCATATTTTACATTTGCATTGCTATTGTTTTATCTTTCCTAAACTGTAAGTTCCTCGTCTGTGTATTTTAACACTTAATCAGCTGCATTATAGATGGCTTGTGCCCGGGGGCGGATGTACATGGTGGGTAGGGGAGCAATCGCCCCACTCCCGGATCCCGAAAAAACACTATTATGTATATTGTGTATTTTTTTGCCCCCTCCCCCCCTCCCCTCCCCTCCCCTCCCCCCACCCCAAAAATTTACACTCACCCATAATATCGCCCTCCTAACCCGTGATCCTGTGTCCATCCCTGCTTGTTCCATGCTACATTCAAACAAAGCATTTTCGTAATGAGTCAACAACACAACCACATATACCACGCGATCCATTTTAATCCTTCTTGTGCATTAAGTGGATAATTGATTTTCTTCTTGTTGTTTTTGTTTTTTTCATATTACTATAATTGTATCTAGTGCACTTGCTATTAGTTGGAAAAATTAGGAATGATACACTTGTCAGTTCAGTATTGAGACACATTTATAAAAAATAAAAGAAATTTAGACGTACAAAAAAAAAACTGGTTTTGCAAATGAAATAGTCTTATTTGACCAGTAAACGATTGCTTCTTTTTAAAAATAAAAAAAATTTAAGCACAAAAACAATTGTTCATTAAGTGACATTTGTTGCAAAATCCGCAAGGCCGGTGCGCAGGAAAAACCATAAACAAACTTTATGGAATAAGGGAGCAACGAAACGTTCTCTATTTTGTATGTATTTCGTCTCCCCGGAAGGAAATTCTTAAAGTATATGTGAAGTTAAATTTTGGGATTATATATGTGAAGTTAAACTTTTGGATTCAAATTGATTCACGTAATTTAAGACATCCAAGACTTAACTCTGCTGGCTGTTTCATCTAACATGTAAATGCTGCCACTTGCAAGCTCCTTATATATATATATATATATATATTATAAAAAGAGATTTACCAATGAACTTTCTTTTAATAGAAACAAATGGAAAACCTTTTGTTATAACTAATAGCAGAGAAACAAATATGAAATATAACGTAGAAAGAAAAAGGGAAAAATCTTGTATTATTTCACTGCTATAATGAGGTATTTATGGTATAGATTACAACGTGAACACAATATAATAGATAAACCAAAAAATCTTGTAAATCAATTTGAATAATAGATAAACATATTGTTATTCTTTTATAAAACTCCCCTTTGGATATCTATTATTCAACAAACAATAGATATGATATGCCACATTAAAACTTACTAAGAAAAAACCCAATGGAAAAAATCTTAGTTAAGGAAATATAGTGCATATTTATCTATGTTTATTTACTTCCCCTGAACCAAGCATCAATTAAGGTATTTCAAACGTTGCATCACATTGCTCTTCACGAGTCTCTTAAATGTTGCAGTATGCAATGTCTTGGTAAATAAATCTGTCAAGTTGTCGGATGATCGGATCGGTTGCACATCAATTTCCCCATTCTTTTGCAAGTCTATTATTTAGCTGAATTAATTCTCAATCTGAGTCGCATAACGTATATGTCATGAACTATTAACTTTGCTAGAAAAAACCAGTGGAAAAAAAACCAGACAAGGAAAATAGTTCATGACTTGTGTGTTTTTATGTGTCGCACTTACTGCCTCGTTAAAAACCTTTAACTAAGAAAACTCTGTGGAAAAAACTTGGTTAAAGGGAAAAAGAGAACGGTCATTGGTTTTAAGACCACATGCTTAAAATACTTTTGCGGTTGTCGCTCCCCCTGACGACAACAATCTTCCTTATGTACGCATTTCAGTACTATAAAAACATTTTTCTCCAAAACAGATGTAGGAATGATCTTAGTGAACAATTATTCTAGGTTGTTACTAGAGCGTACTTTGTATATCCGTCTCTTCTAGACTTCATGTAGATAATTGAATGTATGGGCTAAATACTGTAATGCCCACTACTCATTCGTGCAACACATAGAACCCACTTATCACTATAATTATAAACACAATGGGGAAAGTAATTCAATCACAATTTGCATGCATATATTTCCATTCTCACATGTCATAGTGCAACAAATTCATGACATTAAGTTTGAGTTATATATATATATATATATATATATATATATATATATATATATATATATATATATATATATATATTCTTTCATCAATAGGAATCTACTCAACTAGTCATATTGTACTCACCATTAATGTTAACGGCCTTTACAACTTAACAACATGCATTTTGTGATTGTCATATTAATTCATTTTTGAAATCCACCAAGGATTTTCATATCAATATTAATATGTAACAACCCATAAATATGCAGTCATGACATATGAAAACTCAAAGTTATTGTCAGATACATTAGTTAGCAGAACATGACATTGTCTGATGAGCTTTGAAACAAGATTGACTAAAAATAAATTTGATTCACTTTCTTGAGATATGATGAAAGGACAAAATGATGGAAGTGTTGTGACCCAACAACAAATTGGTGTTTCATATCAAGAAACATAGTGTTTGATGAGGCATCTGCTTGGTGGATATTCAAAGAGGATGAGCTCCCTGAATCGGCAGTCTTTCACCCAAGACGAAAGAATTTGATCTTCAAGAACAACAACTCGAGAGATCAACCTGTCAACCAAATCCTAAATATGCTAATATTTTGACAATTGATGATGCTGCAACTACGGAACCTTCAAGAAATGAAAAAGCATGTCAAAAGGTGAATGGATCCAGACGATGAAAAAGAAAATGCAGGCTCTTAAGAAACAACAAGATCAAAGAGTTGAAAAATGATATTGGGATGGTTTGTAAAACATCATTAAAAGAAAGTAGTCTTTGAGGGGGAGTGTTAAGGAAAAACAAAAAAGAAGAAGCAAATACTACTTTTAGAGTCTTCAAGAATAAGCATCAAAGACTACTTTCTATATTTCCATTGAAAGTTAGAAAACAAATCACTTCCACATAAGCCTAGATTGTTCCAAAAGTCTACTAATATCTAGAACCTTCTACTTACTTAGGAAACATTTTTAGCAAGTTTTAGCACACTTCGATGAAGATAGGACGGCGGGGACTGAGCAGCGGGAACCTGAAGGGGTGTTGATCTCCCGGTATTTCACGAGTATTTCTACCTCATCGTAGCTGCTGATGAAGGACTTCAAGGGATTAGAATCTTCCACTCCGACGGACATCCAGATTTATCGTCTCAATGAACCTTTTCTGGAGGCTGAGGTCTTCACGCACTTAAGCAGCTCCATGGCAGAAAGGCTCCTGGACCAGACGGTATGCACGTAAATTTTCTCCATAAATATTGGCATGTGATTGGTTCTGAGGTATTCCAGGTGATTTTGGTGGTGTTATTTACGAGTGAGGAGGTTTGTGTTGCTTTGAAATAGTTGCTTGGGAGGAAGTCGCCAAGGCTAGATGGTATGCATGTGGTGTTTTTGCAAGGGTTCTTGTGGCTCCACTAGATATCCCTGATGATGATTCAAAGGCATCTGATGATGATGAACTTCCTATACCATACTAGAGGTGGAGGACGATCTTTGTCCCACGATTGTGCTCACCAGGAAGAGAAGGCTAGATTAGGAAAGCCATGGAAGCAGGATTTAATTATTAAGTTTCTGGGTCGCTCAATTGGTTACAATTGTCTTATCTCTCTATGAGATTGTAGCATATGGAGCTTTTAATCTTTAATGAAGCATCCATAGAAGAGATGAATAATGATAGTGTACCATGTTTCCGGAGCAAAATGTGTGTAGATCTATTTCATCAACTTATTGCGGTGTAATATGTATATCTCTAGATATGTAGTTATTATTCCACATCCTTAATTCTTACCTCTCTTGTAATTGGGAATTGTAACTTTATCAAAATTGGGGCATATCTAAGTGATTATTCATTTCCAAGAATTTCATAACAAAAATGATTTGTTTTATTTCTACAACGGTGATGCTACTATCACAAGTGTTATGTCACAAAAATTGACACAACACATTTTTATATTTTTAATTATGGTGTACCTAACATAAAAATCTGTAATGATGACTTAAACTGTGCAGACGAGTCTGGTCAGCTTAGTGTGATACTTAGCTGAGTTTGGAGGAAGCCTGTGGCCTGGTCGGTAGAGCATGAAGCAGCTGCTGAGTCTGGTGTTTAACTGAAGGAAGTCAGCAGAGGTTGTGTCCTAGGTTTTCTGTGCTGAGTTGAATCTCTATAAACTTGAGGAACACGTTTTGCATGGGTTTTCCGATTTGGTTAAGTTACATCTAGGGTATTTCAATCATTACATGGGTTGAATGTTAAGGCGCTTAGGGTTGGGTTCCCAAGGCCTATAAATATCATCTATAATACATGTAAATTGTAACTTACTCGTGATAATAAAATAATCCTCATTTGTCCATGGATTAGTCGGCACATTACCGGAAACCATGTTAAATTTGTGTTATTCTTGTTTCTATATTATTTACTCGTTAATTGTTTGATCTTTACTCACCATCACCATCACTTCTTGATCGATCCGTCATAACAAACTGGTCTCAGTGAAAGGTTCATCAAGAAATTTGTTTATCTGTTGAAGCAAGATTGATTGGCACTAAAGTCATAATTGATGCTAGGATCTGGGATCAACGCAAGCTTTTCTGGTGAGGAAAGATGTCTGTTGTATAAAATTGACAAGTTTACAGGAAGAAACAGTTTTAGTATGTGACAGATCAAGATGTGTGGTTTGTTGAGACAACAAGGACTATGAGGTCCTTTGTCTAAATCAACAGAAGGAAGTGTTCCTGAGAGAGGCAGTCTAGAGGAGAAAGCATGTTAAAAAATTATGTTGTGCTTGTCATGTGATATTATCACAGAAGTTGCTGAAGAGGACACAACAGAGAAGTTGTGGTCCAAGTTTGAGAGTTTGTACATGACAATGTCTCTAACCAACAAGTTGTTATTGAAGCAATGTTTGTTCAGTTTAAGAATGCATGAGGGCACTCAGCTGAGGGATCATCTTGATCAGCTGAACACAATATTTCTGGATCTTAGAAATATTGATGTGAAGATTAAAGATGAGGATGCAGCATTGATCCTACTTGTGTGACATTGCATGTATCATATGAGAACTTTGTACAGTCCTTTATTGTTGGATAGGACTCAGTGTCATTGGAGGATGTGAGATCATCTCTTCATGCTCGAGAGCTACTCTATAAGGCATCTGGTTCTGGCATAGACATTCAGTTTGCTCGTTTGGTGGACAGTGGAGTCAGCAGAGGATCAGGTAATCCTGGAAATAAGAAATTCAAGAAAGGTTCCAAGGGCCCTAAGGGAAATGATGTCTTTAATTACCGCAAGGAGCAGGGACATTGAAAAAATGAATGCCCAAAGAGGAAAAAGCAGCAGGGTTTTGGCAGAACAAGACACCAACTCTGAAGAAGATTTGCCTTAGAAGTTTTAGAGTCAATAGGGCACATGGATGTGTGGATTCTGGATACCGGGGCATATTATCATGTGTGTCAAAATAGGGAGTGGTTTTCAACTTATAAGCAGGTGGATAGAGGCCATATTTCTGTGGATAACAGCTAGGTCTGAAAAATAGTTGGGATTGGCTTAGTTCAGTTGAGGACACGTGATGGTAAATTCTACACACTGAAGGAGGTTTGGCGTGTTCCACAGATTACCAAGAACTTTGTTGGTCCCTTGAAAAGACTTTGGTTAAGTTTATAAGGGGGTGAATAAACTTAATACTTAAAACTTTTGGAGTTAACAAACTCAAGAACTTCAAAGAACTCTTGATGACTCAAGATAATCTCTTGACACCTCGTAGCCTGGCCGATACACGATGAGTTCATCGACAGTTGAGTTTACTGAATTTGTGCAGCGGAATTATATAAAAAAATTAATCCTTATTACTTGTTGTTATATATGATACTAAGTATTAGATACTCAGTAGTGTATGTGTGTTATTTCAGTTGCTAGATTCAGTAAGTTGATGTGTATAGTAAACTAAATGCAGAATGTAACTGCAGAAAGTAAGTAGGCAGATTTTATAGTGGTTCCAGGTGGTGTAATCCTGTCAGTCCACTCTTCTCCTATGATATTGGAGGTAATTCACTAGAGATCTTTGATATAGCTGTTACAAAGATTCCTAAGTTGCTTGTCCTTCACCAATAACTATGGCTTCACAAACTGAACACTTAGAACATGTAGGATTGCTGCTCCAAAGTCTTTCACTGGTCCTTGAAGGGTAGGATTGCCTCTTCACCAGCTCCACCACAAACAACAGTCTTTCACACCCAACAGATGCTTCACTATCTTATTGAGTTCTTTGTAAAATAAAGATTGAATCAAGTAAATGATTCAGTTGCAACAGCTTGATTAGGATGATATAATCAGCAGCTTGCAGTCTTCAAGTGTGTAAAATTGATGTAGCTTGAATACAGAATACACTTGAAGATTTTCTCTGGATCAGCAACCTTAAGCTCAGTAGGTTCAGCAGGGTTTTTTTGCAGCTCAGAATTATCTCTTATATTTTTTTCTAAAAGTTCATCATCTTTTTCTGAGTTGAAAGTCCTCTATTTATAGGTAGGAGTCCATGTGACTTGTATTTGAAATTCAAATATAACCGTTCCTGGTTTTTGTCCCATTTGACTTGCTTTCTGTCACTATTCATGGGATCGACACGGTGTAATCCTTTTTTTTGATGAAGCGATTGTCCATCCTTGACTTGTAACCATTGGATAAAGTCCTGAATCATCCCAACGTCTTTTTAATCTCAGCCATTGATTTTTTTGATAAATCAGAGATAGTTGGCTGTCATTATCTATTTAATCTTCCAATGTAATCTTGAATTAATCGAGGTATATATATCAGCAGGTTCATCAGTCTGCTGAAATACCTATCAGTCTGCAGAACTATAATTTTTGTGTTTAAAACACAATGCAGCAGACTTCTTTTATCTAACTTTTAATTCTGAAGTTAGATTACACCTTTTTGCAAATAACTAAGTTCCAATCACCATCCAACTAAAGGAACTTAGACCTTCTACACAAGGTATATGCAATTCCTTTAGGTCATCACAGACTTGCCTAAATTCTGATTCCATATCCTTGACTTTAATTACTAAGTTTGATCCCTTAGCCTTCATTAACTGAGTTTGAGCCCTCAGCCTTCAATCTTCAGCAGGTTCCTGACTAGCTACAGACCTATCTACCCTAATGATATAGACCAGTCTGCTGATATAAATCAGCTGACCATTATAGTGCTTGTTTGATCAAACCTAATCAAAGATCAAACTCTAATAAGCCTATACATTTGATCTAGACATCTTTTTGCCTTTGCTCTATAACAGTTAGTCTGGCACTCATCTCTAAAACTTAGAAATAAGTCCAACAATTTCCCCCTTTTTGGTGATGATGCCACTACCCTCTCTTAACAGCAAAGCAAAAATATTTTAAACAAAAACAGAACAAATTTGGTCATCTTTCATTATAAACAATTGTTCACATTATTACAGTCTAAATACAGCAAAGATAAAGCATATGAAGTGTGATGATCTATTGTCTTCTTCCTCTATCTTGTCTAGCCTTTTCAACTTGCTCTTGATAGGCTCTTATCTCTTCTATCATCTCTCTCATCCATTCATTTTCAATCAGAGTGAAGTCAATATAGGAATTCACTTCTTTCCACCACTTCCATGCTTCAGGTAGGATGAGATTGATTTGATTGACTCTGAATCCCATTCTCATGTAAAGCTCTTTAATTTCATTAAGTGAGTCCTTAGCTTTTGTGATAGGCATAGTCCTTTCACCTCTACCACTTCTTCCACCTCTGTAACTTGCCCTCAAAGCTTTAACTCTTGCTTCCCAAAACTTTAGGCCCAAAAATGAGTTCAAACCTTCATGAAATCCCTTGTCATGATAAGGTTTCCTTCTGTTGTAGTACTCATTCTTGTATTGTTTAAGGAGATCATCAGTAAGTGGAATTCGCCAAAGTGAGTTCCTGAATGCATTAATGTCATTCTCCCATTTTTCTTAGCAAAAATCCTTGCGGCCTCTTTTACTCTTTCTTTGTTTGGCCCTCTTCCCCTTAGTGACATCATCAACAAAATGGGGACAAGAGCCATGAACACTCTCCTGTGTGATAACCAGAGTACTCAGTTGTCCTCCATAATTTCAGTTCTTGTATCAACTGCAGTAATCCTTGATTGCAAAGTTTGCTCCAGTAGATTGATCCTCTCAATAAGCTTAGGATCCAATCCAGCAGGTTGAGATGTTCCAGCAGCCTCAGCAGGCTTAGGTGACTCAGCAAGTTTATCAAGTTTTTGATGGATAGATGCAAGTTGGTCTTTCAAAAACTTTTCCTTCAGTGTATTTCCTTGCCTGATTCCCCTCACATCTAGAATAAGATCATTAACAGCATTTTGAGTAGATGTGAAATTTGAAGCAACTGTTTCAGTAGATTGTTTGTTGTTGTCCACTAGATTCATCAGTTCTTCAAAACTTTGTTCATGTCTGTCAAGTTGAGTCCTTAACTGTGTTATGTCATTTCTGACAGCCCTCAACTCTTCCAAAACATGTTCTGGTACTCCACCAGTCATTTCTCCAGCAACTCCATCAGCAGGCTCTTATACATTATATTGAGCCCTTTGTCTGCTGATGACCATTGCTCTGCTCATATCTTTCCCAGTAGGGGGAGGTCCTTCCTCAACCATAGCACCAAGAATATCCTCCATTATTGGATCTTGTGCAGGTTCATTAGTAGCAACTTCTTCCTCAGACACTTGAAACTCTTCATCACTGTAGTCATAGTCCAACAGTTGCTCATCCTCATCAATAACAATAGACTATTAACCATCCTTCCCTACAGTGGCCTTGACTTCAGTAGGCTCCACTACAGTAGCCTCTTCAACAACAACAGTAGGGGTTTCCTCCAAACCCAAAGATTGTTCCAACCTATGTCCAGGTGCTGTTTGTAACTCAGCAACCTGTACCTCTTGTTCCAACCTTTGCTCAGGTGCTGTTTGAACCTCAGCAACCTGAACCTCCTGTTCCAACCTTTGCTCAGGTGCTGTTTGAACCTCAGGAACCAGAACCTCCTGTTCCACTCTTTGAGGATTAAATACAGCCTCATTGTCCACTTGAAATCCTTCAGCATGCCAATCTTTGTTAGGATGGTGGCAGTTTTAGATAAGGTCCCCTCAGTGTCAATCCAGTCTTGATATTGAATTGATTCCTCTGAACTGGCACTAGGTTGATAGGTTCACTGTGGTCAGTAACCCTTTCTTCATCCAAATCAGCACTCTGTTGATCTTCAGATTGTGCAATAGGTTCTTCAACAAATAAAGTAGAGGATTCACCAACCAACCTATTTGCAGCACCACTTATTCCATCATTGATCAATGCCTCCAGGTCATCCATGGTGAGATCCTGCAGATCCTCATCCATCTCTCCAGTCTGCTGGCCCTCAGCAGACCTACCAGTATCAGTGGACTATTGTACTGTTGGTTCATTTAGCATTGCAGTCCCACTGGTTCCTCCTTGTCCAGATGGATAATCACCTCCAGAATCAGATGAAGATGATGAATCATCATCATCATCTCTTGGATCCCTGAACTTGATGCCCTCCTCTTTCTGTTGATCTTCAAAAATGTCCATCAATCTTGATTGCAACATAGTGGTATCAATCAGATCCAACAAATTTTCCACTCCCAATTTTTCAAAAGCCCACTCCTCAAAATCAGTCATAGGTTCTGCAGCTGGCTTTTGCCTCTTGTAGAAACCAAACTTCCATTGAAAATAATCAGCTACCTGCTGAAGTTTGGGATCAACAAAATCATCCTTCTTTTTCTTTACATGCTTCTCAATTGGCATAGTTGGTCTTCTGGGAGCTGTTTCAGTAGCTTGATGGCCTCCAAAGGTCCCAACAAGCAAACTGAAAGTATCTTCAATAGATGCATGAAGGTCAGCAGGTTGCTCATATTGTACATTTGTACCTACTACCTCCATCTGCACTACACTTTCTTCCCCCTAACTTATATGCTCATCAGCAGGGTTAACAGCAGACTGTTCTTCCCCTTGAACTATTGCAGGAAATGAAGGGTCTTGTATAAGTGTTTCAGTTATCACAACAGGTGCATACTTAGGAGTCAGATGTGGCTCTTCATCAAGTGCTCAACAACAACCTGTTCACTTTCAAGAGGCTCTCGTGACCTTAGCGGTGAGGATTCTCTAACTTCAATGCAAGAGAGCTCATGTACACATAGGATTGTGACTCTTCAAATGAGTTGCTCTCGAAACAACCTCTACATCCTCAGTAGGCTTTATAATAGTTATTGGTTCAACATCAATAGCCTCTCCTACTCCTTCTTCTACTTCTTCTTCTTCCTGTTCTCTTTGAGCCTCTAAGATTTTCAATTGTTTTCCCTTTCCATGTTTCTTTTTGTGGATAATCTCCTTCATCCTCTTGGAAAGTGGCTTATCATCAATTTCAATTGCAGTAGACTTTCTCTTTCTACTGTCTTCTTTTTGTTGTTCCTTCAAAATCTCAACAACAGTTTTCCTAGCAGCTACAGTAGGGTCATTAATCTCAACTTCAGCTGGACCCTCAGCAGACTCAGCAGTCTGTGCTGTTTGCTTCCTTGTTCTTTTAGGTTTTAACACCTCTGTTATCTTCCTTGTGTCAACAGCCTTTCTTTTCTCAGTAGTCTTCTTTGGTGCAGCAGGCTTGATAGATTTCTTAGTAGTTTGCTTGACCTGCTCACCACCAGCATCACCATCATCTCCATCACTATCATTATCAGCAGCCTCAGCAACACCTTCTTCATCATCATCCAGACCAGGGATAGCATAATCAATCTCTTTCTTGTATCTGGATTGGTTTATTTTCTCAGGTGCCACATCAGGAATCTCCAAATGATTCAGCAGGGCCTGAACCATTAATCCTAAGGGTAAGGCCTTGGATTTCCTTTTACCTTCTCTTTCTTCTTTGGCTACTTTCTTCATGTAGTGGATAAAGTATCCAGCTCAATCAAATTTCATACTTCTGCAGATAATGATCAGCAGCTCTATCTTAGGACCTGATAGAGTATCCATACTTCCAACCAGTCCTAATATGTTCTTAGCAATGATTTTGCTCAGCAGGTTGTACTCATACCCAATGTGTTTCACATTAATACCTGGAATTGATTTGGTGGCTTCATTTGTCTTGATTTTGTCAACAAAATCCATCTTTCACAACCCCATTTCCTCAGGATTTACAGGAGCATCTATTACCTCTTCAAAGCCAAAAACATCCCTCAGCAGGTTTGAGGAAACTTCAATTTCTTGAGCATTTACAGTAGTTTTAAATGCTTCTCTTCCATCTTTTATCACAATGTTCTTCCAAAAACTGACAACATTTGTGTAAGAGATTGTTTCCAGTCTAATGTTCAGTACATTCTCCAATCCTTCATATCTCCTTATTCTTCGACCAATGTTAATAGCTAACTCTGTTTTATTAGCATCAACAACAAAACCTCTCACACTTTGGCTTGTTCCAATTTGAACATCAACCTTTTCCGCCATTGTTAAAAGAAAAAGATGTAGAAGATAGATTGTAAATATGTGTTCACACAGTGTAAAAATAGAGATATAATCAGATTTGTAGTAGAGTGTTTCTTCTGTGTATAGGTCTATATATATAGACAGAGTGTGGTTGTAACTGTCACTGCACGTTTTCATCCATTAGTCTGAGTGAATGCTAATTTGACACGTGGCCCATTACTTCTCCATAACATTTGTAACCGTTGAATCGTGTTAACTATGGTTATAAAGGATAAAATAAATATCCCGCCAATCTGCTTTTTGACTTTAATAAGTTTGACTGTGTAACGTATTGTTCAGCAGACTCGACATCAGTAGGGTTGGCTCAGTAGCCTGCTGATAAATATGCTTCAGCAGCCTGCTGACAGAGTAACTCTGCTGATCTTTGATTCCTTCTTGTTTTGTTCAATTGATAATACAAGATGAAGTTTAATACCAATGACTGATCTGTCAAGTGAGCTCACCCAACATGACAAAGACCAATCCCCTTGGCAACCTCATTTTCTCAATTGTCCAAACATAAGCGCATGGAATTGTTGATACCAATGACTAATCTGCTAAGTGAGCTCACCCAACATAGCAAAGACTAATCCCCTTGGTGAATTCCAGTACACTGCTGATTATCAGTCAACTTTAATAATCCCAAGTTCAGTCCTTAGTTTAGCAAATCTTTCACTATCAAGTGGTTTAGTGAATATATCAGCAAGTTGATCTTCAGTAGGGATATACAGAACCACCACATCCTTCTTCTCAACATGATCTCTTATAAAATGATGTCTCACATCAATGTGCTTGGTTCTTGAGTGCAAAACAGGATTTTCTATGATTGCAATTGCACTTGTGTTGTCACAAATTCTTGGAATTTCTTTTTCTTCAATTCTATAATCCCTTAATTGTTGTCTTAGCCAAAGTATTTGTGCACAAACAACTTCCCAAGAAGAATGTATTCAAATTTTCAAGAGTGGAGGTTGATATAGAATTGCATTTCTTGCTAAACCAGAAACCAGTCTATTTCCCATTAAGCTATTGTGTTCTGTGGTGCTTTTTCTATCAATCTTGCATCCAGAGATAATCGAATCTGAGTAGGATATAACTTTGAAGCTTCCATCCTTGGAATACCATATCCCTACTCCCAAAGTCTCTTTTAGGTACTTGAGAACTCTTTTGACTGCTCCTAAATGACTTTCTTTAGGTTTGGATTGAAATCTGGTACAAACACCTACAACAAAGGATATATCAGTCTCTTTGGCGATGAAGTGCAATGCCAGATCGCCTATCATCCTTCTGTATAAAGTCTGATAAACATATTTGCCTTCTTTATCTTCATCCAATCTGATATTTGTACTCATAGGAGTTGATATTTTGGTGTTGTTTTCCATACCAAACTTTTTCAGCAGCTCCTTGGTGTACTTGGTTTGATGAATGAAGATTCCATCTTTCATCTGTTTAACTTGCAATCCCAAAAAGTAGTTCATTTCTCCCATCATACTCATTTGGAATTTGCTCTTCATTAGATTTGCAAACTTCTCGCATACCAATTCATTTTCAGAACCAAAGAATATGTCATCAACATAGATCTGTAACAGCAGGGTGCTGTCCTTTTCATTGATTCTGAAAAGAGTCTTATCAATGGTGAATTTTGTAAAACCATTGTCCACCAAGAATTGAGATAGAGTCTCATACCATGCTCTTGGTGCTTGTTTCAAGCCATAAAGTGCTTTATTGAGTCTATACACTTTATCTTCTTGATCTTTAACTTCAAATCCAGGAGGTTGCTGAACATACACTTCCTCCTCTAGAATGCCATTCAAGAATGCACTTTTGACATCCATTTGATATACCTTGAAGTATTTATATGCAGCATGTGCCAAGAATAGTCTGATAGATTCCAATCTTGCAACAGGTGCATAAGTTTCATCAAAATCTATTCCTTCAGCTTGAGAATAGCCTTTTGCAACTAGCCTGGCCTTATTCTTTACAATGGTACCAGATTCATCAAGTTTGTTTATGTATACCCATTTGGTGCCAATGATATTTGCATGACTAGGCCTTTCAACTAGTGTCCAAACTTGATTTCTTTCAAATTCATTTAATTCTTCTTACATAGCAATTATCCAATCTGGATCTGAAATTGCTTCTTCAACAACTTTAGGTTCAACTTGAGATAGAAAACAAGTAAACATTGCTTCTAATTGTCTTCTAGTCCTTACACCTTGCTGAATGTTGCCAATGACTTGTTCAGCAGGGTGATCCCTTAACCATTGTTGATTCTGGTTAGATTGATTCTCAGGAACCTCATCTTCAATAGGGTCTGATGTGTCTTCAACAGGGGGTTCAGCAGATCCTTGAACTGCTTCAGTTGTTGCATCAGTAATGTCACCAGCAGGGTGTTCAGCAAGGGCAGAATCAGAACCTTTTAAGTCATTGAACCTTTCCAAAACTTCAACACAATCGTGATCAATGACTTGTAAGTTCTTAGCAGGTTCACAAACTTCATCTTCCATACCAGTGAACTTAGGTTCATCAAACACAACATGGATTGTTTCTTCATGTTTTAATGACCTCTTGTTCAGTACCCTGAATGCCTTGCTGACTGAAGAATGTCCCAAGAAAATTCCTTCATCTGATTTAGGTTGGAATGTCTTCAAATGTTCCTTATGATTCAAGATAAAAAACTTGCTTCCAAATGGATGGAAATAAGATATATTGGGTTTTCTTCCAATCCAAACCTCATAAGGTGTCTTCAGTAGCTTTTTGTTCACTGATGTTCTGTTTTGTGTATAGCATGCTCTATTAACTGCTTCAGCCCAATACCTTTCACGCAGTAATGCTTCACAAATCATTGTCCTTCCTGCTTCTTTTAAAGTCCTGTTTCTTCTTTCAGCAACCCCATTTTGCTGAGGTGTACCAGTAGCAGCAAGTTGATGTAGTAAACCATTATGTTCACAATATTCTCTTATAACTTTATTAAGAAACTCAGTACCCTTGTCTGATCTGATTTTCACTACTGTTAAACTTTTATCATTTAGTAATCTCTTCAAAAGATCAGGCATCTTCTTGAGTGTTTCACTTTTCTTGTTCATAAATATCACCCAAGTGCATCTAGAATAATCATCCACAACCACTAAGGTGTATTTCTTTCCTGTAATACTTGTTGGTGTAATTGGTCCAAATAGATCCATATGCATCAGCTCCAAGACTCTATTAGTTGATTCCTTAGTCTTTGATTTGAAGCTTGATTTAGTCTGTTTACCTTGCTGACATGCATCACATTCTTGAATATGATCTCAGGTAAACCAATCACTAGTTTCTTCTTCACCAACTGATTGATGTCATCAAAATTTAAGTGATTTAACTTTTTGTGCCATAACCAATTGAGTTCTGACTTGGTATGCACAATCAGACATGTGTTTCGAGGCTATGATGAGACCAATCCACAACATACATATTTTGTTGTCTTCTACCAGCCAATACAACTTGATCACCTCTTTCACTAATGACAATACAATTGTTTTTGTCAAAAGTGACCTTGTATCCCATGTCACAGAATTGACCAGTGCTCAGCAAGTTGTAGTCCAGTCCTTCCACATATGCAACATTCTTGATTGTAAGTCCATTCCTTACAAGTGTGCCATATCCTCTTGTATATCCAGGTGTATTTTTGTTGCCAAAATTCACCCTTGGACCATCCTTTGCCACAAAATTTGACAAACAGTGCTTATTCTTTGGCATATGTCTGGAACATCCACTGTCAAAGTACCAGACAACCTACAAAACAAAGTTAATACATTTTAGGTACCCAAACCTATTTGGGTCCATAATGGTCAGTAGTAAGCATGACCCCTGGGATGTTTCCATAAGGTCTTCTCCTAAAAGTGTCATACTTTGGTTCATACATGTATTCTACACATCCATAAGTTCTAACAGTTGGTTGTGTAGGATTCACATATGTTTTCTGGCCTTTTGGTTTATAATGCTGTTTGAAGTGATTCATGTTGTTAGAAGCATTGGTATAACCATTTGTTTGCTGTCTGTTAGGAACAACCCTGTAGTATGGAGTCTGCTGAGGTCCCTGCTGAGGTCTTGTATAAGCCCTCTGCCGAGTCCTTTGCTAATTCCATTGCTTAGGTTTTACCCTAGCAGCATGGTTATACTTGTTGTTTCTAGCATTAGATGCAGGAATATTCCAATCATCAGTAGGGAACAATCTACCTTTCCCCCTGAGATAAGTATCCCTAGAATAATTAACATTTTTGGGTTTAGGATTCTTATCCTTGGAATATTTCTGGTTCTTGGCTCTTTGTGGTCCAGCAGACTTGGTAGCAGGTCTGCTATCAGTAGGTCTAGAAGGCACAGCAGTCCTATTTTTGGATTTGTTCTTTTTATTAGGAGCTGTTGACTTCTTTGACTTCTGATTTTGCTTCCTTGAGGCTTTCTCAGTAGGTTTTACTGCCTCAGCAATCTTACTGGGAGTTGGATCTTGTGTAGGTACAAACTTAGGACCAATTCTGGTACTAGGTTCAGTAGCCTTATTGGATCCACTCTTTTTGGATTGTTGAGTTCTAAATCCAAGCCCTGTTCTATCACCATAAGGCTTTCCATATTTGTATGCAGTAGAGGAACAAGATGGTTGATGAGATTCGAAGCTCTCTTGGATGTTCAAAGTGAGCTTATCTTGATTCTGTCCAACATCTTTCTCTTTACCTTTGAGAACCCTTAATTCAGCATTCAATCTTTCAACTTCTACATGAAGAGCTTTTTTTTAGCCTTCACAATCTCATAACCAGATTGTGTTTTCCTCAGTTGATTGAGGATGGCATCCAAAGCTCTTCATTGTAAGAGTTTCTAGGATTTGAACAACAAGTGGATTCACAATACCTTCCAGCAGGAGTGTTAATTGATACAGTATTGTATACCTCCTCTGTTTCATCCATATTAGCCATTAATGCATAATCTTCCATCTCAACAACCAATGTTGTGTCATCTGATTCATTTCCCTTTTCAGATTCCACTTCATACCCTGATTCATCTTCAGCAACCATAGCCATCTTGCCATATCTTCTTTGTTGGCTTTTTGTCTTCTTGAGAGGTCCGACGATCAGTCCGAAATATCCATGCTTTTTGCGGTTGAAGCCTGAGATAATCAGTTCCTTACTTTGTTTTAACTCGGGACGATCGAGTTTGAAGTGTCCTGGTTTCTTGCAATGAAAGCATAGATAATCATTGTCTTTATTTGGTTCTTCTTTCTTCTTTTCACTGAATTTCTTGTTGAAATTCCTTGGAGAACTCTTTCCACCTTTCATCATCCTGATTTTCTTGCTCAGTAGGGCAATCTGCTCTTGCATTTCATCAAGCAGATCATCTTGAGCTCCTGATGTCTCTTCTTGATGTTTAGCAGCCAGTGCAGTTGTCTTTGGTTCCTCTTTTTCAGTGGTAGGAACCAATCTCTTGCTAAATTCATAGCCTTTAAGATCTGAGAATAATTTGAAGGTATCCTCTTCATGTAGCTTTCTCATTTCTTCTATTGTAGTGACTTTCATCTCCCAAACTTCTTTGTCAGGTAATGCTTCCAGGATTTTTGTGTTTATTTCTTCTTTTGAATAACTTACACTCAGCAGGGTAAGTTCATCCAGGATAGCATTGAATCTTGATTCCATTTGCTCAATGGTTTCATTTGGCAGCATTTTGAACTTTTGAAGCCTCTTTTTGGCCACACTGATTTTGTTCTTTTTGATAGCATCAGGGCCTTCACAGATCAACTGTATCTTGTCCCAAAGTTCCTTTGCATTTTTGCAATCTTTAACCTTCATGTACATATTGCTATCCAAGGTTCTATAAATGATATGAATAGCAATATTGTTGAGGTTTGCTCTCTTCCTATCTTCAGCATTCCATTCTCTCTTTGGTTTTGTAATGTACTCTGTCACATCACCTAGGGGTGTACAGATAAATTGAAAAACTGGACTAACTGATTGGATTGAACCGAACCGAACCGAAAATCATAAACCGCAGTTTTCCAATTGGTTTTTTTATTGGATAAAAACCGAACCGGACAAACAATTCAATTTTCGGTTTTGCAGGAAAAAACCGGGTATAACCCGAACCGAACCGAAATATAATATATAATTAAATATATGTATATTATATAAATATAATTTCAATACCCTAAACCTAAACATGACTGAGCCGTCGCCGCTATTCACTCTTCACTCTTCAGAGTTTTGAGTCTTCAATTCTCCATACCCAAACCTTGGCTTCTGTTGTGCGCCGTTTCAAGTTCCGCCGCTCTGGAAGGCGGATTCTCCGGCCACCTTCAGTCTTATACTTTGAGTAAGTATCCGTCTCCCTTTGCGATCCCACCATTATCATATTTCTGAAATTTTCCTACTCCATTTTCAACAATTCTTTGTTATCCTGTATTTTTTTCAGAGTTGTATATATGCTGGGAGTGTTGTGTTCCCTGCTTTATTGTAGGGCTTTAGATTGTGCTGGAAAAAAAAATGCAAGTTGCGTTAAAATCATCCTTTGTTTAATTTGTGCTGAAGTAGTTATTAAGCCGATTTTTGTATTTATTGGTTGTCAAAGAAATGATCCTTACGTGTCTTTGTGCTTAGTATATTGGCATAGCGAGTTTCATCCGGAAGTGTTATTGAAAAGCACAGTGGCTGGGTACAGATTCAACTGAGAGCTTTTAGGTTTTTATGGAAATTTAAAAACAGTTGAAAAACCAAAACTGGACCGAACCGAACTGTATTGGTCCAATTCAATTCAGATTATTGAGCAATTCGAGCAATTCAGTTCAGGTTAGAAAAAATGAAAACCGTCGATCAGATTCAATCCGAAAATTACAAAAAGCGACCGGATGGACTATGTACACCACAACATCACCCAATTATTATCGACTTGGTAATCTCAGTGGTCCATCTGTCAAGACATCCATCATTTCATCATGAGTTGCGCAAGGTAAGCTGCATTCGGCGTTTATATTCATCAAATCTATCAGAGAACACATCAGCATAGTTCTAGCATACTGAGTGTTATCCATGATGCAAGTTTTTGAAAATCAGTGATTTGAAAAAATTTCAAAGTATTTTCACAAGCACAACAAGCAGGATTTCTTCAGAACAGAAGCACTACTCCGATACCAATTGTTGGTCCCTTGAAAAGGCTTTGGTTAAGTTTAGATAGGGGGTTGAATAAACTTAACACTTAAAACTTTTAGAGTTAACAAACTCAGCAACTTCAAAGACCTCGCATGACTCAAGAGTTCTGCGGACACCTCTCAAGAGCTCTTTGATATACATGAGTCTTCACGGCAGTTGAGTTTACTGAATTTGTGCAGCGGAATTATATCAAAAATTAAGCCTTATTACTTGTTGTGAAATATGATACTAAGTATTAGATACTCAGTAGTGTATGTGTGTGATTTCAGTTGCTAGATTCAGTAAGTTGATGTGTATAGTAAACTAAATGCAGAATGTAAGTGCAGAAAGTAAGTAGGCGAGATTTTATAGTGGTTTTGGTGGTGTAATCTGTCACCCACTCTTCTCTGTGATGTTGGAGGTAATTCACTAGAGATCTTTGATGTAGCTGTTACAAAGATTACTAAGTTGCTTGTCCTTCACCAATAACTATGGCTTCACAAACTGAACACTTGGAACAGGTAGGATTGCTGCTCCAAAGTCTTCCACTGGTCCTTGAAGGGTAGGATTGCCTCTTCACCAGCTCCACCACAAACAACAGTCTTTCACACCCAACAGATGCTTCACTGTCTTCAGCAGGTTCTTTGTAAAATAAAGATTGAATCAAGTAAATGATTCAGTTGCAGCAGCTTGATAAGGATGATATAATCAGCAGCTTGCAGTCTTCAAGTGTGTAAACTTGATGTATCTTGAATACATAATACACTTGAAGATTTTCTCTGGATCATCAGCCTTAAGCTCAGTAGGTTCAGCAGGGTGTTTTTGCAGCTCAGAATTATCTCTTATATTTTTCTCTAAAAGTTCATCATCTTTTTCTGAGTTGAAAGTCCTCTATTTATAGGTAGGAGTCCATGTGACTTGTATTTGAAATTCAAATATAACCATTCCTGGTTTTTGTCCTATTTGACTTGCTTTCTGTCACTATTCATAGGACTGACACAGTCAGAATCCTTTTTGACAGAATGCAGTCTGTCCATCCTTGACTTGTAACCATTGGATAAAGTCCTGAATCATCCCAACATCTTTTTGATCTCAGCCATTGATTTGTTTGAAAAATCAGAGGTAGTTGGCTGTCCTTATCTATGTAATCTTCCAATGTAATCTTGAATTAATCGAGGTATATATATCAGCAGGTTCATCAGTCTGCTGAAATACCTATCAGTCTGCTGAACTATAATTTGCTGTGTTTAAAACACAATGCAGCAGACTTCTTTATCTAACTTTTAATTGTGAAGTTAGATTACACCTTTTTGCAAATAACTAAGTTCCAATCACCATCCCACTAAAGGAAGTTAGACCTTCTACACAAGGTATATGCAATCAGTTTAGGTCATCACAGACTTGCCTAAATTCTGATTCCATATCCTTGACTTTAATTACTAAGTTTGATCCCTTAGCCTTCATTAACTGAGTTTGAGCCCTCACCCTTTCGGTCTTCAAAGAGGTTCACGACTAGTCTCTTGACCTATCTACCCTCATCGATATAGTCATCTGTGATATAAATCAGCTGACCATTAGAGTGCTTGTTTGATCAAACCTAATCAAAGATCAAACTCTAATAAGCCTATACATTTGATCTAGACATCTTTTTGCCTTTGCTCTATAACAGTTAGTCTAGCACTCATCACTAAAACTTAGAAATAAGTCCAACAAACTTAATATCACTTACTCTAGTAGACAACAAAGGGTTCATGTTCAGAAGTTAAGGTGGAGTGGTGATGTCTACAAGGATTCAACTGTGATTCTGAAGGGTATCAAAAAGGGGACATTGTATATACTACAAGGGTCTACTGTATTAGGTTCTGCTGTTGTTGCAGTTTCAGAGGTTCACAAGTCACAGCTGTCCAAGCTGTGGCATATGAGATTGGGTCATATGGGTGAAAGTTGGATGTAAATTCGGTCTAAGTTGATCTACTTGGGGGACATAAGTTCAAAGAGCTAGAATTTTGTAAAAACTGTGTGCATGGGAAGCTAAAGAGGAGCAAGTTCCCAAAAGCAATTCACATCATGAAATGGACACTTGATTATGTACATTCTGATTGCTGGGGTCTTTAAAAAATGGAATCACTGGGTGGTCACAGGTATTTGTGTCTTTTAAAGATTATTATTGAAGGATGGTTTTGGATAGTTATTATGAAGCACACGAGTGATGCATTCAAGCATTTCAAGAAGTGGAAGACATTTGTTGAAAATTAGACAGGGAAGAAGATCAAGAGACATAGAACTGATAATGGACTAGAATTTTATTGGTCTGAGTTTGATGAATTCTACAAGAATGAAGGCATTGATAGGCATCATACTGTCTGAACCACTCCATAGCAGAATGGTGTTGCTGAAAGTAAGAATCAAGCTCTTCTGGAGAGGGCAATGAGCATGCTCTCCAATCTGGTCCGGCAAGAAGATTTTGGACAGAGGCTGTCAACATAGCACGCTACTTAATCAATAAGGTACCTCACACTGGGATCAAACTCAAAACACCACTTGCGGTTTGGTCAGGAAAGCCTGCAGATTACTCAGGGCTGAGGGTTTTTGGAATAACAATCTACTATCACATCAGTGAAGGTAAACTAGAACCAAGAGTCAAGAAAGGGAGTATTGTAAGGTATGGACACTACTACAAAAAATCTTTAAGATCATAGTTTTTAAATGTGATATATTCACAATAGTCACAGTTTCCTAAGTGTGGCATATTGAGGTGTGACATAAAGTCATTTAATTCAATCACATTTAATAACTGTAATCTATTAAATTTTTTATCACACTTAAAAACGAGATCTATTATGAGTTCAATCGCACCTAAAAACTGAGATCTATTATAGTTGTTATCACACTTAAAAACCGAGATTTATTATAATTTCAATCACACTTAAAAACTGAGATCTATTATGGTTTTCAATCACACTTAAAAAGCGTGATCTATTTTTTTCCAAAAAAAAAAAACGAAATATATGCACGCATACTTTTTGTCTCTACTAGGACTCGAACCCGGATACTCTAGATCTGCGGGTATGTTGGGATTCGCGAAGAGCAACACCTTACGATGTTCATGACCAATCGGATCCTGACTAAGGAGCCACAGTAATTACCACTGGGCCGATGCCTTCTTTCTTCTCGTTTTCGACAACGGCTAAAAAATTAATCTAATTGAGTATTTATTACATACATTTTACCACATTAAATAACTGAGATCTAATTATAAAATACTCCATATTATTTTAATCACGCTTAAAAAATGTGATTAATTGTCTCAGTTTTCTTAAAAACCGTAATAACAAAAAATTAATGCGTTCATTTTACTTTATTTGTTTTATTTTTTTAAAACTGAGATCTTTGTCATTTTTAAAGTGTGATATTTATCCTTTAGTAATAGTGATAAAAAAGCAATCACCTAAAAACCGAAACCTAAATATAAAATATCTAATCTTTTTAATCACGGTTAAAAACTGAGATTTATTGGTATTATACATCTCGGTTTATTCACTAACTGTGATAAAAAAAAGTTAAGCGTGATATATACATTTTCCTTGTCTTAGTTTTTCTAAAAATATGACCTTTATCATTTTATAAGTGTGATCTATGTCTCTTTTTATAGTAATGGTAGTAGTGACGGTTAAAAACCGTGATCTAGATATAAAACATCATATCAATTAAATCACGGTTAATAAGTGAGATTGATTAATATGATTTATCTCGGTTTTTAATAACTGTGATTAAAAGAATTAAGTGTGACATATTTATCATTTTTTAAGTGAGGTATTTATCATTTTTGTAGTAGTGACGGTTAAAAACCGTGATCTAAGTATAAAACATCACATCATTTAAATCACGGTTAAAAAGTGAGATTCATTCATATGATTTATCTCAGTTATTCAATAATTGTGATTAAAGGAATAAAGTGTGATATATACATTTTCACTGTCTTGGTTTTCTTAAAACTGTGATCTTTTTCATTTGTCAAGTGTGACGTATATCACTTTTTGTAGTAGTAGGAGATGGAGTTAAGGGGTATAGAATCTGATCATCAGCTAAAAATAGGGTTATACTCAGCAGGAGTGTAGCCTTTGATGAAAACTCTATGCTTAACTCATCAGTGAAGGCCACATCTGAATCTGAAATAACATCTGGAGCTGAGAGGGTTGACAAACAGGTGGAGCTTTAAGTAGAGTCAGCTGAATTGAAAAACTCAGCTAAAGATCGTCAGCACTCAGCAGAGCTAGAAGTGGATCCAACCCATTCTGCTGAATAGGGGTCAGAAAATACTCAAACAACTGAAGTTTGTCAGCAAATTATAGCTCTTGGCAGAATTAGAAGGATCAATGTTAGACCCTCACAAGGTATGGATTTGAGGATATGGTTGGATATGCACTAAAGCTAGCTGAAAAAGTGGATGGTTTTGAACCAAACACTTACAGAAAAGCCGTGACATGTTTAGAGGCATCTCAATGGATTGCTTCCATGGGAGAAGAAATGGAGTCACTTCAGAAGAATGGGACTTGGGATCTGGTCAAAGAACCACAGGATATAAGGGTGGTCAGCTGCAAATGGATCTTCAAGAAAAGGAAGGAATATCATTTGTTGAGGGCATAAGATATAAGGCATGTTTGGTTGCAAGAGGGTTCAGTCAGAAGGAAGGGTGGACTTTGAAGAGATATTCTCACCCGTAGTAAGACACACTTCCATCAGGGTGTTACAAACAGTAGTGGCACATCAAAATTTTGAGATTGAGCAATTAGACAACCTTTCTACATGGGATGTAGATAAGGAAATATATTGGACTCAGCCAGAGGGTTTCTAAGTTCCTGTCAAGGAAGGGTTTGTTTTCAAGGTGAAGAAGTCCTTGTAAGGACTTAAGCAGGCCCCAAGGCTGTGGTACAAGAAGTTTGATAGTTATATGATTTAGTTGGGCTATAGCATGAGTTCATATGATTGTTGTTGTTAGTAATATCATCCGCAACGGAAGCGATTTAAAGATCTAGATCTATAAATTACACGTAATAAAATAACTAGATCTACTCTACAAGGGGGTTGTAGAACATACCTCTTTGATCTCAAAATCAAAGTAGAAGAGCCGCAATAGAAATAACAAACGAAGATGTGAAGAGCACCACGATCTTCCGTACGTGTGATCCAAGCAACTCCCGGTGGAAGGAAATTCTCGTCTCGAATCCTCCCGATATGCTACCCGGAAAAATCTCCAAGATTTTCTCCTTCTCTCCCCTTGGCCGAAAATTTACCTTCTCCTCTCTAAGAGGTGTAGGTCAAATTTTATGTGTTGTATGTAAGGCTTGGGAGAACTCTCATTATATAGGAGAGTAAAACTTAACCTCCAAGGATTTAATAATTAATACAAAATCAATTATAATAATCCTATTAAATAAAAGATAATCCCATAATATTCTAGAACAAATCTAGAATAATATTTATCTTTATTTCTTACCATAAATATTTATCCAATAAATATTTTGTGCACATGTCTTATTAATACACAAGAAAAATAATTCTTGTTTCCATAAACATGTGTTGGCCGAAAATTTCCATCATTGACCTAGTCAATGTTAATTTTCGGCTATAACACTAATTTTGCCAAGATTATGAAAAATGCCTTTTTCACATATTTAATTATTTAGCCCAACTAATTTAATAATCCACTAAACAATTAATTCACATATCATTTTAATTAAATTATAACAAGAACTAAATTAATATTATTAGGATTCGACGTCCGAGAATAGCTATGCTATATTTGGAGGCACGTCGGGGACCATGGACTGATAATCAGCGGCTCCGATAAATCAAATAAATAATTATCTTACGAACAGAATAATTATATTCGATAAATCAATCACAGGAATATGCCACCATAATCCCGTGACTGCACTCCTCCGATTATGAGATTATATTTATCTCCTCACGAGAATAATAATAAGCGTCCATTGATATAATCATTACATATAGATTAATCCTCCATAGATATTTCATTCTAAATCGGGAAGTTACCGTTAACCCTTTTAGAACCTCTTATCCTTATTTACCATTAACCCCTAGTGATCAATTAATTCATACAACTCACTTTGGTAGCTAATCGATTGTAATATGAACTCGCGCGATCGATCGTTTCTAGGATTAACAAATAAGGAGCTGTCTATCTACTTCCATAAATGGAAGGAATGGATTCGTATCCGTGATAACACGGACTACTCACTCAATCCAAAGACAATGCCAAGATGGGGTAATTCGGACCACGGACTCGGTGTAATCCTTAACCGTCAAGTCAAACCTCATAATCGATTCAAGCGGTTGACTATGATCACCTCTCAGATTAAGATATATCCATAAATATGATCATTCATTGATTTGATAAGACTTTCGATTACGGAATTATATCGTGAACTCTAATCAAATCGGTCCATTTCTATATGATATATCTATCATATTTAAATGCCCCACTAGGTTCTCTTAACCGAAAGTCCGGATAAGACAATCACACCTATCGTGTTATGGGCGCATTAATAGCACGTTAAAGGAGAGACCCGATACTCTCGATTAACTTCACTACAGGCTAATTGTATTTTAAGTACATCTTCACTAACTCAATCCTCCCTTGTATATCCCATACACTGAGTTAAGTGATTACATAAACGATATACTTAGGGTTTTCTGTAGTGTAAATACTATTGTCACATCGTTGAATATGAGAATAATAAATATGAATAATAATATCATTTTATTTATTAAATAAAACAATTACAAAATTGTCTTTCGGGCATCACACCTAATCTCCCACTTGCACGAAAGCATGTGATTAATTGTTTTAGAGCACACCCTATTATTTAAAATACAACAAACTACATCTCCCACTTGCTCTAATGCAATGGAGACCCATCCCGTATTCTAGTACCCATTAAGCAAGAAGTCACTACTCGGAAGCTCCTACTAGCTTGTATCTTTCATCAAACCCCGAAGGTCGTCATGAACAAGCTATGTCACTTCTTTATAACCATTATCCTTTTCCGATTGAAAGGAAACTTAGTCATTGAACCTTTGAGACAATATAACCAGACTGGGAGAAAGGAATCACCCTGAGCCAGTCTTCAGGTCTTGTCTTTTATGGACTATGCACTAACTATGGAATGAAGAAGCGTTTATCTAAATATAGAAACCAATTGCTTTTAATAGTTCTTAAGATGTGTTTTATATACATATTTCAAATAGATTGTAAGTGGTTTTGACTTTATCAAACAAAAGTCCAAGTCTTGGATTCGTACTACAAATGGTATATTCACTTTCTATACGACAAACAAATTATCGAATATAAGGTAAATCCATTCGTTCCAACGAATCTTAAACAGGAAATAATTATTCCGCGATATCCAAGGATTGAATCCGAGATTCATTTCCTTATATCACTCCCACTATTCTAGCTAAAATTAACCGCCCGTTGTTTACTCTTTTAATCGTTAAATGCACTGCTACCTTGTTCTTCCAAAGAACTTAGCTCGAGAAAATCGCCAAGGATTCATAGGTTGGTGATCCAAAATCACTGTCCTTATCCTACGATTTTTCGTTAATTAATTTTCAGTTCAGCCTTAAAGTTTTCTCAGTTTAGATGACTAACACTTTTAGACATATTCTCCCATTCTTGACTTTCCATGAATGGAAACAGTCTTGAACCAGCGGTTCGTTTGAGTAGTCACTACTCTTGAACCGTGGGATGTCTATTTCGAGTGTTACTCGTCTGGACTTCTCAGATTTTTTTAATATACCAGAAAAAACAACAAATCATAACATTAAAGCTCCCACTAGTTTATCATTTCCAAATACCGTCTAACGAGCAATGCTTTATTTTTATGATTTTACGATTTTTTTCAATTAGAAAATGTTTCGTACATAGTTCCAATGTTTCCAGAAAAACAACAAATCATAGAACTCCCACTAGTCCATCGATTCCAAATATCGTCCAACTAGCGACATATCACGACTTTCCGGTTTTTCAATTAGAACGGTTACGTGTGTAGGCAGTTACACTTTTCTAATGTTCTAGAAAAACAATAAATCATAAAGCTCCCACTAGTTCATCGATTCCAAATATCGTCCAACTAGTAACACTTCATGATTTTCCGATTTTTCAATTAGAAAATTACTCGTGTAATTACTACACGCTCAAAATTCACTAGAAGAATTTCAAAGTCCGAAATCACCTTTGATCAAACTAAGTTTGTCTTCCGTTTGACACAAATGACACTAGTGACATACCTATATGTCACTCTGGTTTTTAAAAGGCTTAAGAGAAAATATCTCTTTCGAAAAATAATTTGCATTATCGATTAACTAGTTCAACGTCCTAGTTACTTTCCACTTTTTAACGAAGTCAATACTAGTCAATTATAAATTTTTAAGCAATTTAGTAAGGGATATAATGATGTAAATAAAATGACATGTATTAATTCAAGTTTAACACTACTATATTATTTTATTTTAGGAATTGTAAACTAAAAATAAGTCTACTCTACCATTCCAAGGTTTTAACCTCGCATCTCAATGCCGCCGTAGGGTAGGTCAAGGAGATGACGGTTAAATCGAGACAATCTCATCAATGAATAACTTGTGAGAATCGAACATCCCACGAGAATCAAACATCCCTTTATCTATTGACTACCTTCCTTTTCTAGCCTAGATATTATCAAAAATACCCTTGATGAGTGTGACCTACTATATCGGATCTCTTAGGTACGCCCCGAGTATGCCGTCGTAGGATAGGTCAGTGACCCGACGAGTACCCGGAAATCCTATCCTTTCGGAGACCAAGCCATGAATGTTGATAGGGGTGAACACCATCCGTAGGGGGACGAAATCAAAGCGCCGTGAGGCGTCACCCTTCTCTCACTTACTTGTATCTATAGTAGAGGCCGTGGGGTACATTGTCGCCTCCCCGCTCCCACTCAATATTTTGGAAGTGGTGGTGGGTTAACTAACCACGTCTTTTTGATGTTAACATAAAAGCACATCAAATCAAGGATTCCGAATGGTGTCGGTAACGTAGGCAAGCCTACCCGTACTATTCGTTGGAACATATGTGACGGACGGACGAAGTCGGGTCAAGAGAGCCCCATTGAGATAAGAATGAATCACCCCTCCGCTCGCCGGTGTAGCTTAGTCTTGCCGGACCCCCGTGCATACATCACACTATGAGGGTTAAGTCGGTCGAGCCTTGCTCAGTTGACCACCCAACCTATAGGCGAACCGTTTTTATCCAAGATTTATTGTTCTTTTACCATAATTCAATCTCGTAGACACTACGAATCGAAAACGTGATCTCGTTTGCGCTTTAAGGCGGTTCACCGAGAACACACACCGAAAGGCTTAACGATTTCATAACCCGTCCTCGGATCTTTAATTAGTTACTAAATTAATTAATTACCACGTATTAATTAAATTTCAACTAATTACTGATGACGGTCAAATTATACCCGTAAAAGTCATCAACGTTGACCTTAAATCGAGATTAATAATATATATTTCATATTAAATCACATGTTTATATTTATTATTTAATGTTAAGTGATTATTAATATGATATTTGGTATTTAGCCATTTTTATCATTTAAAGCCGATTTATTGTGCGATAATTATTGATTTTGCAGATCACAACAAATCGGGAGGATTAATGTTAATTAATCAATGATCTCAAGATGATAAAGGAAGAAAATCGGAGCATTAAACGAAAGAAGTAATCGGATCAAGACGTAAGCGTGGAGTGGGGAGCAAGGCGAGGCGAAGAAAACGTGGAGAACTTGGAAAATCCAGGTTCGGTCGACCGAGCCTCATGCTTCGTCGACCGAGTGCTTCCTTCGGTTGACCGAGCCTCTAGTCGTGGGCGGTTTCGACTTTAATCGTGTTTATCCTCTAGATCCTTCCTAAAGTCAGTTTGAAACTCCTATATAAGCAACAACTATGAGCAATTGTAAAACACACCTTAGACACCAACACATCCCTTCATTCTTTCTTTGATACAATGTAGAATAATTTGAGGTTTTCAGCAATTTAAAATTCGCAATATGTAAGCCTTTACTTTCTGTTGCTTTCTTTTAAGTAATTAATCCCTCCCAATTATGCTTTATCGCTTGAGTTAGTTAATTCATAGCTAGATGATGTAGATCTAGGCTATGACGTTAGTGGATGTGGCGAAGCCTTGTTTATGAGGATCCCATAACCTACGTCATATGTTTAACGTCTATTCATGAATCGCTTGGTTTAATTAATGTGTATCTAAGTAGTTTATATGATTTCTTTACGAGTTTTCTATTTAACTGCTCGTATGATGAAACGCCTGAGAGATACGTTCGGGGATGTAACTCGGGAGTTAAGCACTCGGGTGACCGAATGAGTTCCTTCGGGTCGACCGAGCCCACCTATTCGATCGACCGAACCCCTGTTTTATCCGTTAAATAGCCACGTCTTTATGGTTAGGTTAACTTAATAGAATTTATTATCTCAGTGGGTATGGCCACGGCTACGTTGCTCGTCAGTTTTAATTAGCGTACGATTAGGAAATACCAATATAGGGCTCCTAGGTCGGCTCATGAATGATCTTCCGGGACTTTCAAATGAGATACAGGTAGGTTTTGTATTAGGAATTGACGTCACCTAGTTATCGTAGTTCGTAAACTAGCATGAGACCTAAAAGGTAATTGTTAGTTGGACGAGGGCTTGAGCGATCGTTTAGGAAGTACGCCTAACCATAGGAATGTTGCCTAGACGAGGTGTACGATTAATATCGGCATCCTTAGAGTCGTAAGCGTGTGAGTTATATGAGATGGAGGCACCAAAAGCCGAAGTCACGTAACAATACCACAGTGATCTAGTGACCTACCGGTGCTAAGTCAAGTTAAAGAGGATGACTCCCATAGCCAATCTAAAATAAGATACAAACGGGTTAACAGTTAATGAGTTTAGTTAGTTTTATAAACTATCTAGGTCCAAACGATAAAGACTATAATTGGGGAGGTTAATTACGTTGTGTCGAGTCGTGTCTTTACTTTTCTTGTTTTATGTTGGTCGTAGACCGCCTCTATGTCCTTGACATGTTTAATTAATTGTTTGTATATAAGATGATCCACAATTGGTTCCCTGTGGGATCGACCTTGATTCACTATAGCTATACTACGATGGGCCTAGTCCTCTTGCTAGTATTGGGTTATGGTGGTCGAGTATATTATAACCCTGATTGACCACGCCATCAAGTTTTTGGCGCCGTTGCCGGGAACCAACGGTCAATTTTATATATAAATAATTTTCTTATTCATGTCAAGTTTTCGCTTTTAGTCTGTTTTTACGTTTTGAGTCCCCTCCGTTGTTATGCGCTGCGTTCGAAAATTCCAGATTCTTAAAAAAAAAAAAAAAAAAAATTTATTCGGTCGACCGAGAGACCTCATTCGGTCGACCGAGAGTTTATAATTTTTTGTTTTGTTCTGTTTACACGGTTTCTGATTTGTGTTTTTCGAGTCTGGAATTTCGCGTGTCTGTTTATCCCCGTATGTTTAATCCGTAGGTCTGATAGCGGCATGGGAAACCATGTTAAAATCAGTCTACGGTCCGTTTTGTTTTTTTTCTTCTGTTTGCAGAAACCAGGGAAGCAATAATCTGTGTCAGTAATTTTTCAAGGGCGCTGAGAAAATAACCCAGCAAACATGTGGAGCTACGAATCTAAAATGGGAAAAGCAATGGAAGCAATACCTTTAAAGCACCAAGATGGCTCCGGAAAAAATTTTAAAGGCTTAAATTCTTCGTGGTACAATGTTGAAGGCAAGGTACTACCTTTTTTTTTTTTGCTTATGTTTTACTACCTTTTGGTTTTTTGAGCATAAGTTAGCCTATACATGAACCTTAGAATGAATCTTAGCCCGGAGTTGGTTTGTAAGATTAATTTTATTAGTGTCGAAGGTTTTGCCCCATATCTGTCTCATCTAGAGGGTGTAGGGAAGCATGTAGTCGTTGAAAGGAAGCAGTGAATAAAGAGTTCCTCGTAGTTCGTTAAAATCTCGTTGTCCTATGCATGAAATTGCTTCTACTGGCCAGGGGAGCAACAAATTGTGTAGTTTAAGCATTCACAATCTAAAGAAGACGTTGAGTTTTGAGAGAACACCATCTTTTTCTTTCGTTGATGTTTATGGTGATGGCTTCTCGGTGAACCCACCTTAAACAGAAACGAGATTACGCTTTGGGTGACAATTTAGAAATCGAAGAATCTTTGTACATAGGTTCGGAAATGGTTTAACCATGGTGGCGAGTTTAACCGAGCCGCACAATCGACTCCCCTCCACGTGTGATGTACGTTCTGCTAGATTCGACAAGACTTAGCATAGCCGATAAGCCTTCGGGCTAAACGGGGCTTATCTTGACGGATTGGCCTGAACTGTCACATATGTTCCAACGAATAAGACGGCATAGGCTTGCCTACATAACCGACCTTATTCGGAGTACTTTGATTCATTGTTTCTTATTGTCAAGGCAAAAAAAAAACCGTAATTTTAACCGAGTTTCTTAGAATTCACTAATTCCTAAAACGAGAGCCGAGGTAAGAGCTTTGGATAAATGGTATGGCTAAATGTCGTTTCCTAGGTCTCACAACCAAGGGAAGGGTATTAATCCGCAAAAGCAACAAGCCCACCTCTTATAGTGCTCAGAGGGTCAAAGTCTGGCGATCCAAGAATGATAACTGACAAGGATACTTTTGGAAAGTCGAGCTGAGGACTTAAAACTCAGAACTACTTCTTTAAAACCCTTAGGATTTCTTTTTAGGATTTTAGGTTTTGTTTTCCTTGAGTTAAATAAGAGTAACGTGAAATATGTTGAGGTTTTTTATTTTGCCGTGTTCCGATGGCCATTGGGCTAAGGATGTGCAAAACTTTTTTACTCAATATAGGCCACGTGAAATAGAGTTCCATAGGAGAGTCAAGAAATTGCTAAAGAAAAGGAAATTTAGCAATCAATCTTAAGATGGAAGCATTAAGAGAGCTTGAGAATTACGAAAATGTAATGAGAGAATGATTGGTGTGAACATGAACAATTTTGGTCAACTTCCAAAATCTTTTAGAATGGTGATCCAAGTGAAAATTCACAGTGGTGCGCAATTCATTCTCGCAACTATCCTTATCTTTCCTTTACACCTTTTCACCCTTCAACCTTTCTATTCTCTCACCAATCGCCTCACAGTTCACATTTCTAACCATTCCTTCATCCCTCTCTTTCTTTCCATCTATTTCACTCTCCCACCCAAACCCAATCCTTAACCAATACCCACCCATAAACACAATTTCTTACCCACCCTTTATCTTTTCTTCCCATCCTTATGTGTATCTTTTTCTAAACCCATCATAGTCTCGACCTCCATTTTGTTTACACAATACCTATGTGTTCATGGAATTTGAAATATTGCTAAGCTTTAATGATTATCTTTTATCATTTTGATTTTCATGCTACTAGTTGGGGTAAGTGTAGCTCGAATTCTAGCTAGAATTTAAAGGTTTTGGTTCGATCAAAGTACAACTTATCTTTCTACCGGAAGTTTTAAATTTCACATTTTTTCCGTCTATTCCGCATTTCTAGATGATAAGTTTTGTTCTGAACTATCACACCGATCCGACCTTGTTGATGACGGTTATGACTTTTACGTGATACATTGGGTTATTAGTAATTTCGAGGAGTAGCTACATCTCCCTAAGTTGTTGATATCCAATGCAAGCGCAAAGTTTCTACGTTAAGTATTTGATTTTATCTTTAGACAATAGGTCGCATTGAATCTGTTCTACCTTACCAAGTTTCTCTTTTATACTGGATCATCCATAGTGAGCCAGTCCACCTCGTGTTTTCCCACATGGGGTTATGCTTATTGATCTTTGTCTTCTCCACCCGGTTTTAAGAATATTTAAGCGGTGGAGGTTGTAGATGAAGACCACCATCTTTCGTTGCTTGTTTATTTTTCTTTCTATTTAGTATTTTTCTTGTCATTGGTCGTATAAAATAAAGTGGCTTAAACTGCTTTTAGGTATTTATACCTCCACACGCCACATTATTTTATAACTTCCAAAGGCATGATATTTTACGGTTTCGTGGAGTCTGCCTCGCTATACTGAGTTTTCACTTGCTTCTCCACGACGTCTTTGAAATTTACTCCGATCTTTTTTGAGAGCCGCTTTCAGAGCTAAGTCTTTTTCTTAACTTCTCATTTATTTTTGTCATTGAGGACAATGCCATGTTTAAGTGGGGGGTAGGAGACTTAGCCATGTTATGTTATAATTGAAAATTTGAATGAAACGGTAGAAAAATTGAAAATTTGAAAATTTGAATAAATACCATATTATCTCGTACCCTTAGAATTGTGAGTTCCTAGCTAAGAATTGATAGGAAAGGAACCAAGTTTCATGAGTACGTGATCATATTATACTTATGTTAAGTAGATTTAAGGATATTCATGCCCGTTTTTGCAAGTAGTTATTTATTATTCGATTACTCAATCTGTGAATCGAGTATACCACGAAAATCATAATAACTGAAGAAATTATGTGTACATTGCATAGATGATTGGTTATGTAGATTTAGTGACGATACTTATTGGCTGATGTATTCTTATCTTCTTGCCAACAAAAGCGGAGTAATAAGCTTGAGACGTACCTGTGTTTTAGCAAAATGTTAGACACTGGGCTTGTAGTAACATTACCAAAGTAGCCCCGCGCTTGTGGTAATATTCGATGCTATACATGATCTAAGATGGGGATACTCTAAAAGTTTTCTTCCTTGAGATTGATAGTATTTGAAAAATATGAAGATATGAAAAATATTCAACTCTTTAAGAGGCTTTGAGTAGTACTCGGTCTCCAAGTCCAAAACCCTATAGATACGCTCTTGCTTATTGCTCTAGTGCTTCAAAAATTTAAAGGCTTGAGAAGTATGAATGTCGAGGTTGGTAAATTTGAGATTACGAAGTTGGCATAAACTCTAATCTTGCTACTGAATATATAAAACTAAATGCACATGCACACATCACTTCGATTCATAGTCAGTAGTGAATAATGGATATCTTATGAGCATGACTATTATGAGTTGACTCGAGTTTCTTGTGTAAGTATGATTTGACCATAGAAAATGTTGTCTTGGGGAATGACTTATTGATGCTTTGTTCGGGACGATCAAAGTCTAAGTGGGGGGTAGTTGATGACGGTCAAATTATACCCGTAAAAGTCATCAACGTTGACCTTAAATCGAGATTAATAATATATATTTCATATTAAATCACATGTTTATATTTATTATTTAATGTTAAGTGATTATTAATATGATATTTGGTATTTAGCCGCGTTTTATCATTTAAAGCCGATTTATTGTGCGATAATTATTGATTTTGCAGATCACAACAAATCGGGAGGATTAATGTTAATTAATCAATGATCTCAAGATGATAAAGGAAGAAAATCGGAGCATTAAAGCGAAAGAAGTAATCGGATCGACCTAAGCGTGGAGTGGGGAGCAAGGCAAGGCGAAGAAAACGTGGAGAACTTGGAAAATCCAGGTTCGGTCGACCGAGCCTCATGCTTCGGGTCGACCGAAAGTGCTTCCTTCGGTTGACCGAGCCTGCTGGTCGTGGGCGGTTTTTCGACTTTAATCGTGTTTATCCTCTAGATCCTTCCTAAGTCGGTTGAAACTCCTATATAAGCAATGACTATGAGCAATTGTAAAACACAAACTTAGACACCAAACACATCCTTCATTCTTTCTTTGATACAATGTAGAATAATTTGAGGGTTTCGACAATTTAAGGGCTGCAATATGTAAGCCTTTACTTTACATTTCTTTCTTTTAAGTATTATGCTTTATCGTTTGAGTTAGTTAATTCATAGCTAGATGATGTAGATCTAGGCTATGACGTTAGGGATGTGGCGAAGCCTTGTTTATGAGGATCCCATAACCTACGCCATATGTTTAACGTCTATTCATGAATCGCTTGGTTTAATTAATGTGTATCTAAGTAGTTTATATGATTTCTTTACGAGTTTTCTGTTTTAACTGCTCGTATGATGAAAACGCCGAGAGATACGTTCAGGGATGTAACTCGGGAGTTAAGCACTCGGGTGACCGAATGAGTTCTTTGGGTCGACCGAGCCCACCTATTCGGTCGATCAACCCTGTTTTATCCGTTAAATAGCCACGTCTTTATGGTTAGGTTAACTTAATAGAATTTATTATCTCGTAGGTATGGCCACGGCCACGTTGCTCGTCGATTTTAATTAGCGTCACGATTAGGAAATACCAATATAGGGCTCCTAGGTAGGCTCATGAATGATCTTCCGGGACTTTCAAATGAGATCTAGGTAGGTTTTGTATTAGGAATTGACGTCACCTAGTTATACGTAGTTCAGTAAACTAGCATGAGACCTAAAAGGTAATTGTTAGTTGGACGAGGGCTTGAGCGATCGTTTAGGAAATACGCTAACCATAGGAATGTTGCCTAGACGAGGTGTACGATTAATATCGGCATCCTGTAGAGTCGTAGCGTGTGAGTTATATGAGATGGAGGCACCAAAAGCGAAGTCACGTAACAATACCACACGGTGATCTAGTGACCTACCGGTGCTAAGTCAAGTTAAAGAGGATGACTCCCGTAGCCAATCTAAAATAAGATACAAACGGGTTAATGATTAATGAGTTTAGTTAGTTTTATAAACTATCTAGGTCCAAACGATAAAGACTATAATTGGGGAGGTTAATTACGTTGTGTCGAGTCGTGTCTTTACTTTTCTTGTTTTATGTTGGTCGTAGACCGCCTCTATGTCCTTGACATGTTTAATTAATTGTTTGTATATAAGATGATCCACAATTGGTTCCCTGTGGGATCGACCTTGATTCACTATAGATATACTACGATGGGCCTAGTCCTCTTGCTAGTATTGGGTTATGGTGGTCGAGTATATTATAACCTGATTGACCACGTCATCAATTACACGAGTTTGTATACATGCCTATTTTAGTTACCAAAATTAAAATTCTACATGTATGCCTGGAGTGGATTTATGATTTGATGCATGTCATGGCAATTCCGATTTTATATCTATTTTATGGTCAAACACATAAAAAATAAATTACGGAAAATTTAAATACCGACATGAATTGTTGGTACCCCCGTATCTAATCTATCCTAGGAAAAACAGTAAATTACATAATTTATGTCTTCGAGTCTTGATCTTCAAATCTTGAATCATCCGGATCTTCAAAGCTTCGATCTTGACACGAACCTTGATCGACGAGGGAGAGGAGGCCGTAATATTCCAATATATTAAAAAATATATATTTATATTATCAAATTGTTTTATAAAAAACTTTCCCCTTTTTTTTTTTCTTTTTATAATAACAGGCCCTCGGCCATTAACTTAAAAAAAATACCTCTTTTTTTTTTTAGTCAAAACTTTCGGCTGCTGCATTAGGTTAGAAAAAAATTCAGCAGCCGCATCAAAAATTTATCGCCGATGAAAAAAAAAAAATAAACAATTCGGCCTCCTCCCGTTTTACCTTCTTGATGATCTTCAACACCATGATCTTCATCGACTCGAACCCGGAATAAAAAAAAAATACAAAAGGTACTACCTTTTACAATTTTTGCATGACATAAAATAAATTACACATCCTATGCTCAATTGATACTAATCAAAAGAGCTACATGATAGATCTAACGAGTAAACAGTACCAACCCCAATCCATCTCTTCAACCAAGACATTCATAGCATAAAAAATATAAAACAAATTTCGGCCCCTATCAAAAAATTGGGACAAAAATTCTACATTTTACCACTCCTAGATCTAATATTTTATATGTATAAATATAGATCACCTTGGCGACTGATACCACTTTTAGTAATATCATCCGCAACGGAAGCGATTTAAGGATCTAGATCTATAAATTACACGTAATAAAATAACTAGATATACTCTACAAGGGGGTTGTAGAACATACCTCTTTGATCTCAAAATCAAAGTAGAAGAGCCGCAATAGAAATAACAAATGAAGATGTGAAGAGCACCACGATCTTCCGTACGTGTGTTCCAAGCAACTCCCGGCGGAAGGAAATTCTCGTCTCGAATCCTCCCGATATGCTACCCCGAAAAATCTCCAAGATTTTCTCCTTCTCTCCCCTTGGCCGAAAATTTACCTTCTCCTCTCAAAGAGGTGTAGGTCGAATTTTATGTGTTGTATGTAAGGCTTGGGAGAACTCTCTTTATATAGGAGAGTAAAACTTAACCTCCAATGATTTAATAATTAATACAAAATCAATTATAATAATCCTATTAAATAAAAGATAATCTCATAATATTCTAGAACAAATCTAGAATAATATTTATCTTTATTTCTTACCATAAATATTTATCCAATAAATATTTTGTGCACATGTCTTATTAATACACAAGAAAAATAATTCTTGTTTCCATAAACATGTGTTGGCCGAAAATTTCCATCATTGACCTAGTCAATGTTAATTTTCGGCTATAACACTAATTTTGCCAAGATTATGAAAAATTTCTTTTTCACATATTTAATTATTTAGCCCAACTAATTTAATAGTCCACTAAACAATTAATTCACATATCGTTTTAATTAAATTCTAACAAGAACTAAATTAATATTATTAGGATTCGACGTCCGAGAATAGCTATGCTATATTTGGAGGCACGTCGGGGACCATGGACTAATAATCAGCGGCTCCGATAAATCAAATAAATAATTATCTTACGAACAGAATAATTATATTCGATAAATCAATCACAGGAATATGCCACCATAATCCCGTGACTGCACTCCTCCGATTATGAGATTATATTTATCTCCTCATGAGAATAATAATAAGCGTTCATTGATATAATCATTACATATAGATTAATCCTCCATAGACTGTTCATTCTAAATCGGGAAGTTACCGTTAACCCTTTTTAGAACCTCTTATCCTTATTTACCATTAACCCCTAGTGATCAATTAATTCATACAACTCCTTTGGTAGCTAATCGTTGTAATATGAACTCGCGCGATCGATCGCTTTCTAGGATTAACAAATAAGTGGAGGCGTCTATCTTCTTCCATAAATGGAAGGAATGGATTCGATATCTGTGATAACACGTACTACTCACTCAATCAATCGATTACAATGCCAAGATGGGGTAATTCGGACCATTGACTCGGTGTAATCCTTAACCGTCAAGTCAAACCTCATACCGATTCAAGCGGTTGATCGTGATCACCTCAGGATTAAGATATATCCATAAATATGATCATCCATTGATTTGATAAGACTTCTCGATTACGGAATTATATCGTGAACTCTAATCAAATCGGTCCAGCCCTATATGATATATCTATCATATATAAATGCCCCACTAGGTTCTCTTAACCGAAAGTCCGGATAAGACAATCACACCTATCGTGTTATGGGCGCATTAATAGCACGTTAAAGGAGAGACCCGATACTCTCGATTAACTTCACTACAGGCTA